>CM035234.1:14726816-15326816 GCA_020226215.1 Sindora glabra
TATTTATTTTTATTATTTATATTAAATTAATGAAGATATATCAAATATTTATTAATATAATTAGGATATAAATTATCATATAAGTTATAAGTTATCTTATAAAACTTATTTAATAAGAGCTTATAAGCTATTAACTTACAATGCCCCATTCACTTTTAGAAATAAGCTTAATAATTTTTTATTAAGTCAATAAATTATAAATTACCTTATTATTACTTTAAACACATTCTATGTCTCTTGAAAGCAGGAATATAAATGATAGAGGAATCAAGATCTTTGTAGCCATTTTCATTAAAAAATAATTTAACTCTTTTCATTTCTATACCCACATGATTTTTGGCTTTTTCTCGCTCTCATTAATTCCCCAAATCTATATTCATTCTATTTTTTATTTTATTTAAATGATATATATTGTTTTTATTTTATTATATTTCTTAATACAAACTAAAAGTTACATATAATAATGGAATAATAATTATTCAAAAATATGAATAATACTATCACAACAAAATTTAATTTAAAGTTTTTGTTAAATTTATCTTAAAAAAATTTTATATTGAAATCAAACAATGGCATATATATTTTTAGTTTTTCTTATTGTTATATAATTAAATTTACATATATAAATAACATCATTTAATTATATATTATATAATATGATTACAATGAAGGTTGGCAATGTAATTTCCTTTTCCATATCCATACTCGATGAAATCTCTATAAAAATCTCTTGATTCCCTGTATTCATAATCATTTTTCAAGTTGTCTATACTTGAGTAAGTATAAAGTGTGGATATTGTCACTGGTCAATAGCTCTACAACCGAAATCATGCAGCGCATGCTAGCCACTCTTAGCGAACATGCCAGCCTTCCCTCATTATAACCCTCATTTGGCACGCTTGGCAGAAATAATGGGACATTGAAAACTTATCGCCTATACAACAAGTCTTATGTATAGCATGTCTACACACCAATATTGTATGTCATCGAAGCGCTTTCGCATACTAGACCGCACGATCCTTCCACACAGGAAGCTTCGAGTTATTCAGACCGACTAGACAATTGAATAGGGAGAAGGACACTCTGCTCGATTGGTTATACATCATTCCATAGTCTTTGAGTGTGCAGGGGATGGATACAAGCCAACACACTCATCCCTAACTCAGTGTCTTAGTATCACTGGGCCCTTAGAGCACTTCACCCCCTTAAAGAGAATTTGAACCAGAGTCCAAATGACAGAAGATGACATACTTTTCTTAAATTGTCATAAGTCTTTTTCATACTTTGGTGTGTCGATTCACTCAAAATCACTGACATGAAGATAATAATGCGAGGATCATGAATATAGGCTTTCAAACTCCGTCAAATTCTCGAACCTTCTAAAATGATAAAATACCCCAAACTTAGGAAAATTAGGAAAAATAGTACGCAAGCCATGTTGATCCAAATTAAACCACAGGACCCTCACAACATGCTAGATTTTTTCTCAAAGTCTCATCTAAATGCGAGCATGGTTGCCTATCGAACTGTCACAACTACTAGCTTGTGACATTCTCCCCCACTTCAAATATCAATGCCCTCATTAACACCTCAATTTGACTATCTCAATTTTGGGCTTTCTGTTGCCTCGCAACATAGGTAATCTTGGCAAAATACATCCTCCACAAATGTCTCAAAGGGCTACCTCTGTAGTTGCCTTTCAAAGTATCGATACTCTAGTACCACTATCCACATAGCTCTCCGAACTCATTACATCTGTAACTTGTCCAACAGGTAGTTGCCTCTGCAATTGTGTGCTTACTACCACTTTGCAACTTACATGATGCCACCATCATAGCAAGAGTGTGTGCTAACACTAGCTTATGAACAATGTTTAGCACTTCTGAATACCTACTAACAGGCATCTTGCACTTGAGGTCCCATAACAACTGTACAAGACATAAGACTTATGTTGGATCTATGCAGAGAGGGTGAACCTCACTCCTTCAGCCACTCATTTGCATTTCGATCAAATTTATTATGCTTTATAAAGTCATTTCACACCTAATCGTCAGAGTTGATGCAATCTAGCATCACGGTTCTCACAACCACTCCTAACTCTTGCATCCACTGACCACTTCATTAAGCTCATCCACTTAATGGCTCCCCACTTTGTGGGAAGAGAGGGTTAAGCATAGAGCACCTTTTACTTTAGCTGAGCTTCACTTGCCTATGCACGAATAAATGTGAGCTCAGTGTTGCAAAGTCTTCTCGACCAAGCAACGATGTAGTGCTAGTCTACTACACTCCTCGAGTCATTGTTACTCCTCCAGCAACTATGTAGCCTAGCCCTACTACATCAATATGCTAGCACCCTAGCATCTTGAAATCTTGTAAGTGATTGCACTCTCTAACAAACCACAGATTGTGCACATTATTAGCCCTTTGGCTATGCTCATCAAGCAATACTCCACCATGCCTATCGACAATGCTCCCTTGAGCAACAAGGTTGATTCCTCCAAATCATCTTAACACGATGTGGAATACTCCTATTAAAACAAATCACTTTTGCTCATTAGTAATGCTCCCCTGAGCAACACGAACAATCCTTTCAACCTCTTGACATAATTTTAAACTACTCTTACATGAGCAATCCGCTCGACACATTACTCCAATGCCATCCTCACAATGTGTCCTCCAATGATCTTGCACTCTACACGACCAAAGGCTTCACATCTCATTGTGCTCCCCTCGAGCAACGGTTGATCCCTTGGACCTCCTCAACATGATTTTGGACCACTTCTATGGAATGATCTCATGCCCTCCAACTATGGTCACGACCAATGGCATCACCCTTTGGTTCCATCAAGCTTCTCCCACTAGATTAACCGTCAATTTCCTCGTCCACTAGATGGTAGGGTTGCATCCTTGATAACACTACTATGAATGAACACATAACTAATGTCCCATACACACCAACAAGCAAGATAGCCCATTTGGCACAAATGCTTAGCCTAATATACCAATCCATAGTCTCTCCAATATCATCCCACCAACATGCTAGCTTTTCAAGCCAATCCAATCTCTTACACCTTCATCAAGTCATTAGTAACGCTACCATAAGTTTATGAGAATGATAGCTTCGCACATACGCATATCATTGGACAAGTTGCATCAAAACCAATTATGCCTACCCGATCTAGGTCCTCTGGCACAAACCAAGCTTTGATACCAAATCTCACGGGCCAGTGGCTCTCCCACGAAACCGTGCGGCGTATGCTAGCCACTTAAAACATGCAGCTTTCCTTCATTATAACCCTTGTTTGGCATGCTGGTAGAGTAACGGGACATCGAAGATTATTGCTCATAAAACAAGTCCCATGTATAACATGTTGCACACCAATATTGTATGTTCCCAAAGTGCTCTGCATACCGAACCGCAATCCTTCCACACAGGAAGCATCGGGTTATTTGGACTAAGGGAATTGAATAGGGAGAGGGACACTCCGCTCGATTGGTTTATGCATTATTCTATAGTCTTTGAGTGTGTAGGGGGATGGTTACAAGCTAATACACTATCCCTAGCTCAGTGTCTTAGGTACCACTTGAGCTTTTAGAGCACTCCACCCCTTTAAAGAGCATTTTGAACTAAAATCCAAATGATAGAAGATGACATGCTTTTCTTGAACTATCATAAGTCTTTTTTCACCACCATGCTCTAGGTGTCCGATTCACTCGAAAATTTCGACATGAAGATAATAATGCAAGGATCACAAATACAAGCTTCTTGAATTCTATCGAATTCTCGAATCTTTCAAAATGATCAAAATACTCTAAACTTAGGAAAACGGGAAAAATAGTATGCAAGCCAATTGATTCCAAATTATAGCCACAGGACCCTACAACATATTGGATTTTTTCTCAAAGTCTTGTCTAAATCCAAGCATAGTTACCTATCGAACTGTCACAAGTGTTGCTTGTGATATCCAATGGATATGAATGAAACTGTCATTGTCCTTAAAGAATTTTTTTATATCTTGGATTTGATGTCAATTCTTGTGTATATATATTATGGTTTATTCACTTTGATTATCTTGAAAAGTATAGTCAATTAATTTAAAATATAAGCATACCAAAATTTCATCCCCTATTGCCCACCTTAAGTTTGTCTTACTTTTGACATTAATTAACAATCAACAATTCCTTGAGCAAGAATATCTAATACGCTATTCTATCCTCAACTAAGGTTTAATTCGATCCCTCATTGTGTATTTTAGGCCATATTTTAATATTTGATAATTTAATTATATTATTTTATTGATAGTTAATTGTTAATTGAAAGCCATTAATTTAATGAGTTATATTAGACTAGATATGTTGTGTAAAATTAGTTATTAATTAATTCATAAATGTAAAATGATATAAAAAACATGTCATTATTAATATATTGAGTAAATCAATTCAAATTTTTTAGGTTAAATTATATTGATGTAATTAATTTATTTAAAATAAGAATATAATTACATAAAATTTACTTAAGTATGTTTTACGACATAACAAATTTTTATTTTTATTTACTATCATACTCATTTTTTAATACTAAAGTAATTGCTATAGGCTAAATAAGTAATGATTTATAGGTGCTTTTTTTCTTTTCTATTCTCGTCTGGATTTGTAACCATTAAAAATAGTATAATATTTTAAATAAATAGTATGATTTATATAATTAGAATATAGATTATTAATTAATTAAAAATGTTAAATTTGGAAAAAAAAAGTGATTGAGAAGTATTAATTGATGAAAGTTATCAAAATAGAACTTTTTTTTTGCTAAGCTAGTACATAAAATATTTATTTTAGCTAGTTTTTAGTTTATTGTCTAAATCAATAATCTATAAACTAGTTTATTTTTAACCGGTAGTTTGTGAAAATCACGTGCATTGAGTATATGACAAAGCACAATGGCTTATATTAGTTAATATTCATACTTTCTTGCTGTAAGTATTGACATTTCATCATATTTCATGAAAATGATAATAAGCATTAATAGCATATAACTTTTAAGGACCATCTCATTTATCAAGGTTGAACACGTTTCATTGGGCATTACAATTTGGACAAGATGATTGCATGAGTAAGGGGAAAATGCATACCACATTAGCCACTAGTTAAATTTTTAAACTCAAATATTTTTGCTTGTGGTCATTGTTTGTTAACATCAATTAATTAGCTTAGTATGTATATGTGTATATATGTATGAGATATTGGACAAAACCAAACATTTTCTACAGTCACAACACACTCCATGTCTCTTGAAATTAGGAATAGAAATGGAAGATGGGATCAAGATCTTGTACCCATTTTTCATTCAAAAATAATTTAACTTTTTTCATTTCCGTACCCACATGATTTTTGCTTTTAATATTCATTCTCGCTCTCATTGAATCCTCAAATCTATATCCATTCTTTTGTTTATTTTGTTTAAATGATATATCTTTATTTTTATTTTATTATAATTTTTTAATACGAACTAAAAGTTACATATAATAACGAATAATAATTATTCAAAAATATGAATAATACTATCACAACAAAATTTAATTTAAAGTTTTTGTTGAAGTTTATTTAAAAAAATTATATTGAAATCAAATGATGGCATATATATTTTAGTTTTATCACTATTATTTATATATATATAATAATAAATTTACATGTATAAATACACATTATTTAATTATATATTATATAATATCGGTACAAGGAAGGTTGGGTAATGTAATTTTTTTCCCATTTTCCATACTGATGAAATGTCTATAAAAATCTCTTGATCCCCCGTATTCATGATCATTTTTCAAGTTGTCTATAATTGAGTGAGTAAAAGTGTGGATACCCAATGGATATGAATGAAATTGTCATCTCTCCTTCAAGGATTTATTTTTAAATCTTAGATTTGATGTTAAGTTCTTGTGTATATATATTTGATGGTTTATTCACTTTGATTATCATGAAAATTACAGTCAATTAACTTCAAATATAAGCATACCAAAATTTCATCCCCCATTGCCGCCTTAAGTTTGTCCTACTTTTGACATTAATTAACAATCGACAATCTGAGCAAGAATATCTAATGTGCTATTTCTATCCTCAACTAAGGTTTAATTCCATTCCTCATTGTGTATTTTAGGCCTTATTTTAATAGTTGATAAGTTAATTATATTATTTTATTGACAGTTAATTGTTAATTGAAAGCTGTTAATTTAATAAGTTATATTAGGTTAGATATGTTGTCTAAAATTAGTTATTAAATTAATTCTTAAATGTAAAATAATAAAAAACATGTCAATATTAATAGATATGTTGAGTAAATCAATTCAATTTTTTAGGTTAAATTATATTGATGTAATTTTATTTAAAATAAGAATATAATTACATAAAATTTAATTTAGTATGTTTTATGGCATAAAAATTTTTATTTTTATTTATTTTCATGCTCAATTTTTAATTATTTAAGTTGAACTAATTGATATAGGGTAAGTAAATAACGATTTATAGGTGCTTTTTTTTTCTATTCTCATCTGGATTTGTAACCATTTAAAATAGTATAATATTTTAAATAAACAGTATGATTTATGTAATTAGAATATAGATTTTTATTAATTAAAAATGTTAAATTTGGAAAAAAAAAGTGATTGAGAAGTATTAATTGGTGAAACTTATCAAAATAGAAATTTTTTCTTTGCTAAGCTAGTGCATAAAACATTTATTTTAGCTAGTTTTTAGTTTTTGTATAAATCAATAATCTATAAACTAGTTTATTTTTAAGAAAATATTAAAAACCGGTAAGTTTGTGAAAATCACGTGCATTGAGTAGATCACAAAGCAAAATGGCTTATTTTAGTTAATATTCATAATTTCTTGCTGTAAGTGTTGATATTTCGTCATAAATTCATGAAAATGATAATAATAGCATTAATAGCATATAATTTTTAAGGAAATTTTGATTTATCAAGGTTGAATACGTTTCATTGGGCATTACAATTTGGACATGATGATCGCATCAGTAAGGGGAAAAATGCATATCACACAAGTGACTAGTTTTTATATGATTAAATTATTTAAGTTCAAATATTTTCTCTTGTAGTCATTGTTTGTTAATGTCAATTACTTGGCTATAGTATGTTAATACACAAGTATATATGTACGTATGTATGAAATATTGTACAAAATCAAACATTTTCTGCTGTATCTTTTTATTCTAATTCATTACTATCCAAAAAATTTTCTGAGTAAAGTTTATAGTATCAAATAAAAGAAAAATATAAATTTCTTCTTTTAATTGATGAATTTTACATATAAATTCTTCATGGGTTGCCCCTGAAATAAACTCAACTTGAAATTATATTTAACCTATATTATTTGAAAAACCCTACATTTGCATTTTTCAGAAAAGGGTAATGTATTTGACAATTATTTAGCATCCCCAAATTTTCTTCTCACTTGCCAGGTTTTGATTATCTAATGATTAATAATTTAATAAATGCCATCAAAAACACTCCTTGTTGTTGCTGTGCTTTAACATATTGACGATGCAACATTGGTGACTGACAAGCATCCTCTATATTTCCAGCAGGTTATGGTTTTACATTGTGAAAGTTAGGTAGATTACAGGTCGGAGTTAAAGAATGAATTCTTCCAATACTGAAGGAAGATTTTGATAGATTGCGATTTTTAGATTCCTCCTTTTAGAGTCAAATTGGAGAAAGATTTCTGTCGATGGTATTCAGGACGGAGCAAAAAATTTTGATTTGGGGTAGATTGTAATTAAATGAAATTTTATTTTGTTTAATTACAATCTACCCCAAATCAAATTTTTTTGCTCTGTCCTGAATACAATCGACAGAAATCTTTCTCCAATTTGACTCTAAAAGGAGGAATCTAAAAATCGCAATCTACCAAAATCTTCCTTCAGTATTGGAAGAATTCATTCTTTAACTCCGACCTGTAATCTACTTAACTTTCACAATGTAAAACCATAACCTGCTGGAAATATAGAGGATGCTTGTCAGTCACCAATGTCGCATCGTCAATATGTTAAAGCACAGCAACAACAAGGAGTGTTTTTTATGGCATTTATTAAATTATTAATCATTAGATAATCAAAACCTGGCAAGTGAGAAGAAAATTTGGGGATGCTAAATAAATGTCAAATACATTTCCTTTTTCTGAAAAATGCAAATGTAGGATTTTTCAAATAATATAGGTTAAATATAATTTCAAGTTGAGTTTATTTCAGGGGCAACCCATGAAGAATTTATATGTAAAATTCATCAATTAAAAGAAGAAATTTATATTTTTTCTTTTATTTGATACTATAAACTTTACTAAGAAAAGTTTTTGGAGAGTAATGAATTAGAATAAAAAGATACAGCAGAAAATGTTTGATTTTGTACAATATTTCATACATACGTACATATATACTTGTGTATTAACATACTATAGCCAAGTAATTGACATTAACAAACAATGACTACAAGAGAAAATATTTGAACTTAAATAATTTAATCATATAAAAACTAGTCACTTGTGTGATATGCATTTTTCCCCTTACTGATGCGATCATCATGTCCAAATTGTAATGCCCAATGAAACGTATTCAACCTTGATAAATCAAAATTTCCTTAAAAATTATATGCTATTAATGCTATTATTATCATTTTCATGAATTTATGACGAAATATCAACACTTACAGCAAGAAATTATGAATATTAACTAAAATAAGCCATTTTGCTTTGTGATCTACTCAATGCACGTGATTTTCACAAACTTACCGGTTTTTAATATTTTCTTAAAAATAAACTAGTTTATAGATTATTGATTTATACAATAAACTAAAAACTAGCTAAAATAGATGTTTTATGTACTAGCTTAGCAAAGAAAAAAATTTCTATTTTGATAAGTTTCACCAATTAATACTTCTCAATCACTTTTTTTTTTCCAAATTTAACATTTTTAATTAATTAAAAATCTATATTCTAATTACATAAATCATAGTGTTTATTTAAAATATTATACTATTTTAAATGGTTACAAATCCAGATGAGAATAGAAAAAAAAAGCACCTATAAATCATTATTTACTTACCCTATATCAATTAGTTCAACTTAAATAATTAAAAATTGAGCACGAAAATAAATAAAAATAAAATTTTTTTATGCCATAAAACATACTAAATTAAATTTTATGTAATTATATTCTTATTTTAAATAAAGTAATTACATCAATATAATTTAACCTAATTGAATTGATTTACTCAGCATATCTATTAATATTGACATGTTTTTATATTATTTTACATTTAAGAATTAATTTAATAACTAATTTTACACAACATATCTAACCTAATATAACTTATTAAATTAACAGCTTTCAATTAACAATTAACTGTCAATAAAATAATATAATTAACTTATCAACTATTAAAATAAGGCCTAAAATACACAATGAGGAATGGAATTAAACCTTAGTTGAGGATAGAAATAGCACATTAGATATTCTTGCTCAAAGGGATTGTTGATTGTTAATTAATGTCAAAAGTAGGACAAACTTAAGGCCGGCAATGGGGGATGAAATTTTGGTATGCTTATATTTGAAGTTAATTGACTGTAATTTTCATGATAATCAAAGTGAATAAACCATCAAATGTATACACACAAGAACTTAACATCAAATCTAAGATTTAAAAATAAATCCTTGAAGGAGAGATGACAATTTCATTCATATCCATTGGGTATCCACACTTTTTACTCACTCAATTATAGACAACTTGAAAAATGATCATGAATACGGGGGATCAAGAGATTTTTATAGACATTTCATCAGTATGGAAAATGGGAAAAAAATTACATTACCCAACCTTCCTTGTACCGATATTATATAATATATAATTAAATAATGTGTATTTATACATGTAAATTTAATTATATAATAATATATATAAATTTAATTATATAGTGATAAGAAAAACTAAAAATATATATGCCATCATTTGATTTCAATATAATTTTTTTAAATAAACTTCAACAAAAACTTTAAATTAAATTTTGTTGTGATAGTATTATTCATATTTTTGAATAATTATTATTCCGTTATTATATGTAACTTTTAGTTCGTATTAAAAAATTATAATAAAATAAAAATAAAGATATATCATTTAAACAAAATAAACAAAAGAATGGATATAGATTTGAGGATTCAATGAGAGCGAGAATGAATATTAAAAAGCCAAAAATCATGTGGGTACGGAAATGAAAAAAGTTAAATTATTTTTGAATGAAAATGGGTACAAGATCTTGATCCCATCTTCCATTTCTATTCCTAATTTCAAGAGACATGGAGTGTGTTGTGACTGTAGAAAATGTTTGGTTTTGTCCAATATCTCATACATATATACACATATACATACTACAGCTAATTAATTGATGTTAACAAACAATGACCACAAGCAAAAATATTTGAGCTTAAATAATTTAACTAGTGGCTAATGTGGTATGCATTTTCCCCTTACTCATGCAATCATCTTGTCCAAATTGTAATGCCCAATGAAACGTGTTCAACCTTGATAAATGAGATGGTCCTTAAAAGTTATATGCTGTTAATGCCATTATTATCATTTTCATGAAATATGATGAAATGTCAATACTTACAGCAAGAAAGTATGAATATTAACTAATATAAGCCGTTGTGCTTTGTCATATACTCATGAATGCACGTGATTTTTACAAACTTACCGGTTAAAAATAAACTAGTTTATAGATTATTGATTTAGACAATAAACTAAAAACTAGCTAAAATAAATATTTTATGTACTAGCTTAGCAAAGAAAAAAAGTTCTATTTTGATAACTTTCATCAATCAATACTTCTCAATCACTTTTTTTTTCCAAATTTAACATTTTTAATTAATTAATAATCTATATTCTAATTATATAAATCATACTATTTATTTAGAATATTATACTATTTTTAATGGTTACAAATCCAGACGAGAATAGAAAAGAAAAAAAGCACCTATAAATCATTACTTATTTAGCCTATAGCAATTAGTTCAGTAATTAAAAAATGAGTATGACAGTAAATAAAAATAAAAATTTGTTATGTCATAAAACATGCTTAAGTAAATTTTATGTAATTATATTCTTATTTTAAATAAATTAATTACATCAATATAATTTAACCTAAAAAATTTGAATTGATTTACTCAATATATTAGTAATTACATTTTTTTATATCATTTTACATTTATGAATTAATGTAATAACTAATTTTACACAACATATCTAGTCTAATATAACTCATTAAATTAATGGCTTTCAATTAACAATTAACTATCAATAAAATAATATAATTAAATTATCAAATATTAAAATATGGCCTAAAATACACAATGAGGGATCGAATTAAACCTTAGTTGAGGATAGAATAGCGTATTAGATATTCTTGCTCAAGGGAATTGTTGATTGTTAATTAATGTCAAAAGTAGGACAAACTTAAGGTGGGCAATAGGGGATGAAATTTTGGTATGCTTATATTTTAAATTAATTGACTATACTTTTCAAGATAATCAAAGTGAATAAACCGCTAACTATATATACACAAGGACTTGACATCAAATCCAAGATATAAAAAAATTCTTTAAGGACAGATGATAGTTTCATTCATATCCATTGGATATCACAAGTAGCAGTTGTGACAGTTCGATAGGTAACTATGCTTGGATTTAGACAAGACTTTGAGAAAAAATTCAACATGTTGTAAGGGTCCTGTAGCTATAATTTGGAATCAATCTGGCTTGCATACTATTTTTCCTGTTTTTCCTAAGTTTAAGAGTATTTTGATCATTTTGAAAGATTCGAGAATTCGACAAAATCCAAGAAACTTGTATTTGTGATCCTTGCATTATTATCTTCATGTCAAACAATTTTCGTGTGAATCGGACACTTGGAGCGTGGTGAAAAAAGACTTATGATAGTTCAAGAAAAGCATGTCATCTTCTGTCATTTGGATTTTAGTTCAAAATGCTTTTTAAAGGGGTGAAGTACTCTAAAAGCCCAAGTGGTACCTAAGACATTGAGCTAGGGATGGAGTGTATTAGCTTGTAACCATCCCCCTGCACACTCAAAGACTATAGAATAATGCATAAACTAATCGAGCGGAGTGTCCCTCTCCTTATTCAATTGTCCCATTAGTCCGAATAACCCAGATGCTTCTTGTATGGAAGGATCATGCGGTTCGGTATGCGAGAGCACTTTGGGAACATACAATATTGGTGTGCAAACATGTTATACATGGGACTTGTTTTATGAGCAATAATTCTTCGATGTCCCGTTATCTCTACCAAGCATGCCAAACAAGGGTTATAATGAAGGAAAGCTAGCATGTTCATTAAGAGTGGCTAGCATACGCCGCACGATTTCAGTGGGAGAGCCACTGGCCCGTGAGATTTGGTATCAAAGCTTGGTTTGTGCCAGAGGACCTAGATCGGGTAGGCATAATTGGTTTTGATGCAACTTGTCTAATGATATGCGGTATGTGCGAAGCTATCATTCTCACAAACTTGATGGTAGCATTACTAAAGACTTGATTGAAGGTGTAAGAGATTGGATTGGCTCAAGAAGCTAGCATGTTGGTGGGATGATATTGGAGAGACTATGGATTGGTATATTAGGCCTAAGCATTTGTGCCAAATGGGCTATCTTGCTTGTTGATGTGTATGGGACATTAGTTACGCATTCATTCATAGTAGTGGTATCAAAGGATGCAACCCTACCATCTAGTGGGACGAGGAAATTGATGGCTAATCTAGTGGGAGAAGTCTTGGTGGAACCAAAGGGTGATGCCATTGGTCGTGACCATAGTTGGAGGGCATGAGTAGATCATTCCATAAGAAGTGGTCCAAAATCATGTTGAGGAGGTCCAGAGGGATCAACCGTGTTGCTCGAGGGGAGCACAATAGAGATGTGAAGCCTTTGGTCGTGTAGAAGTGCAAGATCATAGTTGGAGGACACATTGTGAGGATGGCACATTGGAGTAATGTGTCAAGCGGATTGCTCATGTAAGAGTAGTTTAAAATTATGTCAAGGAGGTCTGAAAGGATTGTTCGTGTTGCTCAGGGGAGCATTGCTAATGAGCAAAAGTGATTTGTTTTAATAGGAGTATTCCACATCGTGTTAAGATGATTTGGAGGAATCAACCTTGTTGCTCAAGGGAGCATTGTCGGTAGGCATGGTGGAGTATTGCTTGATAGAGCATAGCCAAAGGGCTAATAATGTGCACAATCTGTGGGTTTGTTAGAGAGCGTGCAATCACTTACAAGATTTCAAAGATGCTAGGGTGCTAGCATATTGATGTAGTGGGCTAGGCTACATAGTTGCTGGAGGAGTAACAATGACTCGAAGGAGTGTAGTAGACTAGCACTACATCGTTGCTTGGTCGAGAAGACTTTGCAACACTGAGCTCACATTTATTCGTGCATAGGCAAAGTGAAGCTCAAGCTAAAGTAAAAGGTGCTCTATGCTTAACCCTCTCTTCCCACAAAGTGGGGGAGCCATTAAGTGGATGAGCTTAATGAAGTGGTCAGTGGATGCAAGAGTTAGGAGTGGTTGTGAGAACCGTGATGCTAGATTGCATCAACTCTGACGATTAGGTGTGAAAATGACTTTATAAAGCATAATAAATTTGATCGAAATGCAAATGAGTGGCTGAGGAGTGAGGTTCACCCTCTCTGCATAGATCCAACATAAGTCTTATGTCTTGTACTAGTTGTTATGGGACCTCAAGTGCAAGATACCTGTTAGTAGGTGATTCAGAAGTGCTAAACATTGTTCATAAGCTATAGTGTTAGCACACACTCTTGCTATGATGGTGGCATCATGTAAGTTGCAAAGTGGCAGTAAGCACACAATTGTAGAGGCAACTACCTGTTGGACAAGTTACAGATGTAATGAGTTCGAGAGAGCTATGTAGGATAGCGGTACTAGAGAGTGTCGGGATACTTTGAAAGGCAACTACAGAGGTAGCCCTTTGAGACATTTGTGGAGGATGTATTTTGCCAAGATTACCTATGTTGCGGAGGCAACAGAAAGCCCAAAATTGAGATAGTCAAATTGAGGTGTTAATGAGGGCATTGATATTTGAAGTGGGGGAGAATGTCACAAGCTAGTAGTTGTGACAGTTCAATAGGCAACCATGCTCAGATTTAGATGAGACTTTGAGAAAAAATCTAGCATATTGTGAGGGTCCTGTGGTTGTAATTTAGGATTAACATGGCTTGCATACTATTTTTCCCAATTTTCCTAAGTTTAGGGGTATTTTGATTATTTTAGAAGGTTTGAGAATTTGATGGAGTTCGAAAGCCTATATTCATGATCCTCGCATTATTATCTTCATGTCGAGCGATTTTCGAGTGAATCGGACACCCAAAGTATGGCAAAAAAGACTTATGACAATTTAAGAAAAGTATGTCATCTTCTGTCATTTGGACTCTGGTTCAAATTGCTCTTTAAGGGGATGAAGTGCTCTAAGGGCCCGAGTGATACTTAAGACACTGAGTTAGGGATGAAGTGTGTTGGCTTGTATCCATCCCCTGCACACTCAAAGACTATGGAATGATGTATAAACCAATCGAGCAGAGTGTCCTTCTCCCTATTCAATTGTCTAGTCGGTCTGAATAACTCGGAAGCTTCCTGTGTGGAAGGATCGTGCGGTCTAGTATGCGAAAGCGCTTCGATGACATACAATATTGGTGTGTAGACATGTTATACATAAGACTTGTTGTATAGGCGATAAGTTTTCAATGTCCCATTATTTCTGCCAAGCGTGCCAAATGAGGGTTATAATGAGGGAAGGCTGGCATGTTCGCTAAGAGTGGCTAGCATGCGCTGCATGATTTCGGTTGTAGAGCTATTGACCAGTGACAATATCCACACTTTATACTTACTCAAGTATAGACAACTTGAAAAATGATTATGAATACAGGGAATCAAGAGATTTTTATAGAGATTTCATCGAGTATGGATATGGAAAAGGAAATTACATTGCCCAACCTTCATTGTAATCATATTATATAATATATAATTAAATGATGTATATTTATATATGTAAATTTAATTATATAACAATAAGAAAAACTAAAAATATATATGCCATTGTTTGATTTCAATATAAAATTTTTTTAAGATAAATTTAACAAAAACTTTAAATTAAATTTTGTTGTGATAGTATTATTCATATTTTTGAATAATTATTATTCCATTATTATATGTAACTTTTAGTTTGTATTAAGAAATATAATAAAATAAAAACAAATATATATCATTTAAATAAAATAAAAAATAGAATGAATATAGATTTGGGGAATTAATGAGAGCGAGAAAAAGACCAAAAATCATGTGGGTATAGAAATGAAAAGAGTTAAATTATTTTTTAATGAAAATGGCTACAAAGATCTTGATTCCTCTATCATTTATATTCCTGCTTTCAAGAGACATAGAATGTGTTTAAAGTAATAAATAAGGTAATTTATAATTTATTGACTTAATAAAAAAATTATAAGCTTATTTCTAAAAGTGAATGGTGCATTGTAAGTTAATAGCTTATAAGCTCTTATTAAATAAGTTTTATAAGATAACTTATAACTTATATGATAATTTATATCCTAATTATATTAATAAATATTTGATATATCTTCATTAATTTAATATAAATAAATAAAAATAAATAAACAACTAATTATGTAATGTCATAAAATATAATTAATTAAAATTAAATAATTAATTAGACTTTAGATAGTTATATTCTTATTTTAAATATTTTCTTTACATTAATATAATTTAACCTCAAAATAAATATGAATTAACTTAGTTAATATATCTATTTATATTAACATATCATTTTATATCATTTTACAATTTTTAACTAGTTTAATAACTAATTTTACTAAATACTTCTAATATAATTAACTAATTTATCAGTTATTAATTTTAAACTTTTATTTATTAACTATCAACTAACTTATTAGGTAATTGTGTTAAATAGAACCATACTAGAGTTAAATGCTTTGGATTAATGCCAAAAACCTTTGATTCAAATGGTATCCATTGTCTCTCTATGATTTTATACCTTCATCTACATTTAGGATTTAATATCTAATTCTTATGTATGTGTATTTAGTGATTTAATCACTTCTTCTATTACCAGAAAAAAAAGCTCTAGACTAATGATCTGTACTTCTTGTTGATCTCACATGCAAGTTAAGTATTTAATACAATTATAGTGTACCATTGCAATGTACTTCCAAATCTGATCATTAATTTATTATAATGTAGCATGTTAATTTTGACATATAGAAAAAAATAAATTTAATGTATAATAAGATTTGATGGTATACTAATACGCTATTATGCTACTTGCGTAGTATAATCTTTTGATAGAAGCTACATTCTGTTGTAATAGATAGGTGAATCCGTAGTTGCCGACACGAAGCAGAGATATGTCGGTCACTAAAAGTTAATCTACATAAATTCAATCTTTCTTTTCATAGCTGAGGTTCGAAAGGAAGCTTCAAATTTGAGATTTAAATTACAAAAGTAACTATGATGCTTTTTGATTGAATTGCAAGAAATTACCAATTAATACGAAGTATAAATCTCGTTCAAAAAAACCAGTTTTATCTTATATATCCTTGCCCACATTTCAGTAGTAATTACTTGAAAATGACATTAACATTACTTATGACCCTAAAATTAACTTATAGTTTCTTGTTTTACAGTTTTTACGCATAATGTATTACTAATTTCCTATAATTTTCACAAACGAATTTCTATTTACATTATACCTTGCTTGGCTAAAGTCCTCCACTACAACATTTTTGGTATATAACAACAACAAAAAAATGTTACCTAAAATTCAAAAAGTGTTGCCTAAAGAATAATCAACATTTTTTGAGTATTTTTTTTTTTAGTGTTGCCTATTCTTTTAGGCAATGGTCTTCTTTTCGTTTAACTTTTAGCACTATTTTTTAAAAGTTGTTGCCTATTTGATTACTATAGACAATGGTTTTTAACTGATGCTTATAATAGAGTATAGGCAATTATTTTCCCTTTCTTGTTTAACAATGGATTCTATCCTTTTAGAATATATGCAACTATTTTATTTTGATTGAGCAATGGTTTTTCTACTATCGTCTATTCTTTACTATAGGCAATAGTTTAATTTCATATTCAACAACATTTTTTTTACTATTGTCTATGAAAAATAGTTAACATTTTTATCTTTAGCAACACATTTCAACTGTTGTTCTTTTGTATTTAGGCAGCCATTTTAAAGTTGTTACCTTTGAATATTAGTGCATTTAATTTTTTTATTTTTATTTATTTAAATAATGATAATATGCATAAATTGAAATATTAATATTTCACTTGTCATTAATTTTAAATCAAAATTTTAATATAAAATATATTAAAATTTAAAGTAAAAAATGAACTTTCAAAAAGGATACCTATTTGTTCATCAATTCAAGTCAAGATATTCATATAATAAAGATTCAAAAAATAGTATATATATATTTTGTAATCTTTTAAATATCAATAGCATGAAAAATTTAGATATCCTTTGCATTTAGGTGATGAAATTCTTCCACATCATCTTCTTCATCAATTCTTTCCTGTCACAAATTACAAAATTAAAATTAATTATTATCAAATATAATTATTAAAGTACACAGACTAATGGAATATCTTAAAATAATAAAAGGTCAAAAATTGGAAGGAAGCATGTATTTTAAAGAAGTAAGAAAATGAAATAAGATATTTGGTAGAATTGATGACTTTCCTACAAAAACACAAAATATATGGCTATGTAACAGAATGAATATGTTCAGTGCATGGCAATTAATTGCTATCGCCACTTAACAAGTTACTTTTGTTAAGTAACACAAAATATATGGTTTTTCATTTTTCATTACTATTATAATCTGTTTTTCGTATTCTCTAAACTTCTGTATGATTTGTCAATCTTTCAATTCTTTCGCCTAATGACCTTAAATACCATTTACCAACACAATTAAGCTTATAAAAGCTTCTTCGCGTTGTTTGTTTCCTCTAAAGTCATATCACATGAAGTCCAGTCTTTTTTTTTTTCTTTTCATCAACATTTGACGCCTAGGATTATTGCTTCCAGAGTTGGGTTCTTCTTTTTCCTATTCTTAGACTTGAGATGCTACAGTAATAAAATTTGATAAATGGTTAACAAATAAAGTCAATTTACCTTAAGTTTATCGGTTATGTAAATTGAAGCTTGTTTTCCTACCATTTTATATGACTTCACTATATAGAAATAACAAAGATTCTTTCGACCAAATTATAGGAAAACAATATAGATGACACAAAGCAAACTGTTGCGATGTGAAAATACCTCAAACTAACTAAATAGAATAAAGAAAAAACCAAGAAATCATTGCCTTTGGCGGGATTCAAATTAATGTCGAAAATTTTTTTATACCAATTTAATATTAAAATTAAAATTTAGGTATTAATTTGATCTTTTACAAGATTTTATATATCAAAATGATTAAAAAAATATTTTGATACTGATTTAAAGTGAAATTTTCAAATTACTTTGGCAGTCTCTAAGATGTCAAACCGACCCAAATTAAATTGATGCATATTGAAAATAATAGGTGCTTCATTACCCCCAAGAAGCTATCATTCTACAGCTACATCACCCTTGCAGACAGTAGCCATTTGGAATTGATTTCACATCCATACTATGACTTTTCACATGGGCTGGTTACTAAGGCCTAAAGTGACAATTGCAATTCATGACGTTTATTAGGGTCATTATGCAAATACTTTCCTTCAAGTTGGCCAATCACTTGCAACCAATATTCACAGACTTTCATCTCCTTTTGCACTGGTGTACCATAGTTTTTTTCATGGAAATAATTATTGAAGACAATGTCCAACATATCTCTAAACTCCAAATTTCCACAATAATCATAACCACATTCTCAATAACAAAAATCAATCTTTAACTTGAAAATCATACTACGTATGATCTAATTTTTAAAATTTTGATATTAATTTATCATTTATTAAGAAAAGAGAATAATTAGAAGAACCATTTCCTCGTCATTATTTGGATCATGTACTGATGCAGAAGATTGTGCATGAGCTTGTTCCAACTCCTTTCTTGTACTATTAGCATCACTTGGAAATATTTTCAATAGAGCTACCACAAAATCTGCACTTAATTCTAGATTTTTCTATTGTAATAGCATCTTCACAAGGTTTTCTAACCCACTCATCCATTGTCCCATTTGTTCCTTCAAAGTAGCGAGTTCTTCATTATGTTTTTTCTTAATTGTGTCAATTTCCTCAACTCTTTGTAAAGCACTAGGCATGATAGATCTCCCATACACTACAACAAAAAGCAGCAATAACGACGACCCTTTTAGCGGCGACAAAATTTCGATCGTCGCTAAAAGTATCTCCGACGACAGAGTCGTCAGTAAAAAATGCAAAATTTTTTAGAGGGAAATCGAAATAAGGGTGGGAAGATTTAGGCTTTTAGCGACGACAAAAGTCGTCGCTAAAAGCCTAAAAAAATTTCAGCGGCAAAGTTTGCGGAAGGGCGGGAAGAAATTCACTTTTAGCGACGACATTGTCGTCGCTGAAAATATAAAGCTTTCAGCGACGACAATGTCGTCGCTGAAGGGTAGACCCATCAGCGACGACTCGGTCGTCGCAGAAGCCCTAAAAAATTTACGGTCAAAATTTCACCCATCAGTGACGACATAGTCGTTGCTGAAAGTGTCAATTTTCAGCGACGACTTTGTCGTCGCTGAAGGTTGATGCATTAGCGACGACTCAGTCATCGGTGAAAGTCCTCCGATTTTCAGCGACGACAATTGCAGCCTTTAGCGACGACATTGTCGTCGGTGAAGGCTGGACTTTCAGCGACGACAATGTTGTCGCTGAAGAAAAACTCGGTCGTCGCTAAAAGCTTCAGCAACAACTGAATTTTTTATGTCGTCGCTGAAAGCCAGCGCCTATAAATTCACAGCGCCGCCGCCTCCTCCTCATTTGTGCGTTTGAAGTTTCTGGAAATCAAGTAAGTTTCTAAACTTTCTCTCTATTTTAGTTTTTTCTAATTTTAGTATATTTATTTTTTTATATATGTTAATATGTATTAATTTTGTATGTTGTATTTTTTAATTTATTAGTTATTATTAGTACTTGGCGTAGTTTGCGAGAAGTATTCAGAGTTGATCAGTAGATTTTTGCCATTGAGGTACGTAAATAAAAAATTATAATTTCTTTTGTGTACTAATATATTTAATTTACTCAAATAGTTTAGGGTTTAATAAATATAATTGATAGTATGTTTAATTTGAATTAATAGAATTGATAATATGTTTAATTTGAATTAATAGAATTGATAGTGTGTTTAATTTAATACAAAATTTTGTATTATTTAATTTTGTATGTTGTAAATTTTAAATTTATTTATGTAAATTTAACTTAGCATTAATTTTATAAATATAAATTTGATTATTATTATGCATCCTTCAATTTGTAATTTTGAAGTATACAATATATGTGTATATTATTCATTTAGACTAATGTGAGATAAAATAGTTATGATAATTTATTCACAAAATCTAAAATTTGTGATGCAATTTAGGAAACTTCAAACTTATTAGATTCAATGAAATAATGTAAGATAGATAATTATAATAAATATATAAATCTATCTTAGGTTCAGTAAGAGATTACAGTAATATAGTCTATTTTTTAATTGAGATTGAAACTTAACAATTCAAATTCTATTATTTACCCGACATACTAAGAAAAATTCAATTAAACTAGAGACTACATAAAAATGAAACCCTAACATTTTAATTTTTATGATATTTACGTCTCATAAAAATTAAAAATTTCAAAACATTAGGAAGTTCACCTGAAAATCACACCCCTCTTGGATAAAACTACATTTACTTAAATAAAGAAGTTGAATTGTGCAGGTTATAAATAATATACACTTTATAAAATCAAACTTACTTAAATTTACAACTAGAAAGTCCGTATTCATAGTATAGACATCTCTATAAAGAAGCTGAATTGTGTACCTCATCAAAATAGTAAAGTAGGTTACGTAAATAACAGTACTGACACTTAAACAACGATACTTATAAATTGTTGTGTCGTTAATTTAAATTATTGTAATATTTTAATTATTGTAAATATATTTTTACAATAATTTAAATTAGAACTACATTTACATTTAAATGTTAAGCTTAGACCCGTTCAAGGGTTGATTGTTTTCCGAATATCAGTCAACCCTTGAATTGTCCTGAAAAGTTGGACAGTTTGGGATATTATCATGTAGTTATTATTAACAATTTATCTGGCTCTTATTTGATATTGTGGAAATATCTTAGCATCCTAACTATTCTCCGGGTATAAACTATACAAGTGTATAGTTTAGGCACTTGGAGAACCATAGGGAGATGCTGTCGAAATTTCTGCACGAGTCAGTCGATGAGCGTGGATAAATTGAAAAAAATAATAACTATAGAAATATCTCGAATGGGATAGGATCCTACCCTTCAAAATTGGAGTGATACGGTGCATTTAAGGTGACTGTCAAATATTAATCAACATACTTTATTTCACCTAAAGCAATTTCCTTCCTGTTCAGTGATACAATGTCTGTCGATAAAAGTTGGATACACCTACCAAATCAATTGTCAGATGAGTATTGGAATGGTGCAGTAAGATTTGTTGAAAGAGCCAAAAACTTTGCCGATGAAAGGGGTATGGTAAGATGTCCATGCAAAAAGTGTGTGAATTTAATATTCCAGACATTACTAACATTGGAGGCGCACATTATAGATAATGGATTTCATCCATTATACATAAAGTGGGTACACCATGGTGAAGTAGATGTTTCGACTTCTAGAGGAACTAGTGAGATATCCCCTAACAATAGAGATGAGCTGGCAGATATTATACATGATTTCATTGGCCCTGAGGCAACTGAAGTTGATTTTCACAATGACGAGTACAGGGGTGAGAATGCGGCTGGCGAAGACATTGGAACAAAATATAGTAACTGTGATAACCTATTCGAGCAAGTAGAAACAGAGTTGTATCCAGGTTGCACAGCATTTTCAGCATTGAACTTCTTGGTGAAACTTATGCATTTGAAGGTTCTGCATAAGTGGACAAACAAGTCATTTGATGCTCTTCTTTGATTATTAAAAGAGGCACTTCCAAACGATAATAAATTGCCTGAATCGTACTATGGTGCAAAGAAATGGCTCAACAAGTTGGGGTTGGGGTATGAATCAATCCATGTATGCAAACATGATTGCGCACTTTTTTGGAAAGATCATGCTTCTAAAGATAATTATCCAATTTGTGGGGAGATTCGATGGGTAAATAAAACTACAAAAGGAAAGAAGGTGCCCCAAAAAGTGGTTCGATATTTTCCTTTAACTCCTCGACTACAGCGTCTGTATCGGTCGAGGCATACTGCAAAAAACATGATATGGCATCACACTGGAAAATTAAAAGAAGAGGGGGTAATGCGACATCCCGTGGATGGAAAAGCTTGGCAGGAGTTCGATAAGAGGTATCCTAATTTCTCTGTTGACCCACGAAACGTCAGGTTGGGTTTAAGTGCAGATGGATTTAATCCTTTTGGTGATAGGAACCTATCTTATAGCATGTGGCCAGTGGTTATAACTACTTACAACTTGCCATCATGGATATGCATGAACCAATCTTTTTTCATGTTGACCCTATTAATCCCAGGGCCGCAATCGCCAGGTAAAGATATCGATGTGTTCTTACAGCCGGTTGTAGAAGAGTTGAGGGATCTCTGGGAGAGAGGAGTTGAAACTCGAGATGCAAATACAAATACGATGTTCAATATGCGGGCAGCATTGCTCTAGACTATTAATGATTTTCCTGCTCGAAGTAGTCTATTCGGGTGGAGCGGGCAAGGATACAAAGCATGTCCTACATGTAATTCGGATACTCCGTCGATTCGAGTTAGAGGAAAAATAGCTTACATTGGTCATCGTCGTTGGCTTCCAAGAAGTCACACATGGAGAAATAGGAAGGAATTCAACGGAAGGTCGGAGAGGAGACCCCCTCCTCGGCCTCTTACTAATAATGTTATCATGGAACAGTTGGCCAAAGTGCCACAGAGACTTCCAGGAAAACATGTTGAATTTGGTGGTGTAAAGCGAAAGAGAGGTGCCGACGAACTTAATTGGAGCAAGAGAAGTATATTTTTTAATCTTCCTTATTGGCCAACATTGAACTTAAGGCATAATATTGATGTCATGCATGTTGAGAAAAATGTATGTGATAGCATCTTGGGTACATTATTGGAGATTGAGCACAAAACAAAGGATACAGACAATGCAAGACGAGATTTGGCAGACATGAAGATAAGGCCTAACTTGCATCTGTATGAGCAGAGGGGTCAACTTTTCAAGCCACATGCTGGATATACGCTTAACTAAGAGGAGCGGAAACGATTTTGCCAGTATATAAAGAATGTGAAATTTCCAGATGGCTTTGCTGGGAGTCTTAGTAAGAATGTCACAGATCGTGACCTGAAGTTAAAGGGGTTGAAATCACATGATTGTCATGTTATTATGCAAAGACTGTTAGGACCAGGTGTCCGAGCTTTTTTGCCAAAGGAATTATCGTATCCACTTATCGAGTTATGCAATTTCTTTAGTCAAATATGTGCTAGAACTCTCAACAAGGAGGATATTCTGCAAGCCAAACAAGAGATTATCATAATTTTGTGCAAGCTTGAGAGGATATACCCCCCAGCATTTTTTGACATAATGGTTCACTTGGTGATGCATCTGCCAGACGAAGCATTGGAAGGAGGACCCGTTCATTTTCGGTGGATGTACCCATATGAGAGGTATATAAAAAAGTTAAAGGATTATGTTCGAAATCGTGCTCGATCGGAGGGTTCAATTGCAGAAGGATATATTGTTGATGAGGCATTAATGTTTTTCTCCATGTATTTGGAAGGAGTGGAAACTAGATTCAACCGCTCTGATAGAAATCAAGATGTAACACCTAGTCAAACAAGAAGGACATTGTCGGTGTTCCGGTCCCAATGTCAACCGATAGGGAAGAAGACTATTTCTCATTTCGATAGGAGGGATCGGGATATTGCAGTATGGTACATCTTGAATAATTGTACTGAGATTGAAAAATATCTCCAGTGAGTATCTTAAACTTCAGTTGTGTTCTTCTCCCTTTTGTGATTATGATAGACTAAGATTGTTATGTTCTACAGTGAGCATCGTTTGGAACTCGAACGAAGTGGTGCTGAAGATATTGATAACTTATAGAGAACCAAATTCCCCTCGTGGTTTTACTCGAAGGTAAGGATTTTTTTCTTCCCAAATCCATTGAACAGATATCTTAAATATTGTTCATTTCTCTTGTTGATATTTTAATTTAATTCTTGGAATAATTGTTACTTTTGTAGATGTACTATTTACATAGGAACGGTTCCCCAGAGGCCACTGAAGAGTTACTATCATTAGCATCCGGTCCCAGTTTCACTAACATGGTATACTTTGCGTGTATTGTGAATGGAGTACGCTTTGTAGCCAAAGCTCGAGATGAGAAGCATAAAACGCAAAATAGTGGCATTTCTGTTCCGGGGATTGATGGTAACATGTTTTATGGTGTACTGGAAGAAATAATTGAGTGGACTTATTTAAATAAGTACAATATGACTTTATTTAAATGCAAGTGGTATGATACTGATCCTATAAAGAAAAAAGTTTATACTGATAAGAATATCACAAGTATCTCCATCAATGAACAATGGTACAAGGATGATCCTTACATACTTGCTACTCAAGCAAAACAAGTGTTTTACACTGAGGATTTCCTTAATGGACCAAATTGGAGGGTCGTCCATAATATATTGCATCGCGATATATGGGATCTACCCAGTGATGGAGATAATGCACAAGACCTGTTATTTCTGCAGGATAGTAACTCATCCAGCTTCAACCTCACAGTTGATCTGGGAGATTTCGATCGAGTACATCTAGGTAATGAAAAAAATAGTCCTTTAATCATTCCAACGTACAGAAATGTTGGACCTGGTGCTCATGGAGAAGACACCTTCATCGATGATGACGAGAGCCTTGAAGATGAAACAATTGATGATTATATGGATGAGGAGCCCACACAATCTGATAATGAAGGAGAATCTGATGACCATGAGTCTGTTAGGTTCATCGACACTAATTCTGACTAGGGATAAAATAACATATTCGAACCACAACTCATAAGTGTGTAAGCATGATTATTAAAATAATAAATGTGATTGTAAAAAGTTGAACCATTTTATTGTTCAACCGGACATTGAATTCTTTTTAATTACTTATATAATGTGTATTATTTTAGTTATGGCGGATGTCGAGGCACGATACCACGGAGGTGACGCTGGAGGCGACCCACCGGAGCGACCCACCCATATTCCATCTCAGTGTGAGGGCTCAGGTATTTGTTATTAATTGTGCATACCTAAGCTTGATTAAATATTATGTTTATTTTGTTAATATTTTTCTTTATTAAATGAAGTAGCACCTGCTAAAAAGAGGGGACCGAATAGGTCCCTAAGACTGCACGAGAAGATAGGCAGGGGTGGAGGCAGACCGGTGCCTATACAGTTTGATACGACTGGTACATGGCATGCGATTGGTGAGAATGCCAGTCATCTCCCTCGTGATATTGGCAGCATGATCCGCGCCCACGTGCCGCCCTATTAGAAGTCATGGCGGGCTGTACCTCAGGAGATTCGAGATAGAGTTGTGCAGGAGGTTTGCGTAAGTATCCATTTCCTTTTGAATTAATGTCTTTGAGATTGAAATTTCTAAATATATTACTCATAAATTTATTAAATGTCTTTTAATGCAGCCCCATTTCGAGTTCCAGGGCATCTCTGAGGGTGATCGGGATAGAGCGCTCTTTGGTTTGATGCGGACTGCTGCCGACCTGTACAGAGATTGGAAGTACAAGTTGAATAAGCATTTCTTAGAGCATGGAGGTGATCGATACCAGGAGTATGACTTGGATCGAGTTCGACGTTGTGTGCCTCGATTTGTCTCACCGCAGACATGGCAGAGGTGTGTGGACTTCTTTGACAGTGACGAGTACAGGGTAAGTATGATATTTTATGATATTATGTCAGTATTTCATAATTAGTAAATTGTGAACATAAAAATTTAACTTTTTTCTCTTCACTTGCAGGAGTTATCTGCAAGAAATATAAATAATAGAGCACAGAAGGTCGTGAATGACCGGCATGGGTCAAAGTCTATTGCTGCACATCGCTTTGATAAGGTAATTTAAATTTTTTGTATCTTTTTTAAATATATTCATTTGTTAAATAGCATTACTACCCTTCATCCTTTCTTTCTGTTACAAACATTGAATAGAGAAACAGAGATACTGGTGAGTTGCAGTCGGTGCCCGATAACTTTAGGGACCGACACACATACAGGTCGGGGGAGTGGGTGCATCCGATCCCTTAGGGGCAACATGTAAGTTATTTGGATTTCATATTTAAAAAAAAAATTTACAAATATATCTTCTAAGATAGATTTCTTATTACTTTTTTTTAATAATTTAAGGCGAGGATGACTGAGCTCATGACTCAGCATGTACAGTCTAGTGTATCATCCACTAGCTTGCCTACGACTCCTGTACAGTTAGATGAGGCTGCCATCGCCGATGAGGTGCTTGGCACTCGTCGAGGATACAGGAAGGCTGTAGGGCGTGTACTTGCTGGTCAGACTTATCGTTCGATGGGGACTCTAGTACGGCGACGAGCTCACAGTCCGTATCTCAGGTCGGTAAGTTGTAGGAGCAGTTACACCAGAGTCGGGAGCAGGTTGAGCAGAGCCAGCGATTGATTCAGGAGCAGCAACAGCGGCTTGATCAGCAGCAGCAGCAGATTACACATCAGCAGGAGATGATGCAGCAGCAGTTTGGGACTTATCTTATTGAGATGACCTCGATCCTCAGACAGCAGGGTATCGTCTTACTGCCGCCTCCATTTGCTGCTGCTACACCGCTTGGGCTGATTAGATTTGCGCCTCCACCTACCGCTCAGCCACCACTGTCATTTTATCATCCTCGTAGTCAGGATGATGATGATGATGATGACGACGATGATCATGGTGCACTGTGATATTTGCACCTCCCTACTTCCCCATAGTATATTTTGTTTATGTATCTTTATATTTTTTATATGTGCACATTTACATAGATGATGTATATATATTAGTTTATTCATATAAAAATTATTTTTACCATTGCTTTATGAGTATTAATTTTTTATATTGGATCAAATTGTTAGATATTATTAATAATACTACTAATATATTATAATTGTATAATTTATATTAAATTAAATTTAAAAAAATTATTAAACGAGTCAAGTTAATTAAAATAAAGAATATATCATTTGAAATATACGACAATTTGATTTTAAAATTTAAAAAAAAATTCAAAAAACTTTTAGCGGCGACAATTGTCGTCGCTATAGACTAAAAGTCGTCGCTGAAAGTTTGACCTTCAGCGACGACAATTGTCGTCGCTGAAAGTAAGACCTTCAGCGATGACTTTGTCGTCGCTGAAATCTTAACCTTCAGCAGCGACTTCTTATCTATAGCGACGACAATTATCGCCGCTAAAAATCAAAATTCAAATTTTTTTGAATCTTAAAATTGTTTTTTGCAACGACAAAGTCGTCGCAAAAGGTTTACCTTTTAGCGACGACAAATTGTCGTTGCTAATGACCTTTTCAGGCACGGACCTACGCCGACGACATTTTTAACGACGACTTTTTCTTTTGCGACGACCGAGAACTTTTTAGCGACGACAAATGTCGCCACTAAAAGTCTTTTTTGCTGTAGTGATAACATCTCACCCTCCTTGGTTTTTCCTTCGCAAGCATTGTTTGAATGACATCAACATTTGTTTCTTCAATATTTTGTATTTAACTTTGAAGCTAAGACTATTAAACAAAGAAAAAATTAAGTTAGTATAATAATCTAGCCATTACTTATTCTTAAAATTTTGAGAATTACTTACATTTGCATTTTAACTTCCTAAATCCAACTCCTTTCCCATATTTCCTTAGCATGTTTCAATGAATATCTCAACTTGTGTAGATTTCTTGTTATTTTCATTCTTTGTATGCTGCCATAAGTAGCAAATTGATCATGATGTTGTCAGCAGTCCGTGGCTCAAGATATAATTTGAACTATAACTTTAAGAAGACACTAGATGAAATAAGAAGACACCAGAAAATGAATGTGAATAATTGCTCTAAAGAATCTTAAAAATTGCATATGCAGTATGCAAGGTACCAACCAGAAAAGATACAACTAGATTAGTGCAACATAGGCCACCATCATAACAGTTTTCTTACTGTGGCTACTTTTGATAAGATTTTTTAGACCACTATGACTTCCTTTAATTGAATCCATATGCAGTATGCAGGGTACCTTGACTGACTTGTCTAATTCTTCATCATTAAAGCTAACAAAGCCTGGGTGACATATGAGTATATGACAATCAGACTCCAGTGAAGATTGAAGTATCCAGGTATGAAGATATAATCCTTTTCAAATAAATTAACTTTCCTCGTCCATTTACAAACACGTAAAAAAGCTGCTTTGCCATTAAAAAATTTAAAATTCAATTAATTTTTATTTTAATTATACATATAATTATTAACAGTATTATTATCACTTACATAAATTTATTTTCTGCTTTTTTATTTTCATATATAATGAAATTCACAATTCTAATAATTTTAATACCTATTGTAAAAAATATATAATATACTTGATAAAATATAGAATAAAATGTAGCAATTACTATTACTTCCTATTGTGGTATTTATAGGAAAAGAGGTTGGTAAGGATGTGTACTAATGGTTTAGTATAGAAAATTATATTAATTAGTGGTATGAGTGATGAGACTTACATTATAGTATTAGATAGCGGTAATTTTGACAATGATAATAATTGTGACATCACTTTCCAATAGTATAAAAATTTTCATATTTATGGGATTTTCTCTTTTTTGACATAGATGTTTCAAGAAAGAAATAATCCTTTAATTCATCCGAACTCAAAAAATTCATAATGATAAATATCAAGTTTAATATACATGTCTCTCTTGTATATTAAGATGTAACTTTGATTCTAATCCTTCCAACCTAAATGCTTGAGGACTCTCAAATATATTTGATGGGAAAAGAAAGTTCTCTATTCCGCATGACCAAAGTAACATTTAACCTTGCATTAGATGATCATTAATTGGCTTCCTACCTTTGTAGGATGCTATTCATCCAAATCTCAGGATCACAAATTTGCCAGAGATAATATGGATCATTGTTTTATGAACCCACTTGGCTAAGAGTGGGCCGGGGTGAAATATCAAAATTTCTTGAACCTTCCCCTAATTGAAGAATCATAAGGTCAATGATCCGTGAAGTTCTGTGAGACCGTGTTTTTTATGAGCACATTAGCAGCCTAATTCTTTGAGGGGCTAGAATCTTTCAAAAGCTCAGGAGGTTTCGATATTTTTTTTTAATTATCATTTTTGTTTAGGAATAGATTTGAGGCCGAACGCATGACCATAGTCGATAGTAACATAATTGGTCCTCTAGACAATTTTGTAATCCAACTTAGTACATCTAACTTCAAAGCACAAGTTTCAAACTACATTAATAAAATTTTCACTTTGACTTTTAGCATTTTTCCATTTTGTCCCCCAAGACTAATTAGCCAATTCATTTTCATACTTTCTACAATATAAACAATCATATATTTAGTAAATAATAAAACATACTTTTATTTGAAATAGATAGAGAAAATTTTAGTACCTAATATATTGTTGAACTACATCACAATTATTCAAGATATATCTATGGGATTGGGTCCTTGATTTGTCATCAAGATAAAATATTGTGTCTTTTTTTCCTCCTATAGGTTGACCCTTTTTTGAAAAAATATTACAATCTTGAACTTCACTTGAACTATGTTCATCATTCTATTCAATCTATTCAATCTAGTCTGTACACCATCATGCAAATATTTTGAGCAAAATGTCAAACACTCCTTAACCAAATAAGCTTCTGCAATAAAACCTTCAGGCCAATTCTTGTTACAAACATAAGATTTCAATCTATTCATATATCTTTCAGGTGGGTATATCTGCCAAAATTGAATTGGACCACCTAATCTCAACTCATTTGCAAGATAAATTGGCAAATGAACCATTATATCAAAGAAGCGAGAACGAAAATTCTTTCTAATTGGCAAAGCATCTTTACAATTTCTACTTCCAAATGATTTATTTCTTCAATTGTAATAACCTTCTTACACAAACATCATAAGAATGATCTAAGACGAATCAAAGGAATAGCAACATGGCTAAGTAATAAGCTTTTTTATTGGTACTTGTAACAAGTAGTGCAACATAAAGCATGCATCATGAGTCTTGTAACCAGATATTTTTCTTTCACCTATTTGCACACATTGAGATATGATTGATGCAATATCATTTGGTAGTTTTGTTTTCTTCAAAACTTCACAAAATGTGGTTTTTTCCTCTATAGTCATGGAGAAACAAGCTTTTATCTTCCCTGGTTTTGCTATCATCTTTTTGTTACTATTAGTTCAAGATTCTTTCTTATTCCTAAATCTTGTAGATCAAAACAAGCATTTGCATGATCTTTTGTCTTCCTTAGAATATCCAACAATGTCTCAATTATATTATCACATATGTTTTTCTCTATATGCATTACATCAAGATTATGCTTTAATGTATTACGCTACTAATAAGCTAATTCAAAAAAAGAAAAAAATGACCTTTTTTTCCATGGACCACTTATTCTTTTCTTTTGCTTCTTTCCAAAAATATTTTCAAAATTCTTTAACTTCTCTAAAATTTATGTTCCTTCTAATAGCAATGGCAGAGACTTATTCTCAATTAGTCCATTGAAAGAACTTATATCAAATCTCCATGAATGATCTACAGGTAAAAAAACATGATGACACATATAGCATATTTTTCGACTATGTTTCAAATAGAATGAAGAAGTCCTATAATTACAACGAGGACATGCCAACTTTCCTTTAGTACTCCAACTAGATTACATAGCATATGCTGAAAAGTCACTAATAATCCATAAAAGAGTAATTTTCATTTGAAAAGTTTGATTTCTTAATACATCATATGTTTCTACACCTGAGTCCCACAAAACCTTTAATTCCTCAATTAAAGGTTGTAAGTACACATCAATCTCATTTCTAAGCAATTGTGGCCCACGTATTAGTAAAGATAGTATGCAATATTTTAGTTTGATGCACATCTAGGGGGTAAATCATATGCCATTAAAAGCATGGACCATGTACTATAAGAATCGTTTATGGTCCGAAATGGATTAAACCCATCAATAGCTAAACTAAATCTTAGGTTACAGGGATCAATTGCAAAATTAGGATGAATTCTATCAAAATCTTTCCATGATTAAACATCAACAAGATGCCTTATCTTTCCATCCTTTAAGTGGTCCTCCTCATGCCACCTCAATGTCTTAGCTATTTTTGAACACATAAATAATCTTTGAAGTTTAGGAATTAATAGGAAGTGCCTTAAAGTTTTAGAAGCCACCTTATAAGTTTTCTTAGAAGATTCAATCTCATAATCCAATTTAGGATATTCATTCCATTGTGAAGCCCAACATTTATAACACAAGTTGTCCTTTTCATTCTCCTTCCAATATAGCATGTAATCATTGGGACATGCATCAATCTTTTTATAGCTAAGACCTAAGTCTTTTATCATAACTTTTATTTTGTTGAAGGAAGAAGGAATATTTAATTATGGTATAGCATCTTTCAATAACTCTCAGAGAGCGGTGAATGTTACATTACTCCACCCATAGAGACACTTTAACAAATACAATTGAATTGTAAATGATAAAGTGGAGAAATTTTACAACGTAGATATAATTCTTGCTTTGCCTCATCCACTAATTTGAAAATTTTCTTTGCATCTTCATTGGGGCCTTCACATACACCTTCTGCATGTGCCATATCTTTAAATCTATCATTTAACAACCTTTCAATATCATCCTATGAATCTTCATCACAATCATCATCGTGTCACCATCAAGATCCATTGATGTCAACCCTTCTCCATGATTTACCCATATTTTGTAACCTTTTACAAATCCATAGCATATCAAATGGGTATAAAAAAGATCCCTCTTTTTCCATTTACCATTGGCACACTTAGCATAAGTACAAAAAACCTCTTCTCCTTGAGGTTTTCCTATAGCGAAAGCAAAATTTAGAAAAAATCAAACACCATCAATGTACTCATTGCTATGCCTCGATAAATGCATCCAGACTTTATCATTATCATTTAATATACTAAAAAAATAAAAAATGAATTGGCATGATATAATTAATAACATAAATTTTTTAAAAATCTCTACATTATGAAAATAATATTAATCTAAAAATATAAATTATTAAGTTAAAAGAGGAGGATTCAATTAATTTTTATCTAGTATTGAAAGGTTATATCTTGTGATTTGTATCCAAAAGGATCTACCGAAAATTGTATTAACTTGTATCAAGAGATCAACTAATAAAAAAAATGAAAATTTGTTAATCTCACATTTGTAGAACAAATTAATATAATGTGTGCTGAAATAGTGATGTGTATATCAATATAGCTATATTGAAGAATGTGGACTCAAATTTAACAAGATATGCTATCCATATCTAAGTAGCACCATATAGGATTTCAACTTTGTAAGACTGCCATATTTATTGTTCACTGACAAATTGAGATAACGTCTACATTACATTTCATCTATGCAAGATTGCTATACTTCTGTAATTTTTTTAATTTCATTTTCATCTTTTCACATCACTTCATAATTATTAAATCTATTAATTGTAATGTGAGGCATACGTTAAATCAATCCCCTCATTATTAAGTAGTAACGTATAAAAGAAGCATCTTATGGTGTGTTTGGCTTGAGGTGAAAATGGAGGGGGAAGTAATTGGAGGTGAAAGAATTTTGCCTTGGGTTGTTTGGAATGGGTAAAAATAGAAAGGAAAGGAATTAGAGGTGAAATTAATTTCTTTTCTTTGGAATGAGTGAAAATTAGGAGGGAAGAAAATGTAATTGAATCAAATGATTATAATGCCCTTATAATATATTACATAGAAATAGTTATAATATTAATTCATCAAACTTAATTAAAAATTAATGATATACTGATAAAAAGATATATAATTAATCAGTGGTAGATTTTTACAAAAATACTTTGAATTAATAATTAATAATACTAATTTTTTTACATATTTATCTTAAATATTTTTATTTTTATTACATATTATGGGAGTTCAAATTTTTTTTACATATTGTCATTTTAATAGAACACTTGATTGATTCTTTTATTATATAAAGTGTAAGCATCAATATCATTATAGTTTCAAACTAAACCTAATCAGATTAATTGATTCTTGTGTGCTTTAAGATATATACAAGATTCATAGTCTACATTAATAACCACTATAATTGAGTTTGATTTCCCTTTTTTCTTACAATGATTAAAAAAATAATTATTTATATTTCACATAAAGAGTTTGACTTAAAATTGTGCATATATAAAAGCATATAAAATATAAATTATGAAGTGCTGATTGAATTCTTATTACAAAAATATATGACTCGTTAATTCTAAATGCATATATTGGGCAACTAGAAACTACCTTGATGAATTTTTCATTACACACAAAGAAATAAATTTGGAGAAAAGAACTTTTTTTAATAATAAGAGTAATTAAACTGTTATATATATATACACACACACACACACACACACATAAAATTAAAATCAAGATTCAAAATGAAAAACCTTTAAAAACTAAAAAAATATTAATTACTTACTTTAACTTTGAGATGATTAAATTTTATCCTTTTAATTTTGAAAACTTAAAAAATTATTGATTCTTTTATAAAACTTGAAAATAACACTTATTTTCCAACTAATTAACTATTATATTACATTAATTAATTTTCATTCATAATTTTTTCTAATTTAAGAATTAGATTGATTTAAAAATATTTGATTTGATTATTTTCTAATTCAAGAATTGATTTGATTTAGAAATAATTCATTATTAATTTAAAATTTAAGAATTTTTTATTTAAGAATTATTGATTTGATTATTTCCTAATTTAGGATTTGGATTGATTAAGAAATAATTCAATTTATTGTTTTTTAATTAAAGAATTTATTTGATTAGTAACAATTTCTTTTATTATTTTCCAATTTAGGAATTTGATTGATTTAAAAATAATTGGTTTGATTATTTTTAATTTAGGAATGAAATTGATTTAGTAACAATTGAAAAAAAATTCTAAAATTCTACTCAGTCGAGTCAAGTTTCTGGCCAACTTGGATTTAGGTCAAGTCTGGACCTAAATTGCTCAGCCCAAGTTGCCAAAAATCAAAACCAGTTTCCTTTTTCCTGTTAATGTATATGCCCTAAAACTAATCATATTGATGATTATAAATTTGAATCATGTTATTTTAATGACAATTCCAGTTATCTTATTTATACATATATTATTTGCATAATATATTTAATTATGATAATAATCTTAAAATAATTATATTTCTAAAATGTCCCTAGTCATATATCATTGAGAATTAGATTACTTTGATATATGTTGTGACTTATATGAGATATTAAGTATGTTAGTGTATATGGCCTAAAACCAATCATATTGATGATTGTAAATTTGAATCATATTATTTTAATGGCAATTCTAATTATTATATTTATATATATTATCTGCATAATATATTTAATTATGATAATAATCTTAAAATAATTATATTCTTAAATGTCCCTACTCATATATCATTGTAGATTAGGTTGCTTTGATATGTTAAGACTAGCATGTGTTGTGACTTATATGGGATATTAAGTTTACACATGGTTACAAGCTAAAGAACTTGTATACTGGATCAACCCATCCTAAGAACGCTACATGAATCGTTATATGAGTGTCATGAGTGATTCTTAGTGATCTTTATTACGATGGTCCTTTCACCTAAGATCGCTAAGATTCCCTACATGTGAGTTTCATATTTTGATACTATTCTATATCACTCATGGTTGAGTGAATGTAAGGGTAGTTATTAGATATGTCACATATCATGTGGAGGGATTTGTATGATCAAGATGGAATTTGTTCCTCCTATATAATAGGAGTAACATCTGTGGACCCCTTGATTAAGTAAAGCTGAGAAAACGTATGGCCATATTCAGATAAATTGACATGGGATGTCAATTACATTTATTTCAGTCAACTTACTTAAGAATCAAGAAACCTCAAGATTGGGCTATATGGGAATGATATGGTCCATGTCTCGTGCTCGATCTAGATGTTTAGGACAAGAAGACATAGATGATAATCACGTGTAAAGGTTTAGTCAAATCACTAACTTTCTCATTACTTAGGTAATAATGATGTGTTGCTAGACACCACTCATTATTTATGATCATTAATATGATTAATGATCATTGTTAATGTAATGAGAGCCTGTAGGGTCACACACTTAAAGCCTAATGTATTTGGAATTAATGGACTAAATTATTTAGGCCTAATATTTAGGAATTCCATGTTATAATTATAAGGCCCAATAATAAGCCCATAATTATAATGAAACAAAGTTTAATTAGTTAGGGTTTTCTATGCACCTATTTAAATAGGCTTATTAGGTAATAATAGGATTATTATTCACACATCCCAAGCATAGAAAATCATAGCACCTCTTCTTGACTAAAAACCCTTGAAGAGGTGTAGTTAGCACTATGAGGTAAAGGAGAACAATTCTAACCGGTGTTTATGTGGATATTCATTGGTGATTCGCAGGTTTGTGTGGATACCTCGAAGTTTTTGGCTAAAAGGAAGCTGAAGAGGTGATCAATGACCGAGTTCTTGAGTCATCATTAAAGGTATTGAATGAATCCTTATTCTAATTTAAAATTTTACATGGATTCATTGGCTAGAATTGGTTTATTCCATTGTGCTTGTTTAGCTTCCGATCCCAACAAAGTCTACATATGAGTATAAGTTAGAGAACTTGTATACTGGATCGACCCACCTTAAGAACACTACATGGATCGTTATGTGAGCATTATGAGTGATTCTTAATGATCATTATTAATATGGTCCTTTGACTTGAGATCGCCAAGGTTCCCTACATGTGAGTTTCATATTTTGATACTATTCTATGTCACTCATGGTTGAGTGAATGCAAGGATAGTTGTTGGATATGTTACATATCATGTGGAGGGATTTATGTAATCAAGATTGAATTTGTCCTTCCTATATAACAGGAGTGACATCTGCGGGCCTCTTGATTAAGTAAGGCTAAGAAAATGCATGACCATGCTCAAGTGAATTGACATGGGATGTTAATTACATTTGCTTCAGTTAGCTTACTTAGGAATCAAGAAACCTTTGGATTGGGCTATACGAGAATGACACATCCATGTCTCGTACTCAATCTAGATGTTTAGGACAAAAAGACATAGATGATGATCACATATAAAGGTTCAGTTGAATCACCGACTTTCTCACTACTTGGGTAACAATGATGTGTTGCTAGACATTGCTCATTATTTTATGATCATTAATGTGATTTATGATAATTGTCAATGTAATGAGAGCCTATAGGGTCGCACACTTAGAGTCTAGTGGATTTGGAATTGATGGACCAAATTGTTTGGGCTTAATATTTGAGAATTTCATGTTATAATTATAAGGCCTAATAATAAGTCTATAATTATACATGGAACAAAACCCAATTAGTTAGAGTTTTCTATACACTTATTTAAATAGGCTTGTTAGGTAATAATACATTATTATTCATGCATCCCAAAGCATAGAAAAACCCTAGCACCCCTCCTTAACCATAACCCTTAAAGAGGTGTAGCTAACACTACGAGGCTAAGAAGAAGAATTCCAATTAGTGTTTATGTGGACGTTCACTGGTAATCTACTAATTTGTGTGGATATCTTAGAGTTTTCGACCAAAAGGAAGTCAAAGAAGTGATTAACGAACGAGTCCCTAAATCATCACAAAGGTATTCCTTAAATCTTTATTCTAATATAATGTTTTGCATAGATTCGTTAGTTGGGATCGGTTAATTCCATTGTGCTTGTTTAGCTTTGGATCCCAACATCCCCTGTGTTAAAGCCACCATCGTAGCATCACAATGCAAATTGACCAGTTTAACACACCATTATCCTTTTCTGTATTCTACTTGATGGCCAGTATTGCTCCTCCAATGGGCTTTCTCCACCAGATAGCCATGACACCATTGTGGGAAGAAATTAGATAGCAATGGTAACTCACATGGGAACATAAGTTACACAATTGGGAAAGGCACAAATTAGCCTCCAGACTTTATAGGTGCGGCAGCGGCAGACTCCTCTAGTTAGCATTTTGAAGAATGTGATAATCTCCCACCTGATTGAATGGACAACCACACCACTATAAAACATGTAGCAATGACAATAACAAAACGGACCCAAAATGGCACATATCTATGAGATCTTCAAGAAGGAGATGGAGGTGGCATTGGATGTGTAGAAAAAAGGAGCTACTAGCAATGGAAAGATAGATGTGCAGAGGAAGAGCTCTTAGGTTTTGAAGGGCAGCAACCAGAAATATGACAAAAGCCCTAATTTCACTCTAAATTTCTTCTCATCTGGAGAGGGATAATTTCACTGGGGCCCACATGTTTTTTTCATCTATAATTATGCCCCTCCCAGTTTTCACTCATAAACAAATAGGTGAAAATCATAATTTCACCTCTAATTTCACCTCCCTATTCCCTTCCCCCCTCATTTCACCCATTCCAAACACAGGCTTAAATAGATTAGGTCCACCAAGACAACACATGTAAATTTTAAATATAACCCCCACACAGTACATAGTATAATAGTCTTACATAGATGAAATCCAATGTGGTGTATAAAATTATAGAATTATTCGTCATGGCATCATCACCTAATAACTTAAACATATATACAATTAATACAACTCTATATATAAAACGATGATGGAGTTAGGATTACAGAATCAGTGAAATACATGCAATTTCAATATTTTAATAAGATGAAACTTGTAAAATAATGGAAATAATTTAATTGATGCAGATGCACGTATAATTTTAACAAAATTAATGAATGCATCATCGTGTAAATACCAAAGACATAAACCTATAGATGCACATATAATTAACATTTTAATATAATAAAATTACTCTAGAGATGTATGGTTCTAATGCCAAGTTTCGGCTTCCATTGCCCCCAACCTCAGGTGAGGGGAGGGGGATTGTCAAATATAATAGGTCAATTATTTTCTCTCTTTCAGACAACATTCAATGTTTAGGATTTCAGTCTCTGTTTCACCAAAGACTTTAATACCTACAAGCTATACATTCAAACATACATATACACCTACTATGTACATGCACAAATAGACACACCCCATGTGTACGTGTATTAATAAATCTTTAAACTAAAAGGATTTCGAAACATCATTTTTAAATGAATAGCACTTTACTTGAATAAGATTAGTTGTGAACACGTTGTTCAATGCCTGCCCAGAATTCTAAATATCTATGGAAGTCTTCACCTTTTTGCTTTGATCCATGAGGTTTTTTAATTAAAGGAATAACGGTACATGGGACCACAAACAAAGACGAAGCCACTACGAAAAAGACGACTTGATAAACTGGGAATGTTTCTTTTAACACAATTGGTTGAAAATAAACTGCCTGGCCGTATTTATAAAAATATAAATAAATAAACTTGTCCATCAGAATTTACAGTATGGATGAGATTTTTCATTTTGAGATTTTTTGTTAGGCAACTAGCTGATAGTTGTAGTAGTTAGTTCATTTAATTAGTTGTTAGTTGATGACTGATTATATTAACTAATTTGAGCAGCTGATTATATTAACTATTTGAATAAAAATATTTGATAAATCGATTGTTTATAATTAGTTGTATGTATGTAAAATGACATATAAGGATATAAATATATTTTCTAAGTTATTTGAGTATTTTTTTATTGTAATAATATTTTAATAGTTTTGATTTTATATATTATTTAGTAGATTAATTTTTTTAAATAATATATCATTATAATTTATAATATATTAAATATTTCTTTAAAATTAAATTAATATAATTTTATAGTTAATAAATTTATTAATAAGAAATCAATAATTATAATTATTTAATTTTTATATAAAAACAAATATTATAATTTGTTACACTTTTATAATCTCCAAATTGAATCCAATCTCATTTCTTTCTATTAATATTTCTCAAAATGCTCTTCGGCCAGAATAGGCAATAAATAACTTTAAGTGAAACACATGGGGAAAAAAAGAGTATTTCCAATACCTCATTCAGCAAAAGTAGACAGAAACCACACGTAAACAAGAGACTGTTGCTTCCCATATGTAAACAAAAGCAAATAGAAACCACGTAGACGGATGAAAACCATTCTATTTTGAAATCAATGGCTGGAAATACATAGACTAAACAGGAGTAAGTTGGTCTTATATGTATTATTTGCTAAACCACTGATTAGAAACGTTGGTCTCTTCAGCGTTTCACTTTCGGCTGTTTAAAAGACAATCAGTTAATTGCCAAACACAAAAAATAGCTTGTCAACAAGTCAATCAGTTGAATTTTAGTCAAACAGCTAAAAGTTATTTGAAAAGTTGTTTGCTAAACAAGTGCTTTGTTTCAATTTATCAAGCCAATGGCCGTTTCTATTATGGTACTACTTCCACCTAACCTGAAGCTATAAACAGGAGCAATGAAGGATGCATAATAATCACAGGAACGTTTTACATAATTGAAACTTGATTTTTTAACGCTTCATCCAAAAGCCAAGAGGTCTGCAGTTATATTTTATTTACATATGTGAACATTTTCAATCAGACCTAGGAGAATTGATTCTAATCTAAAGGTATAGAAACATCCTACAAGCTTAGCATATCAGTATAGAAATAGGATTTATGAATATTTGGTTAACCACAGTACCTAAAAATCAACAAGAAACCATGAAGAACAATTTCATAGGGGGGAAGGGGATTGTCAAATATAATAGGTTGTAGGTTAAGAAGCATCTTCTTCATTATTGCAGGTTATATTTCATGCTCTCCTAAAATCTACAACACCAAAAAGCCTTATCCATCAAACGCAATTAGTTATATAGGTCAATTGGAAAATAATTCTTCTTAAGTTATTGACCTTTTAAGACTAGTTATCTAATGCAGATGAAGGCAATGTGACCAGCTCAATTGTCAGTGCATTCTTGACAACGCAAAGTAATTACTAGTAGTTCTACTTACAAAACTCATTCATTCACAACTCATATAAGTAGTCATTTATAATATCTTATCTCTTAAGTTTTATTTTATATACTATCCTATCATGATCCAAATTTTCAAATTTGAAATCGTGACCAGCATGAAGTACTGTCTCATAATTTATTTAAATATTAGGAAGTACTCCACTACTAAAATATTATACTCTAAACATCTAACAATTCAAAATACATGGTATACCAGTTATTACATACGATCTAGGGATCCACTAGTAAAGAAAATTAAAATAATAATAGAATGAGTATTTTAAATACTCAGTGAGCCTATTTACATTCCAATTTCTAAAATAATCCTATAAAGAATTTGCCATTTAACTCATGAATATTTAACTAACAATAATTGTCTATCAACATAATCTAATTCTATCAATATAACTGAATTCAAATCTAACATATAACTAATGTATAATACACAAGTGAGAATGGTGGGAAGGTATAGATTCCATCTTGTGTCTTCCATTTTAGGCTTATCCCTCATGCCCTAACCTTATCCTTCCATTTTAACCTTATCCTACTCTCCAACATAATGTCTCCCACATAAATAAAATCTGCCCTTTTTATAGGGTCACCCCTTTAAAGGTTAAAGTATGGTTAATATACCTCCCACTGAAATTTTTCTATAACTCAAATATAACAATATTATATAATTTCAAAGAAATCCATAATTTCCTACGCATAAGCATAAAATAATCATACACGTAATTTCAATCACAATCATTCATTTATCACGTTCAACAATTGAATTAGCAATTATATTGCTAATTCTTTTATTTACAATACTACTAATAATATTAAATGGAAATTCTAAAACTACAATTCTTAATTCATAATTTCTCTAATTTTTCTAAACAAAATCTAAGCCTAACAAGAATTATTTAAATTAAACATAATTATTATAAAATATTGTATAAAAATTAAATAAAATTAAATTAATTAGAAATAGAGTAAATAAAACTCACTTCAATTCTCCTAAGGATGCCTCTAAATTCATAACCCCTTTTTTTTCTCTTTCTTTTTTCTCTTCTCTCTCTTCTTTCTCTCTTTTGCTTCCTCTTCTTTCTGCCTCTATTCTTTCTTCTTCTGGTGTTTAAAGCCTTTGCCCCTTATTTATAAGATGGGGGATGGCCGTGCTATCACTATCATTCCCTATTAAAATATTATTTTAAATTTTATTTTATTTTTTAAAAAAAATCTCATTTTTATTTTTCAATTTTACCCTTTATCTTTTCTTAAATTTACATATTTGTCCCCATAAATTATTTTCAATTTTGCCTTTTCACTTTATAAAAATTTACATTTTTACCAATATAATTCCTTTTTGATTTTGCCATTTTTCTTTATGAGAAATTTTGAATATGTCCAAATATTTTCTAGAAAAATATTTATTTACTTTCTTTGAAAATTTACATTACAATACATTTGTAATATTTTCATATTTTTATCTAATAGTTTTATTTATTTAATAACTTGAAATATTTAGCTATTACAGGTTCTCTCCCCTTAATTAAAATTCATCCTTAAATTTTTCAGAAGTTGTTAAATAATTCAGGATATTTATCTTGCATTACTTCTTCTACTTCCTAAGTAGCTTCTTCTTTTCCATGTCATTCCCATACCACTTTCACCATTGGGATTTCTTTAGATTGTGATTTCTATATTTATTGGTCAACTATTACTACAGGTCATTCCCTATATGTTAATTTTCAATCAATTTGAAGTGGTATTTCTTTCAAAATATGTGATTCATCAAGAACATACTTCTTTGGCATAGATACATGGAATATTGGATGAACTACATTTAGATCCTCTGGTAACTCAAGTTAATGTGCTACATTACTAACCTATTTTGCAATTAAGAAAGGTCCAATATATTGTGGTATCATTTTTTCTTTCTTGCCAAATCTCATAATTCCTTTCATTGGTGAAACCTTTAAGAATACATGTTCTCCTTCTTGAAATTCGAGATCTTGCTGATGAGTATTAACATAAGCTTTCTGTCAATCTTGAGCTGCATGCAATCTATCTTTGATAATTTGTACTTGTTGGATGGCATCCTCAACCAAATCCAATCTTAAGATTTTGATTTCCCTAGGTTCAAACCATCCAATTAGAGATTTGCATCTTCTTCCATAAAGAGCTTCAAATGGAGCCATTTGAATATTGGCTTAATAACTGTTGTTATAAGCAAACTCCATTAATGGTAAGTATTTATCCTAGCTACCCTCGAATTCTAACACGCAAGCCTTTAACATGTCCTTTAGTATTTGAATAGTACACTCAGTTTGTCCATCAGTTTACGGGTGAAATGTGATACTAAAGTGTAATTGCGTATCTAATGCCTCTTGGAATGACTGCCAAAAGTGTGATGTAAATAGCATCTTGCAATCATAGATAATTGTCGCAGGAACCCCATGTAGTGCAATAATTGTATAAAAATAATTGTGTGTATTATGATGTTGTGTACAACTTCTTAATTGGCAAGAAATGGTTAGTTTTAGTTAGATGATCAACAATAACCCAAATTGAATCATAGCCTTTTCCTCATTTATGGTAGTCCAAATATGAAATCCATTGTGATGCTTTCCCACTTCCATTCAAGAATATGTAGGCTTTGATGAAGTCCCACTGACTGTTGATGTTTAGCTTTCACTCATTGGCATATTAAGCATCTCATTACAAAATTAGATATATCTTTCTTCATTCCTTCCCACCAATAATAATTCTTTTAGGTCTTGATACATCTTTGTGGCACCTGAATGCATCGTATATGATGATTCATGAGCTTTACTCATTAATTCCTTTCTAAGGTTTTACAGAACCCATAATCGGCCTTCTCTCCTAATGACTCCAATAAGGTCTATACTCAATTTAGATTCTCCTTCTAATTTTGCTCTTTATTTCAATTTCTTGTAATTAGGGTCTTTTGGTTGCTCTTTTTTTATTCGTTCCACTATTGTGGATTGAATTTGTATACACGCAATCTTCCCTTCGGGTTCTATCGTTTGGGGTTATCCCCTTTTCCTTGGAACTTTTCTACTTGATGCATTAATTACTACGTTAGCTTTGCTAGGATGATAGTGAATCGAGCAGTCATAAACTTTGATGAATTCCATCCATCTTCTTTGTCTTAGATTTAGATCTTTTTGATCAAAAATATATTTTAAGCTTCTATAATCAGTATATATATCGCAAGTGACACTATATAAATAGTGCCTTCAAATTTTAAGAGCAAACACTACTGCAGCCATTTCTAGATCATGTGTGGGGTAATTTTCTTCATACTTCTTCAATTGTCTCAAGGCATAAGCGACAACCCTTCCATTTTGCATCAAGACATATCCTAGGCCAATACGTGAAGCATCACAATAAAGAGTGAATCGTCCAATTCCTGAAGGCAAAGTTAATACAGGAGCAGTTGTCAAACATTTCTTTAACTTCTGAAAACTTTCTTCACATTCGTTGTTCCATGTAAATTTTACACCTTTGCAAGTTAGTTTGGTTAATGGTGCTGCTATTTTCGAAAAGTCCTTCACAAAACGCCGATAGTAACGAGCCATTCTAAGGTAGCTTCGAATCTTTGTAATATTCATAGGCCTCGACCAGTTCACTATTGCTTCAACTTTTTGTGGATCCACTTGTGTGCCTTCCTTTGACACCACATGGCCTAGGAAATGTACTTTGGTTATCCAAAATTCACACTTTGAAAATTTTGTATATAGTTAGTGCTTTTTCAATGTTTGTAAAACAATTTGCAAGTGTTGTTTATGCTCTTCCTCATCTTTTGAGTATACCAGAATATCATCAATAAATATGATCACAGACTTATCTAAGAAAGGTTTGAACACTCTATTCATAAGGTCCATGAAAGCTGCTGGTGCATTTGTTAGTCCAAAAGGCATTACTAGGAATTCATAGTAGCCATAATGAGTTTTGAAAGCAAGTTCGAAACATCTTCTTTTTGAATCTTTAGTTAATGGTAACTTGAAAAAAGATCAATCTTGGAGAAATATTTAGCTCCTTGTAATTGATCAAAGAGATCATCGATCCTTGGCAAGGGATAGTGATTCTTGATCATCACTTGATTCAATTGTCAATAGTCAATACATAGTCATAACGATCCATGTTTCTTTTTCACGAATAGTACTGGGGCTCCCTATGGTGAAGTGCTTAGTTGAATGAATCCTTTGTCTAATAATTCTTGCAATTGTTTCTTCAATTCATGTAACTAATTGGTGCCATTCAGTGAGGTGGTATCGAAATGGGTTTTGTCCCTAGTATGAAATCAATTATGAACTCTATTTCTCGATCAGGTGGTAGTTTGGGTAAATCATCTGGAAATATGTGACAGAATTCCTTTACCATTGGAATTTCTTCTAACTTAGTCTATTGTTTTTCTTTTCCACTTATGGCTACTAGCCATACTTGACACTCTTTATTTATATTTTTGCACTTTAGTCCAAGCTATAATAGGTGAGGTTGTTGTTTTTCTTTTTCCTTGAAAAGTTATTTCCATGCCTTCACTAGGTTTGAGAATTACTACTTTATGGTAATAATTTATTCTAACACGGTATTTTGAAAGCCAATCCATCAATAAAATGATGTCATAATCTTCTATCTCCATTACTACTAAGTTAATCTTAGTGGGGTATTAGTTTATAACTATAGTGCAATTATCTATGCCATTTCTAGCAATTAATTCCTTTCCTATGGGAGTAGATACTAACATTATTTGCTCAAAGGGGCACATAGGTTTAGGTATTTTCTTTGCTAGATTATAAGATATAAAAGAATGCATAGCACCAGGATCAAATAAGATACTAGCATCTTGTCCTTTAACTAATAACATACCTATCATTACTTCATTAGATTTTTCTACCTCCTCTCGTGTGATAGCGAACACTTGTGCTTGTGATCCTATAGCTTCCCATTTTTTATTCTTCTTATTGGGCATTGCTGGTGCTTTTGCTAATTTTGTATTTGATACTGCTTGGTTATTATTGTTAGTCACTTTGGACATGCATTCTTTAGCTTGGTGTCCTGGTTTCCCACATTTGAAACAAATTATACATCTTCCTAGATAAGCTCTTTTGCATTGCTGGTAATAAGGGAAGCTTTCTCTTTGCTGAAATGGAGATGATACACTCTGGCTGCCTACTCTCGAGAATCCTAGTTTGCTTCCGCCACTTCTACTTTGAAAATTCTATTAACTTTAAGATCTTCTAACAAATCATTTCCCAATGCTCCTAGATAGTGTATTAGAAGCTGATGCAATTCCCTTAATCTTCTTACTACTACCTTTCTTCGAATATGTTTCTCTTTTTGCTTGAAAAATTTTCTTTTCCTCTTCTTTTTTGTAGATGAATCTTCATCCTAATTGCTTGGTTTAGTGCTTGCTAATAGTTGGTTGCCTCAGTAACAATGACATGATCAAAGTGGTAGTCTTGGAGCCTATTGACAAATCTTTTGACTTTGGCTTTTTCAGTAGTTATCAAATATGTAGCGTATCTCGAAAGACACGTAAACTAAGCATCATATTCTGGAATAGTCATATCTTGTTGAGTGAGATACTTAAATTCTCTAGCTTTAGATGCTTGGTGAAAAAAATTGATCCACCAAGTCATTATAGAACTATTTCCAAGTTAGGGGAAAAGCAGAAATACTTCTTTGATCAACATTTTGCATGTACCAATAGTAGGCTATATCATATAATTGATAGCCTACTAGCTCAATTAGTATAGTTTTTGAACAACCCAACATTCTTCCAATTTTCTCAATTTGTCCAAGGAATTTGTATGGGTCGATAGATGGATCACTGCTATCATATCTTGGTGGCTTGAGTTTCAAAAATTCATGGACAATTTGTAATTTATTGGGGGGGTATTGAGCTTGGCTTTCTCACTTTGTTTTCTGTATAATTATGATTCTTGACTCTCTCACTTTTATTAGTCTCTTTATCTTTATTCACACCTACTATTTTAACTAATTTATCGACAGTCTGTTACATACGAACTGCCCAGTTAGGCATCCTAGACTGCCCACTAGTAGATCCAGTTCCCTTATGTTCAACCATATTCCTATGGCATACCATGATTAGGAAAAACTAGAATTGTGCTTTGATACCACAATTGTCATGGCCCAAATTTCTAAATTTGAAATTATGATCGACGTGAATATATCATAATCCTATGATATATCCATAAGCCTTTTTCAAATTTTATCTCATTAATAAGCAAACATAATAATTTTAATAAACTGATATATATATATAAAGATTAGTCATAATTACAAATCAAAATAAAAGTACTATCTCATAATTTATACAAACATTAGGAAGTAATTCACTACTAAAATATTATACTTTAAACATCTAACAGTTCAAAATGCATGGTATACCAGTGATTACATATGATTTGGGGATCCACTTGCAAAGAAAATTAAAACAACAATAAAATAAGTATTTTAAATACTCAGTGAGCTTATTTATATTCCAATTTCTAAAATAATCCTATAAAGAATTTACCATTTAACTCATGAATATTTAATTAACAATAATTGTCTATTAATATAATCTAACTCTGTCAATATAATTGAATTCAAATCTAACATATAACTAATGTATAATACGTGAGTGAAAATTGTGAGGAGGTATAGGTGCCACCTTGTATCTCCCATTTCAGCCTTATCTCTCATGCCCTAGCCTTATCCCTCCATTCCAGCCTTATTCCATTGTCCAATATAATGCCCCTCCACACAAATAAAATATGTCCTTTTTTATAGGACCGCCCCTTTAAAGGTTAAGGTATGGTTAATATAACTCCCACTAAAATTTTTTTATAACTCAAATATAATAATATTCTATAATTTTGTAAAAATCCATAGTTTCTTACGCATAAGCATAAAATAATCATGTATGCAATTTCAATTACAATCATTTATTTATCACGTTCAACAATTAAATTAGCAATTATATAACTAATTCTTTTATTTACAATACTACTAATAATATTAAATGAAAATTCTAAAACTATAATTCTCAATTCATAATTTCTCTAATTTTTCTAAATAAAATCTAAGCTTAATGGGAATTATTTAAATTAAACATAATTATTATAAAATATTGTATAAGAATTAAATAAAATTAAATTAAATTAGAAATAAAGTAAATAAAATTCACCTCAATTCTCCTAAGGATACCTTTAAATTCATAACCGCTTTTTTCTCTTCTCTCTCTTCTTTGCTTCCTCTTCTTTTTGCATATGTTCTTTCTTCTTCTTGTGTTCAAAGCCTTTGCCCCCCTCCCCCTATTTATAAAATGGGGATGGCAGTGCTGTCACCTCCATTCTCCATTAAATATTATTTAAAAAATTTTTTTGAAAAAAATCTCATTTTTATTTTCTAATTTTAACCCTCATCTTTTCTTAAATTTACATATTTGTCCTCATAAATTATTTTCCAATTTTTTCCTTTCACTTTATAAAAATTTATATTTTTTTCAATACAATTGCTTTTCGATTTTGCCCTTTTCCTTTATAAGAAATTTCAAATATGTCCAGATATTTTCTAAAAGAATATTTATTTACTTTGAAAATTTACATTATAATACATTTGTAATATTTTCATATTTTTATCTAATAATTTTATTTATTTAATAACTCAAAATATTTAGCTATTACATATCCGTTTGTCATTTTTGTAATAATTGTGCCTTAAAAAGAGACATGCAACAATAACTAAGTCAAACATTACTCTGTTGACCACTTAGCTTCTCTCTTATTAGATAATATCTAATTTTTTTACTCATAAATATAATATAATATGAATTAAATTAGTTGTTATGAAATAAATAATTTTAAGCTTTATTGTGTGATGTTTATAAAGTATTGAAACTAGATATTGTACTTAAAATAGTAACAGATTTGGTTGGGACCCTTACTTTCATCTTTCTAAGCATGATCAATGCCTAAAATGGTTCATGTATGTTTAGAATTCTTAAAGAAGAGCAAAACATTCTAATTCAGCCCTTAATCTATATTAATAAACGAATAACATTTTTAATAAGGTCCTTTCCCCAGGTCCACTCCCTTCTCTAATCACTCCTTCCGAGGTCCTCTCCCTCCCTCTCTCTCTTACCAAGTCCCAAATCCCTCTTTCCCACTTCCCTTAATTAGCAAAAACGTTGTCATCACCGACCAGCTCCCAGCAGCTACGGTAGCAACAACATTGTATTTACATAAATAAGAACCGCCAGACACTCACTACTGTACAATGACCTTCATCATCATCATCATCATCTTCCTCTTCTTCAAATGTACTATGACCTTCATCATCATCATCATCTTCTTCTTCTTCTTCTTCAAATCTGCAGAGAACCATGGAAGAAGTCTAGAAAGACATAAATCTAACTTCCCTAAGTGACCATAATACCCTCGTCACAAACAGCAACAACCGCAACTTCCGAAACATCATCCTCCAAGACTTTATCGCTTGTCCGTTGGCCAGAGAAACTCAAACCGCTTCCATTGTTTCTTCTCCTCCTCCTCCTCTTTCTTCTTTTTGTCTTCCTTCGCAACCACCCACGGTTCTGAGCCTAAGTTCCAGCCCTGAGTTTCACCGCCAGTTTAACTCTCTGGCTCTCAGAAACTCCCAATTCCATAGTCTGTCCCTTAATTTATTATAATGCAACAAAACAAAGCAATGAAGATAGAGAAAAACAGGACAAATCAAGAGAAAAATACATCAAATAAAACAGCCATAAATAGGAATCGTGGAATAAGCAGGACAAATGAGGAGAAATAGGATAGATTAAGAAAAAATTCGTTATCGTGGTGAAGGGTTTTGAAAAACGGTCCGCAACCCCTATATCGCCCATAATATTGCGATTGCAGATTGCACCGCATCCGCATTTTCTCACAATTGCACCCTGCGATGATTGTATTTTTCTACATTTTCCCGCATCATGCGATATCACAATTACGACTGCAATTACAATTTAAATCCCTGCCATGGTGTGAACGATGAAGAAGATGGAATGAAACGGTGAAGCACGATGAGAAGCTTAGCTGAACTGATGAAGCGTAGGCAGTGAGAAGACAAAGGTTGCGTTTGGCGAACAGCATTTTTCGGTCAAACAGCTGTTTGATCAAAAAATGCTAGTCTTCACAGCGTTTTGAAACGGTTGTTTTACGCAAGTCAAACCGCTGTTTTTCAGTCAAATTAGCTAAACGCCGGCCAAAACGCTGTTCGCCAAACGGGGGCAAAGTCCTCCTTTGGTGAGAAGAGAGGTTTGGCTTCGTTTCAGAAGAGATGATGAAAATGAAATTTTTGTTGATTATAATTACTTTATGTGTCTTTAGAGCAAACCTTTACAAAATATATTAGAAAATAAAATTTCTTTCAAAAAAGTGTTAATAAGATATCAAATCAAATATTATTATACTTTAAAAAATTTAATTTTTATTAAAGTATATTAATATTTTTAAAGAAAAAATTTAAAAAATATAATTAGAAATTAATTTTAAAAGTATAATTTAATAATTTAAAAAAATAAATATATGATTTGATATAATATATATAATTTTTAATACTTATAATAACTTGTAAAAGTAATACAAAATTAGTGTTGTCTATTCAATAATAGGCAATAATTTTAATGTTGCTTATGAACCATAATTTGAGAATACTAATTTAATGTTATCTATTTTATAGTAGACAATAATTTTATTTAATAACAATTATTTAAATATTATCTACTCCTTATTAGGCAATAAATTTTTTAGTGTTACGCAATAAGTGTTGCCTAAGTCAAAAACAAAAGATAACACTCAAAAAATATTGTCTTAATAACAGTTTTTAACCATTGCTAATTTTAATCTTAAGTGAAAAATGTTGTAGAGCTCACAAGTGAACTAGTATGAATTGTTGAAAACAAACTAGTATGAAAACCATGCCTTAGCCAAGAGATCGGCAATTCCTTATTTATTTATTTATTTTAATACTAAAGAATACTACTTCCCTGACCAAACATGTAACAACATAAAATCGAACTCAAGATAACAGAATATAAAGAAAAATCTTCAAGAACCATTAAATATGCAAAGGCTTTCGACAAAGGTTAGTAATTATAATATAAGTATTGAGTAAATAAAAATTCTTACTCCATTACTCAAAGACATGCAGAAAGTTCCATTTCTAAGAGACCCACGTATCTTCTTTTTTTCAATTATATATATATTTACTTCAACGAAAAGAAAGAATTCATATTTACTCATAATATATATTAAAAAATTTCTAGCACCCAATTACGGTGGCCTCCAATTACACTAGCTAATAGTTGGGAACCAAATTACCACGTAGTATTCAAGTTTATGCCCAAGAGGCAAGAAATTTAACTGCTAGTGAATCATGTAGGTATCATTCCATAACAGGCTTGAGTGCCAGCTTTCGATATGCAGTAGAATAGGCGTCAACATTGAAATAAGCCCCCAGGAAAGGATAGTGTTCCCTTATAAAAAGGGAGCCAAAACAGTGGGAAGGTCAATGCACCACAGTTTGAACGGTGTTTGACATATAATTTTTCACCAATGAAGGAAGCAATTTTTCTTTCATGTGAATTTCTAGCTTTACTATTTTGGAGAGATAATATACTATTGCTGAGTTAACTGATGCAAAGTAGTCTTCCTAGACCTAACTTTTTATCCCCCTAACCAAAAACCAATAATTGTTTCTAATATAACCGAAAAATTGGCGCAACTGATGTCAAGTACCCAACTTGTCATACATGTTTAAAACACTTGGAACCGAAAAGAAAAGAACCATCTAATTCAAATTCGCCTGTTTGCCATTTGGTTCCATTATTTACCCGAAGAAACGTGGAAGTTTTTGCACAAACAATTCCAGCAAGGAAAGTGACGTTGTATTTGGATATAAAAATTGAAGTTGATAATTTGATTATTAAAAAATTGAAGTTTTATTGGTTGAAATTTTTATATGGTAATAATTAGATAAAATTTATGACTTATTAATTTAAATTATTAAATTTTGTATCTTAAATTCAATCAAAATAAATATCATTTTATAAATTTTACATTTATTTTTTAAACATAATATTCACTATCATTTCTTTTCAATTAATGAGAACTATGTAAAATTATCCCTTTTTAAATACAAAATTTTAGAATCCTTAATATTTGTGCTGCTCAAAATTCTTAGCTTTTCAAACTTCTAAGTCAAGATCTATCATTGCATAGGTAAAACCAAAAGATAACTGATTGATTTTTATTGGATACAAGAATATATAAAATTTATAATATGAATTAAAACATAAAAATAAAAAGCTTGTCCTCACTTCTGCTCAAACAGTAATGAGTTGATGTGAATTTTGCGAGAATCATACATTAAAATTGTATTTTCCAATTTTAAAAACATAAAAAATTATATTATTCTCCTTTCTAACATGAAAAAAATAAGAATACATAATTATATAAATATTTTTTAATTTAAATACAAATATTTATATAATATTTTACCCGCTTCATTACCTTGGAATTGGTATTTTCAAAACCCTACAAAATTACCTTGCGAATTTAATATTATTCCAAATTTTAGAATACTAGCTTTATCTATATCTCCTCAAAATTCACTCCAAAACCAAAGTTAATGAATGGAGGTTTAATGAAAAATCTTTCGTATAAATAATTTAAAATATTGTTACAGGCCAAATTAGTAATTATGAAAATATTCGGATCATTTAATAAAGGGAAGTAATTCTAATAGCATTATGTACATGCATTTACCGTGCTGTTGATTGTACATTTCCTACTTTTAACATTAAAATCCTAATTATTAAGTTATTAAAATTTTAGCTATATATTGAAATAATAATTAATTTAATCTTCTCTAATATCTCACAAGTAAAAAATATAACTATTAATATGATATCACCCATTAATTCCCTTTAGCATACTACAATTGAAAAAATGTTTTGAACTTTTAAATCATTTAATCACACTAAAAATATAGAGTAATGTGATATATATATATATATATATATATATATATATATATATATATATATATATATATATATATATATATATTCTTTGGGCTTGACTAAGATCAAGAGCAAGTTAAAGACATGATCAAATAATTTTCACCCTTAATAAATAAATATTTTTGCTAAAAAATTTCAATATGCCATCATTAAGGAGTTTAGCTAATTAGTATCCTGAATTGAATTAAACTTAACTCATTGTTAGTTGGAACTTTTTTCCAAAGCCGTAGCAGATAGGCTTAATAGGAAAAAGATTTTCAAATACTCTCGTAACTCTAAAACTTTGATATCTTTATTTATTATATTTTACCAAATCAGATGTTATATCAATACGATGAATCAAAAGGTAAGAAATTTAGTACTACAATCACATCCAATATTATTTTGAGTTTTACTCTCAATTGTGGGAGGATAAGTTATTTTATGTAGATATTTTCTTTTAAATAATTTATATTAAGTCACTCATTAACACTTGTTAAAAATTGAAAAACTAAACAAAATTAATTATCTGTTATAATTATTTGAAACTTTTGAACATGTCGTCTTATGTGCTACCAAAAACAATCTTAATTTCTGTTAATTATTCTTTCTTAAATTCAGAGAATGGATTTTTCCATTTAATTAACATAAGGAAAACAGTTTATTTATATAAATAACTGTTTTTCATTTTATTGTTTTTGTCAAAAATATTTTTTATATAAAATATCATTTATTTATATAAAAATTAGTAATTTATGACAAATATATACATTAAAATTAACAAAACAATACGTGTTAGTATAATCATGAAGGGGAATAATTTCTTCTTTTAAAAATAAATGTTATTTTTATCATATCTTTTATGTGTAACATTGAATAAATACAACATATTTTTTCTAAGTTAAATCACAAAATGCCATTTCTTTTATAAATGAAAGAGGTAAAATTTCAAAAAAAAAAAATCAAATGAATTAATCTCCAAACAAAAGCTTCACAGCTAACAATAAAATGAAAAGAGGGGAGGATTTCATAAAATGCCATTTTGAGTGAAGGTGTGGGTGTTTGAAAACATTACTTGGTGTAAATGCATTTAGTACGGCTATGCTATCTAAAAGACAACGTACAATTAGAAAACCTATTCATTTATTAAAAAAACGAAAAAGTTGAATCTCAAATCCAGGACCAACATGTGTAGGTATTAAATAAATTATTATTTTTATTACTAAAAAAGGCCATAATTTTAATTTAATTTAAAATATATGTTCTTATGATTGGTTAAGTGCAGAATTTGTTAACACTTTATGAATAAGAATTTTAGATTGCGGATTTGCAGTTGGGGTTGAAATAGAAGATGAATTCTATAAGTATTTTTATTTAATTTACCTATAGTTACCGTTGCAACGAATTTCTGAAAGAGTAGGCCATCTAATTATTTTTCTCTCAAAGTGAAAAGTTATCTCTATATTATATATTAGTTATATTTTTTATCTTTTATTATGATAAATATTATTATCATAAATCACCCCATGTCAATTTGTTATTTCTTTTCAATGAAAAGTTAATTTGTTGTTTCTTCTCCACTTGAATGATAAATTATGAAATAAAAAAATATTTATTACATTTATTAGCCATCAATAATTAGTAATAAATGTAAAGTCATTAATTGCTGCTTTCATTTATTTTTTTATATTAAATTAATTTCCAATACAAATTTGAATTTAAATAATTTTATTTTGAATTTTGAATTAATGGGTTATTTTGGAAAAAAGATGTGTTCAAAGTTAATATTTAAATTCAAAATTAATTATTTATATCGAAAAAAGTTATCTGATAAAATTATAAAAGTCATCTTTCAATTCAAATTCAAAATCAATTACTAATCTAGATTAATAGAATGGTAATTTGTTTCTTTCATTAAATTTCTCCTTATAATATTACATTCTATATTTTTACTTTTTAATGCTCAATTTCTCCAAAATTCTTTAGTATTTTCTTTTTTTTCCTCCTTACCTCTTCTTAATTTTTTTCCTTTTGAAGTTTAATCTCATATTTTTCCTTTCTTTTTTCTTTTGCAAAATTTGTCCAAAGATTCTCAGTTTATTTTTCTCTTCTTCTCTTTCAATTATACTCAGGATTTCTTATCATTTTATTATGGAAGGTTTAATGGATTTTTTTAGTCTCGTATCACATCTTTGGAATCATGCACAAATGAGTGTTTAGTTTCAAGATTTCTTTTGAAATATCATCTTTTAATTTTTTTTTCCTTTTCTCTTCTTTTAAGAAATTTTTTCAAAGATTCTTAGTTTATCTTTCTTCTCTTTCATTTTGACTTCAAGATTCCTTATGAGACTTTATTAGAGAAGATTGAATGGATTTTTTTTTTTGCTCTTATACCCATGTCTCTAAAATCATGTATAAGTGAGTGTTTGGTTTCAATTTTTTAAATATTTTTATCTTTTATAATTGATACTTGATTTTTTCCTTATGAGAAAACCCATTTTTTTTATCCTTATAGTATTTAAAGTTAATTATTTTAATGCCTTTCTAACCTTTTTTTTCTTTGTTAATAAAATTGTGTATTTTCATTTGAGAGATTGCTCCACGACCATTGATGGTGGGCTTTGTTGCAATGGAACATTTTAAGATATATAGAATCAATTTTACAATATTAATTTATTTGTACATAGAATCGATTCTCATGTAGATATAGTATGATTTTTGGAAAAAATCCAATCTTTTTTTCCTTCTTTGGGTTGTTACTCTATCCAAGACATTTTTTTTTTAAAAAGCAATAGTATCATATGATGCATTCACTTAGTTTTATTTGGCTATATTAAATCTATACAACTCAAATGTGTAATTTTTGCAAATTTACTAATTTATAAAATTTCAATTTCTACAGATTCACATAGGTATATTAGTGATAATCTTCTATTAATAGTAAATAAATTTTATTTTTTATCATTATCTTTTAGTACTTTGATTTTTTTGTTACTAAAAATATGTTTTATTTGACAAGAATTTGAGAGGTCAAATGTCAAAATAACATTGCTCAAACTATGAGCATCTTGTCCAAACATATATTAAAGTCATAGGTTAATATTTTGAGAAATTTTTAGTAACTAAAATTAATTAGTAATTTTATTTCAGAATGATTAGAAAAGTCTTGCAATGGTTGATAAGAATTAAAAAATCTGTTTACTGTAAATGATTATTACAATTTTTATCATTTAGATTTGTAATCAACATTATATTTAGGGTACTTACTATACATTTTCTTATAGCTTATATTATTATTTTATTAATTTTCTCATTAAAGAGTATTATATAAAATTTAACAATTAAAAGTATCTATAATTTTATTATAATATCTACCCTATCAAAGGTTTGGGAATTTTTGAATTTGTTGACGTTGTTTTAGGAATTTTTTTTTGTATTTAGGAACTGTACTTAATTCTTATATATACAAAAAAAATGTGTATTTCTTAAAAGTTACAACTTAATATAACTTGTACAATTAGAAAATTATAATAATCTATACAAAATTAAATTATAATGAGTGTTGTATGAAAGCTATATCTTCTCAAATACTAAATTATGATTTATTAATCACATTGTATCCTTTCTATCTTTTTAATATGTCTTCTTGCATTAAAGTATTAAAAAATAATATTGAATTATAATAAGTAAAATATCTACTTATTCTATTTAAAGCAATAACAAAATGTTAGAAACATCAATTTAAATTTATTATCACATTTTTTTGTATTATTTTATAATTAAAGTATAACACACAAATATTTAGATAAAATCTTACACTTATTGTGTCAATCAATCATTCAATTTATTCAATATGTATGCTTAATTATTTCATTAGAGAGTAAAGTGGATAATTATAATTATTAATAAAAAAATTAAAGGTTGAGAATTTGATAAATAACAAGCTATTGAAAAAGTAATTTTTAATTTGTAATTATCTCATTTCTTGGCTTGATTTGTTTTATCAACAATTGTGATCATCTATTATATATAACCTTTAAAGTGTATCTTATACTTTAAAAGAGCTAAATTTATTCATTGGGAATTAGTTTAAAAAAAGCTTCACTTGCATTTTAACTTTTAATTATAAGATTAATTATATATCTTATATTTTAAAAAATAAATAAAAAAAAATATCAAGGATGCATTGATCCCTCTATCAAATAATAATATATTATCATTCTACTTTTTATTGTAAATATAAAAAGGTGGGATTTGAGTTCGCTCTTTTTTTATCTTTTTTTTATCATTTTTAAAGAGATATACAATTACATACTTGAGAATAATAGAGAAGTATTAGTATAATATATGTAAAGTATTATTATAAATGCATAGTCTGCAATAAAGGTTTAATGCAAGCAATTTTATTGTATATCTTGTTTCATAACTTACTACTAGAAACCATCATTTTTAGTCATTTATGATACTTTGTTATTTTTTATGTTAATTAATTGATAATTATATTATTATAATTATGTTTCTTTTTAAATAGTTAACATATATTTATAATGTTATACAATATTGAATTAAATTTTTTTCATACAACACATGTATGACTTTCTAGTGTGTGTGTAATAATATTTGACAAATATTTTTAGTGATATTATGATATCTACTATTATTTTAAATTTATTTTCATTCTATCCTGAATCGAAACATTGTATTTGATGCGTGGTAAATAACTTTTCATTCTTTTTATTGCCAGAAACAAATGAAAAATATAAAAATATAAACAATATAAAACAATCTTCCTATAACTCTTATGTGCATTGAACCATTTTTATTATAATTTTGTTAAGACATCTGAGTCAAATCATAAATGATATGATAATATAGGCCTTTTCTTGAACTTATCCATGTATTTGTTTAAAGGAAAAAAGCAATTAATTAAATGTGGATGCTCCTCTCCAGACTAGCTGGAAGGCCTTTTCCTCAGAGGGGAAAAGTGCTCGCTAGAGAAGCAAGCGAAATTAGTGCAGTTGTAATGTAAAATCAACTAGTTTCATAACTCTTGTAATTTTATAATACTTAACCAATAAAAATGGAAATAATGATGAAAATATTGTATATCATCAATATTAAAATACCAAGCATATTTGAAAATAAGCTTTATATCATATCATAGGAAAAACAACAATTAATGTGATGTGCAGTGGAGGAGACAAAAGTGGTCTTAGCCCTCAAATTTAGTGTTATATATATTGTGTCTATGTACATGCATGCGTGCATGCACACATATATTGTTGAGTGTAGAACTAAAAGAAAGAGTATTTTAAAAGAATTAAGTCCCACATTACTCAAACTAAGAGAGTCTAGAATGTATATATTAAGATAGATTATTGGGCTTGTAAAAGAGTAAAGAAAGGAAGTAGGTTGGTGCATACAAGAATGGGCTAAGTTAAGCACAACTTAGTAGAAATTCATCAATTTCCCCCCTGTGCATGAGATAATATGTGGTTAGGGATTATTTTTGCATAAATTTTATTAAACTAAAAAAGGTTACCTAGAAAAGGTAAAAAATTCTGTTTTATAAATTGATAATATAATTTTTAGTTTTAACTTTGAATTTAAAAATTTTCCATTGGATACTATATGACATCCATCCTTAATACCATTGATTTGTAACCCCTTCTTATAAATTTCTTTAACTCTCCAATGTTTTTTTTCTCATTAATTCTCTAATGTTCATCCAGTGCTAAACATTCAGCTTTTCTTTGATATATATACAATGGTTATTTGCTCTTCCAATGAAATAAAAATTATAAGAACCTTATCCCCTTTGAGATCATTCTCTCTGTTTGGGTTGCATTTTATTTCTTGCAGTTTTGTATCCTTGTTTATATCAGGAAGAATTTATTATATCTTGGGGAATATCTGTACAAGTGGAATAATTATCAAGAAAAGCATTTAGTGATGTGGCTTAGATTTCAAATATTGATGATTCTGCCAACAATCTTGAGAATTATGGAGCCTTGTTTCACTGCCATCTCTAATATTCCCAACGTTGGTGCTGTTGCTAACAACATCAACAATGATGTTCCTATTCCTTTTCAATCTATCCCAACCATTAAGCTTTTTCTTGATTGTTTGAAAATTAAGCCATTTGGAGGATAGAATTTTTGAAGATGGCAAGAACATGTGCTTTCCATGTTGGACATGCATGATGTTGCTAGTGCTTTCACTAATTGGAGACCATTACTAATAATAGATAAAGCTTAGTTGGATGCTTGGACTTATGTTGACAAGGTAGGTAGAAACATAATTCTTAACACATTATCTAATGATCTCTTTGATGTTTACTATACACACAAGGACGCTAGCAAAATTTAGGAATTATTGCTTGCAAAATACACTACTAAGGATCTTGGAAAACAAAAGTTCATGATAGGATATTGCTATTAATGGGAGATGATAGACGATAAAGATATTAAATTTCATATCAATGAGTATCATAAGTTGCTGTAAAACCTTCCAGTGGAAAAGTCAATTTGCTTGATGAGTTTGTTGCAAGTGTGCTCATTAAGAAACTTTTATAATCATGGAGAGAATACAAGCAACAACTTAGGTATAAGCACAAGCAACCATCTTTATTGGATCTTATTACCCACATAATTATTGAGGATACAAATAGGAAGGAGCTTCTAGCAACCAAAGCTAAAGAGATGACTTCAAAGGTAAATTTAGTAAAGACAAAGCCTAGTAAAAAGATGTATGATAATAAAAAGTCTAATTACAAGCCTAAAGCTACTAACCCCAAGTTGAAAAAGAAAAGAATTTGTTATGTTTATGGAAAGCCAGGTCATCATGCTGCATAATATAGGAAAAGAGCCAGAAACAACAATCCTCCTAATCTAAATGCAAACTTGGTTCAAGGAGATGATATAATTATTGTAGTTATTTCATAAACTTTTCTTTTTCTTGTGACTAGTGTGAAAGAATGGGTGGTATACTCTAGGGCCACCAGGCACATATGTGCAAATAGAGAAATGTTTACCTCCTACACTTCTATAGGAGATGGAGATCTATCTTGGTGATTCCAAAACTACAAAGGTTCTAAGAAAAGGAAATATTTTTCTCACACTCACATTAAGCAAGACCTTAGCTTTGAAGGATGTCCTTCATGTGCCTGACATAAGAGTAAATTTAATTTCTATGGCTTTATTAGGAAAAACTAGGGTTAAAATGCCATTTGAATTTGATAAGATGATAATGACAAGGAACAATGTTTTTGTAGGCAAAGTTTATTGTAATCAAGGTCTATTTGTACTTGGTGTTTTATTTGATAAGAATGCATCATCTTTTACTTACTTGGTTGAATCTTCTAATATGTGGCATGTTAGATTAGGGCATATTAGTGTATCTTATCTTAAGAAAATATAAAATCTTGGTTTGATTTTTGGCATAAGTGCTACACATTTAAATAAATGTAAAATTTGTGTTGCATCTAAACTAACTAAAAAATGTCACTATTCTGTACAAAAAGAAACCAAATTACTTAATTTAATTTATGCTAATTTAGGTGATTTAAAAAATACCATGAATAGGGGAGGAAAAATATATTATATAACTTTTATTGATGATTTTTCAAGATACACCAAAGTGTATTTACTTAGGAATAAAGATTAAGCTTTTAATATGTTCATTTTATATAAGGCTGAAGTGGAAAATCAATTAAATAAAAGAATTAAAAGAGGTAGATCAAATAAAGGAAGAGAATATACCTTATTTAATGATTTTGATGAAAAAGAAGGAATAATTCATGAAATAACCCTACCATGTTCTCTTAAATCTAATGGAGTAGCTGAAAGAAAACATAGAATATTAAAAGAAATGGTGAATGCCATGTTAATTAGCTTTTTTGCTCCTAATAATCTTTAGGGAGAAGCTTTGTTGTTAGCTTGTTACCTTCAAAATAGAATTTCTTTTAAGAAAACTGGTAAGATACCATATGAATTATGGAAAAGTTAAGCTTCAAATTTAAATTATTTAAAAGTGTAGGGTTGTCTTGTAAAAGTTATGTTGCTTAATCCTAAGAAAAGGAAAATTAGTTTTATAACTTCTAATCATAGGTTTCTTGGTTATGCTTAGCATAGTGTTGCCTATAGATTTCTTGATTCATAAAGTGATGTACTTGATCATAATACTATAGTAGAAACAAAAGATGCTGAATTTTTTGAACATATTTTCCTCTAAAAATTAAAAATAATTCTTAAACAATGGAAAATGTTTCTTCCTCATTTGAACAAAGTTGTGTTGAAAACCTATCTAAAGGTTTAAAGAGAAGTAAAAGACAAAGAAAAGAAGTATTCTTTGGAAATGATTTTTATACTTACATGGTACAAGATGAACCATTAACTTATTTTGAAACAGTCACAACACCTGATGCACAATTTTGGAAAGAAGCAATTAAATCTAAGATTGATTCTATTAAAATAACACTTGGATCTTAGTTGAATTACCTTCAAGAGTAAAACCTATTAGTTGTAAATGAATTTTCAAAAGGAAATATAATCTTGATAGGACTATTGATAAATATAAAATAAGGATAGTGGCTAAAGGATTTACACAAAATCAAAATGTTGATTGTTTTGACACATTTTCACTTGTTGCTAGAATTTCTTCTATTTGATTCTTAATTGCTCTAGCCTCTATTTATAAAATTTTTATTTATCAAATGGATGTTAAAACTGTATTTTTAAATGGTGATTTAGAAAAAGAAATTTATATGGTGTAATTAGAAGGTTATGATGTTCTTGGTCAATAAAATAAAGGTTACAAACTTATTGAATTTTATATGGCTTGAAACAAGCTCCTAAACAATGAAATGAGAAATTTAACAAAATTTTGATAAAAAAATGGGTTTTTAACTATTGAAGTTGATGGTTGAAGTTGAAAATGTGTCTATACAAAAGTTGTGAATGTACGAGTATATTATTATTTGTTTGTATGTGGATAACCTATTCATTTTTAGAACAAGTATGAATGTTGTGCTTGAAACAAAATGATTTCTTGCTTCTAAGTTTAATATGAAAGACATGGGTGAGGTAAGTGTGATTTTGGGTGTTAAGATCATAAGGAAAGGTGATACAATATTGCTGTCACAAAAACATTATGTTGAAAATATTCTTAAAGAGTTTAATCATTTTAATAATAAACCTAAAAGTACTCCTTATGATGCTAATACTCAATTAATGAAAAACAAAAGTGAACTTGTGACCTAATCTAAATATGCATAGATTATTGGAAGTCTGTTGCACTTAATGAACTTCACTAAACTTGATATAACATACACTGTGTGTAGATTAAGCAGATACACACACTATCCAAATAGTGATCATTGGTCTGCATTAGTCAAAATAATGAGATACTTGAGAAGTAGCATGGACTATGGTATCTTGTATAGTGGATTTCTCTCTGTACTTGAAGAGTACAATAATGCTAACTGGATATCAGATTCAAATGAGGCAAAATCCATTAGTGGTTATATATTCACTCTTGGTGGTGGTGCAGTAACTTGAAAGATAGCCAGACAAACCATTATAGCTAGATCCACTATGGAGTCAGAGTTTATAGCTTTGGAGTTGGCTAGCAATGAGGATAAGTGGTTGAAAACTTCTTAGTAAATATTCCTTTAGGTGTAAAACCTACACTATTAATATCTATACACTATGATTACCAAGCGGCAATAGCCATTGCAAAGAACAAAACTTTCAATAGGAAAAGATATTTGATTGAAACATGATATGATTAAACAATTGCAGAAAGATAATATTATATTGATCGATTTTATGAGATCAAAAGTAAATTTGGTAGATCCCCTGACTAAACCCTTCAGTAGAAAATTAATTTTTGAAACATCAAGGGGAATAGGATTTAAGCCAGTTCAAAATTAACAGTGACGCTAACCCAACCTTTTGGAGATCCCATGAAGAAGGTTCATACGGGTAATAATAAGTCACTTCTAGTTCTACTATCACTTAACTTTAGTCATTTCCTATGGTGTGAGAAAAAGTGTTAGAATGCATTTATTGAGAGGATGAGCACAAAGCTCTTAATGATTTCATAGTCCTTATAGGTGGCGTATTAAATGCAAATACGCTTGATGAAATCACCTATATGAATGTGGAGTGGGGCCACTCTTATGAGATTATGGCAAAATCCTTAAAGTACTCATGAAAACTAAGCGCGCATATGGCCAATTAAAGTGCAAACAACAAAAATAGCAGGAAATTGTGTGGGTATAAATTGATTAGTAAAACCTCTAACATATAACAAGAGTTGTTAGTTCATAGAAGTAATAGGCTTCATTGATAACTCTATGTGTTAAGTTTTATTATTCTAGGTCTGGTTCATAGTCCAAAAAACACTAGATTCAAAATATTTACATCCATACTCGTAACTTGGATATTCTTTCTTTTCTTCATACCTTTTGAAATATGTGGGGGATTGTTGAGTGTAAAACTAAAAAGAAGAGTATTTCAAAAGGACTAAGCCTTACATTGTTCAAACTAAGAGAGTCTTAAGTGTATATATTAAGATAAGTTATTAGGCTAGTAAAAAAGCAAAGGAAGGAAGTAGGCTCACGCACACAAGAGCCAGTTAAGTTAAGCACAACTTAATTGAAATTCGTCGATTTCCTCCAATGTGCAAGATAATACACGGTTAGGGATTATTTTTATTCAAATTTTATTAAACCAAAAAAAGGCTACTTGGAAAAAATGTAGAAAATTTTGCTTTATAAATTGATAACATAGTTTTCAGTTTTAACTTTGAATTTAAAAATTTTTCCATTGGAGATTATATAACAGCCATCCTTAATACCATTGATTTGTAACCTCCTCTTATAAATTTCTTTAACTCTCTAACATTTTTTCCTCATTAATTCTCCAATGTTCATCTAGTGCTCAATGTTCAGCTTTTCTCTAATATATATACAATGGTTATTTGCTCTTCCAATGAAATAAAAATTATAAGAACCTCGTCCCCTCTGAGATCATCATCTTTTTCTGGGTTGCATTTTATTTCTTGGAGTTCTGCATCCTTGTCTATATCAAGAAGAATCTATTCTATTGTGGGAAATATCCATGTAGGTGGAATAATTCTCAAGGACAACATTTAGTGACATGGTTTAGATTTCAAACACCGACAATTCTGCCAACATATATGTTATTATATGCTTTGATCCTCTAAAATTTTAAAATACATTTAGTTATGATGAAAAATTTTGTATTTATGTAATAATAATAAATTTTATAAAAAAAATATAAAGATACAAATGCAAAGTGTAGGATCATAATTCTTTTATAATTAAAACCTATAAAAAATTTATATAATTGTCTTTTTTTGTCTATCTTTCTTCTTGCTAAATATTTTTTTTTGCCTTTATACATGTATAAAAAGGTGTATCTATATACACATTTGAACTTTATTAAATTAATTATCTTTTTTGTAAATTTTGTAAATTTTTATTGTATTTTCCATAAAACTCTAATTAATTTATGTGTTACAACCTGATAATTTTATTTACATCATACATGTAATATGATTGTAATAAAATTGCCAATTATGCTTCGTTTGTTTTGGTGAAAGCATCTTTCAAAGAAATATAATTATAAATTATTAAGATAAAAAATGTTTTATATGTTCAATATTAAATATAAAAAATTTGGTGAGAGATAATGTGTTCTATTGCAATAACTAAGTATTATTTTTCTTAATAACAAGATGTAGAGACAATACGTCACTCCTCCATTTACGTAGCAATAATGAAATTTTTCTATGAAAAATATCTTTTGAGAAAGAAATGGAGCCTTACCTACTGTCCATTTTGACTTTAGCCTTCAAAATTTTGGCTGTAAAATATTTATGTGTCTAAAAAAAGTATGCATACATATAAACTAGATTAAAATAATTATATTTGTACAAAATTTATAAATTTTTATTGTAACATTTTTGTAAAAGTATGAATAATCTATGTATTAACTATGACCTTTATAAATAAATTTTTATAATTTTTCTTGCAAAAAACTTTTATAATTTTATTTAATCTTTCATTATTTTTATATTTAATTTTTAAAACTTAAAATATTTTAGATCATAATTATCAAAACAAATTATAATTATTTTATATAATTATAAAACTTCAATTTGTATCCAAATAAAATTTTAATTAGTGGCAACTAGCCCGATACCCAAACTAAGAATCCTCTGTCCGCTGGTGGTGATGTGCACATACGGTGTTATTCATGCAACAATTGAGTCGGAAATAGGCATAACAAGAAAACAGTACAACGTGAGAATATATACTATGTATATAACATTATTATTATGAGTTTAAATGCAAATTTTGATTCCTTTCAAATATAAATTATATAATTTTGGTTCTCAAACTTTAAATAATTTATTTTATTTTTTATATATTTAATTAATATAGTTTTATTCCTTCTAACTATTTGGTTTCTATCAATTTTTGCCAAGATTTCTAAGTATTTATTGCATTATTTCTTAAATAAATCATATTATTTAAGAATTAGAAGATAATTAACTATTAAAAAGATTCAAACTTTCATATTATTGATATAGGTTTGGAGGCCTAGTTTTAGAAATATTATTTAAATATGGAAATGTGTAAACGTCTGAAAGAAATCTATTAGGCAACTACAAGGGTGCAAGTATCTAATAGAAAACCCAACCTCTAAAGAGGTCCACTGAATATCAATCCTACAAGAGTTCGAAATTCCAATCTATCTACTTTAGGAGAGGGCTCACAAAGAGTTATCATCTCTTAGCCTAAATCTAGTCAAGAAAGGAAGCTCTAACTACTACTCCCTCGACAACACTACTATTGTGGGATTTGAATAAATAGAGTCCCACGAAGGCAAAAGCCAACTAGTAAATATCTAACCTAAGGGTAAGAATTGCTTTGACTATAGAAGCAATTAAACTCTCTCCTACCTATATCTTAGAAATCCTTTAGGGTGAGTGGTTTGGTAGGATTAAATTAGAGGTCTCGCCCTAATTCATAAAAGAGGCAAGTATGTTATGTCTAACCCTTCTTATCATGGACCCTTTAAGTTAAGGCAAATGAAGGGCCTTTGTACTCTCTAGACCACTCACAAAAAAGACAAAAACTAATCACAACAACACCTTTAATAATCCAATAGCATTATCATCACCATTGTCCGCTAAGAACTTTAACATATACTCAACACCTTTGACCATCCAAATTGAATTTTTGTACAAAATCATTAGTAATTTTTTTGTACCCCTCATCAACACCCTTTCACTATAAAATAGTTCTCCAAAATAGAATAATTAGCTAGTATAGTTTATCATCTTTATTATCACCTCACCATACTCCTTTATTATCACTTAGCGCCCTATAAAATACACTTTCAAGAATCTAGGAAATACGTGGACAAGAGATCCTTTTCTCCATTCCAAAAACCTTAGTTTAAAATGATTATCTTTCATTCCTCCCAAGCACCTTAGTTTAAAATGATTATCTTTCATTCCCCCCAAGCACCATTCCTAAAGATTCCATTGCTATGTATATTATACCTCCCACCTTATTGAGTCTATCTCCCTTTAACATATATATAATTTATCAATTTTGTTTAAAATTTTTAATATCAAAATAAAAAATTTCTTTTACACAAAAACCCATTCATATTAATATAAAGGAAGGGACGGTTTTGAGGAAGAATTCTTCATTATTTTCACTTTTTTTTCTCTTTCCTTTGTGCTGTTTTGCTAAGTGCTTGATCCAAAATTTGTTTATGAACTGATTTTATAGAGTTCTGAAGACTTGGTTTGGACTTAATATTGGTGTGATAGATTTTCTAGTTTTGTTAAATTTGGAAAAAAGAAACTTGAAATCATCATAAGTTTATGATCAACTTAATGGCCAAAAATTAGTTTTCATTTTATTATTCATGACACATGATACAAGCTGGCAGTTGTGATAATTCGACAGGCAAACATGTTCGAATTTAAATGAGACTTGGTGGAAAAATCTAAGATGTTGTGATGGTCTTGTAGCTATAATTTGGGATCAATTCAGCTAGTGTACTATATTCCTAATTTTCCTAAGTTTGGGGGTATTTTGATCATTTTGGATGGTTCAAGAATTCAATGGATTTTTAGAAGCCTATATTTGTGATCCATGTATTATTATCTTTGTGTTGATTAGTTTTTGAGTGAATAGGACAGTCGAAGTATAGCAAAAAGGACTCATAATAGTTTGAAAAAAAGTATGTTTACTTTTGCCAAAAGGCCTTTTGTTCAAAATACTCTTTAAAGGGGTGGAATACTCTAAGGGCCTACAGGGCGCCTAAGATACTAAGCTAGGGACAAGAGTGTGTTAGCTTGTAACAATCCCACTATACAATCTAAACTATAGAATGAGGCATAAACCAAGTGAACAGAGTGCCCCTCTCCTCATTCAATTGTCCCTTTAGCCCAAACAACCCAAAGGCTTCTTGTGTGGAAGGATCATATGGTTCAGTATGCACGAGTGCTTCAGTAAATACAATATTGGTATACAGATATGTTGTACATGGGACTTGTTGTATGGGTTATAAGTTTTCAGTATCCTGTTATCTTTATCAAACGTGCCAAATGAGGGTTGTAATGTGGGAAAGCTAACATGTTCACCAAGAGTAGCCACTATGCACCATACAGTTTTGGTTAGAGAGCCACCGGCCCATGACACATAGAATATCGGAAGCTATTCATCTATCATGAAGGCCTTTAGTTTGTCACTTATCAGGGGATAGAACATGATTCTCGTAACTTGCGGCTTGATATATGCATGATTAAAATAAACAGTTAGATCCTTTCATTGCTAAAACGAAATTGAGAGCATAATTTTCCTTTTAAAAAATAGATATAATTTTATAATTAATATAATGGATTCCAGAAAAAAATGTGAATCTCAAAATAGATAATTATATCTTTTTCTCTTTTAAATTAAAAGAATTTGATAAAGAAAATATTGAGAGATCCAATTTTAAATTACATACTTCTTTTAAGAGATTTTTTATAATTAGAGTTACACTTCTTTTGGAATTATAATAATTTTTTATTTTTCATTCTATTTTAAATAAACATTCATCTTTCTTGCCCTAAAAAACATAAGCGACAAAAATTCAATTCAACCAAATGATTTGAATTTTGGTTTAGTGAAGAAAGGATTTGGAATGGTTTGGAAGTTCTTCGTTTGAATCGAAATGAGATAGGATTAGGAATCTGAAATTATACCCTTTTAACATTTTGATAGAAATGATTTAATGGATTTATTTGCACGCGTCCCTCGTGCCCTAATCTTAGCTTTAAGGGAGGAATCTAAAAGATGCAGTCAGCGGTGAAGCCAAGGGGAGCTAGTGTGGCTACGGCTATATATATATATATATATATAATACTATATTATACATTTTAGTTCTCTCAAAATTTTACGATACATATAATTATAATAAAAAATTATATACTTAAATTATAAAAATAGATTTTAAAAAGGATAAAAAATAAGTATAAAGTGTAAGATAATTAATTAATTTAGTATAAATAATTTATAATTTAATTTTTTAACTTCCCCTCTTCTTTCTAAATATAAGTATTTTATTATATTCTACCTTAAAAATATTTTATAGAAATTGCTTTTAACTTATATATCTAATTTTTATACGACTCTAACTTTATATTTTACAAAAAAAATTATTTGTACTAAAATTTATATACATTTATTTACATTACGCATATAGTATAATTATACAAAAGTTGCTACTTATTTACCTTTTATTTTGATTTTATCATCCTAAATTTTTATGATTATTTATACATTTTTTAAAAAAGTCCAAATTGATTTTTGTTATTTTTTATAAAATTTTGAATAATTTGTATGTTACAACCTTTATAAGTATACCTTTATATTTTTATTTACATTGCATGCATAATATAATTGCACTAGAATTATCACTTGTTTAATATCTATTCTGATTTATCATTCAAAATTTTTAGAATAAAACATTTATATACATTTAAGAAAATATGAAATTTATTAAATTAATTATATTTTTAGAAATTTTATAAACTTTTATTGTAATTTTTTATAAATGACTGAGTAATTTATTTTTTACAACATTTATAAATAAACTTTTATAATTTTATTCAATGTTGTCTAATATCTTATATTTAATTTGTATAAAAATTATAATACCTGAAATCAAAATATCAAAAAGATTATGATTTTTTAATATACATTAACATAAAATTTTATTTAATTACAACATGTCCAAAATCAAAATTTTTAGCTCCACTCTGAATACAATCAACTGAAATCTTTCTCTCATTTAGCTCTAGAAGGAGGAATTTAGAAAACACAGTCTACTGAAATCTTTCTCTGGTACTGGAAAAATTCATTCCTGTAGCTGTGGCGGAGGAGTTTATTTATCTCCGGCCAGTAGTATACTTAACTTGAACAACTTAAAACCATAAACTGCCGGAAACAGAGGAGATGCTAGTCGCCAGTGTTGTATTGTCATTATGTTAAAGTATAACAACAAAAGGAACTCTTTTTAATCCCACTTATTAAATTATTCTTCTTTGGATGATTAAAAGATGGTTAGCGGGAAGAAAATTTGGAGATAATAATTGAATGTAAACCAATTGTTCTTTACTAAAAAATGCAGATGTAGGGTTTTTCTAATAATCAAGATAAACTGTAATTTCAGTTTTAAATTATTTCAGGGCCAACTAATGAAAAAATAATATATAAAATTTGTCAATTAAAGTAGTTAATTTGTTTTTTTCCTTTTATTTTATTGTGTAAACTTTACTAAGAAATTTTTTTGGAGAGTAATGAATTAATAAAAAATGTAAAACCTATACAATAGAAAATGTTTGATTTTGTCCAATATCTCAAAAAATATATACATTAACATACTATAGCTAATTAATTGATGTTAACAAACAATGACTACAAGAGAAAATATTCGAACTTTAATAATTTAATCATACAAAAACTAGTGACTAATGTGATAAGCATTTTTCCCCTTACTCATGCAATCATTATGTCCAAATTTAATACCCAATGAAATGTATTCAACCTTGATAAATGAAAATTTCCGTAAAAAATTATATGCTATTAATGCTATTATTATCATTTTCATGAGATTATGATGATATATCAATACTTACAGCATGAAATTATGAGTAGTAGTTAATATAAGCCATATTGGTTTGTCACCTACTCAATACACGTGATTTTCACAAACTTGTATTTATTTTTTTTAAATAAACTAGTTTATAGATTATTGATTTAGCCAATAAACTAAAAACTAGTTAAAATAGATATTTTGTATATTAGCTTAGCAAAGAAAAAAAATTCTATTTTGATAAGTTTCACCAATTAATACTTCTCAATTACTTTCTTTTAAATTAACCATTCTTAATTAATTAATGATCTATATTCTAATTATATAAATCATACTATTTATTTAAAATATTATACTATTATTAATGGATAAAAATTCAAATGGGAATAAAAAAATGAAGCACCTATATAAATCATTACATATTTAGCCTATATCAATCAGTCCAATATAAATAAGTAAAAAATGTGCATAAAAATAAATAAAAAAATATATTTTTATGTCATAAAGTATATCTAATCAAATTTTATGTAATTATATTCTTATTTTAAACAATTTAATTACATTGATATAATTTAACCTAAAAATTAATTGATTTACTCAATATATCTATTAATATTGACTTTTTTTTATATTATTTTACATTTATGAATTAATTTAATAACTAATTTTACACAACACATCTAATCTAATATAACCTATTAAATTAATAGCTTTCAACTAGCAATTAACTACCAGTAAAATAATGGATTGGCCTTCTCTAAAGTACATCTTGCACTTTACTTGCACTTTAAAGAGTAGAGTGCATCATCAAAGTCATTAATGAGAAAATTAATGGCTTATAATTTTATAAATAATAATAAATAAAAAATAGTATTTAAATATGTGATTATCTACACTCTTGATTTTCTTATTAATGGCTTTAATAATACACTTTACATTCTAAAGTGCAACATGCACTTCAGAGAACCAAATCTGTAAAATAATATAATTAACTTACCATGGCCTAAAATACATAGCAAGGGATCTAATTAAACTTTAGTTGAGGATAGAAGTAGCGTATTAGATATACTTGCTCAAAGGGATTGTTGATTGTTAATTAATGTCAAAAGTAGGACAAACTTGAGGTCGGCAATTGGGGAAGAAATTTTGGCATACTTATATTTGAAATTAAGAATGAATAAATCACTTGGTGTATATATACATGGTCTTGACATTGGATTTAGGACATGGAAAAAGATAAATCATTTAAATAGAGAATACAATTTCACCCATACCTGTTGGATATCCACACTTTTTATTTACTCAAGTACAGAGGACTTGAAGAATGAATATGGCTATGGGTGAAGGGATTTTTGTTGAGATTTTATTGGGAATGGATAGAAATAAGAGAATTATGCTAGCCAATCTTCCTCACATATTATATAATATATAATTATGTATGTAAATTTAATTATATAATAATAACAAAATTAAAATTATATATGCCATCATTTGATTTTAATATAAATTTTTTTTAAAATAAACTTCAACAAAAAAACTTTATATTAAACTTTGCTGTGGTAGTATGGTTAATATTTTGAATAATTATTATTCTATTATTATATGTAAATTTTAATTTGTATAACAAATTATAATAAAATAAAAATGAATATACATTATTTAAATAAAATGAAAAAAAATAGGAATGGGTACAAATACTTGGAGATTTAATGAGGGTGGAAATGAATTTTAAAAAATCAACTCATGTGGGTTAAGAAATGAAAAAAGTTAGATTATTTATGAATGAAAATGAGTGTAGAGATTTTAATTCCCTCCTCATTTTTATTCCTACCTTCAAGAAACATAGTGTTTGTTTGGGGTAACAAATAAGTCAATTTATAATTTATTAACTTAATTAATAAATTTTAAATTTACTTCTAAAGATGTTTGGTGTACTATAAATTAGTAACTTATAAACTTTTATTTAATAGGTTCATAAGATAATTTATAACTTACAAATTAAAAGCTTTTTAAAAAAAAATTCAGATTCATCCCCTTCATTTAATTAAATGACAATTTATATTCTAATTATATTAAAAAAAATTAGCATATCCTCATTAATTCAATATAAATAAATAAAAATAACAAAGCAACTAGATATATATGAAGTCATAAAATATAATAAATTAAAATTAGAATTATTGTATTATTATTTGAATAAAAATAAATATATATGTAATATCATAAATATAATTAATTAAACTTTAGATAATTAAATTCTTATTTTGAATATTTTAATTATATTAATATAATTTGTCCTTAGAATAAATATGAATCACTTTAGATAATATATCTATTTATATTAACATATCATTTTATTTAATTTTACAATTTTTAACTAGTTTAACAACTAGGTTTGCCAAATAATTCTAATACAATTAACTAGTTTATTAGTTATTAATTGTAAACTTTCATTTATCAATTATTAACTAACTTATTGGCTATTTGTGTTAAACAAAACCATACTAGAGTTAAATGTATTGGATTAATACCAAGAGTCTTTAACTCAAGGAATATCTAATGTCTCTCAAAATCAATTATTACTTATAAAGTTTTATCTATCAATTACCAACCAATTTGTTAGCTAATTGTACTAAATAGAACCATACTAGAGTTAAATGCTCTGGATTAATGTTAAGAGTCTTTGATTGAAATGGTATCCAATGTCCCTCAAAAGTTTTATACCTTCATCTACATTCGTACTTCAATCCCTAATTCTTATGTATGTGTGCATCTACTAATTTAATGACTCATATTATTACCCAAAAAAATAAAAAAGGCTCTGGACTAATAATCTATAGTTGTGTTGACCTTACATGTGAGTTATGTATTTAATACAAAAGAGATAATTATGGTATACTTTTGATATAGTAGTATATTAGTGCATCACAAGATATGATCGTTGCTTCATGTAATATGTCGTATTTGACTTTTAGAAATAATAAACCTAATGTATAGAATGATTTGGTAGTATACTGATATACTATTGTGTTAGTGGTAGGCCATAATCTCTCCTTAATAAAAGCTACATTCTGTTGTAATAATCAGTAGCTGCCGTCACGAAGCAGAGATATGTTGGACACTAAAAATTAATCCACACGAATTCAACCTTTCTTTTCTTAACTAAGGTTCGAAAGGAAGCTTCAAATTTGAGATTTAAATTACAAAAGTAACTATGATGCATTGTGATTGAATTGCAGGAAATTACCAATTAATAAGAAGTGTAAATTTCGTTCAAAAAAAAAAAAAAACAGTTTTATCTTATACATCCTTACCCACATTTAAGTCACAATCACTTGAAAATGACATTAAAATTAATTATGACCCTGAAATTAACTTATAGTTTCTTATTTAACAGTTTTTACCCATAATGTATTACTAATTTCCTATAATTTTCACAATCAAATTTCGACTTACATTATACCTAACTTGACCAAAGTCCTCAGACCTGGCTTGGCTAAAGTCCTCGTAAGTGAACTAGTATGATTTGTTGAAAGTAAACTCGTTTGAAACCACGCCTTAGCCTAGAGATCAGTGATTCTTTGTTTGTTTATTTATTTTAACAATAAAAGGTGGCTAATTCACTAAACACATACAAAAAAATGTAAAATTGAGTTCAAGATGCCAAAATACAAAGGCAAACCCTTCAAAACAAATGAGTGTACAAAGGCTCTCAACAAGATGAATGATTATAATATAATTATTGAGTAAATAAAAATTCTTACTCCACTAGTCAAAGACATGCAGTAGAAGGCTCCACTTTTAAGAGACCCACGTATTTCCTTTTTTTTTTTTAATTTTATATTTATCTCACAGGAAAGTAAGAATCCATTTTTTTCTCATAATATATATTAGACATTTTCTCACACCCAATTACAGTGGCCTCCAATAGCTAATAGTTGGGAACCAAATTACCCCCTAGTATTCAATGGAATGTCCAAGAGACATGATGATTTAACTGCTAGTGAATCATGTAGATATCATTCCATGATAGTCTCAAGTGCCACCTTTCGATGCACAGTAGCAATCAACATTGAAAAAAGCCCCCAGGAGAGGATACTGTTCCCTTAAAAAGCAAGCCAAAAACAGTGGGAGGGTCAATCCACCACAGTTTGGATAGTGTTTGACATATAATTGTTCACCAATGAAAGAAGTAATTTTACTTTCACGTGAATTTCAAGCTTTTACTACTCTGTAGAAACAAGATGTATTGCTGAGTTAAAGGATGCAGAGTAGTCTTTCTAGACCAAACTTTCTATCCCCCTAAACAAAAACCAATTATTGTTCCTAATATAATAGAAAAATAGGCACAACTGATGTCAAATACCCAACTTATCATACATGTTTAAGACACTCGAAACCGAAAAGAAAAGGACTACCTAGTTCAAATTTTCCTGTTTGCCATCGGGTTCCAGTTCTTTCCTGAAGCAACATGGAAGTTTTTGCACAAAGAATGTTGTGTATGAATTTAGAAATTGAAATTAGTAATTCGATTATTAATGAGTTTAAGTTTTATAAATTAAAATTTTCATTTGACAATAATTAGGTAAAACTTATAAATTACTTAAACATTTGAAGAACTTAAATTATCAATTTTAAATTCAATTAAAATAAGTGCCATTTTGCAAATTTCACCTTTACTCTTAAAAATACTATATTGATTATCATTCCTCATTTATTAAAATTAAGTAAAGTTATCTTTTTTTAAGTTCAAAACTTCAAAATTTTTAATATTTACTAAATAATTTATTCAAACACAACATAAGGAAATTTGTAAGATTAGAAATACTGGTCAAATTCATGGCCTTTCAAACTTTTAAGTTAGGATCTATCATTACATATGGAAAACCAAATGACAACTAAATGATTTTATTGGACACAAAAATATATAAAATTTATGGTTGAACACAATTTTCTAATGCAAAATATAAAATTTAAAAAATGAAATAAAATTTGAAAATAACATTTTTTTCTTTAATCTAGCTCTTTAATCTAGCTCAAACACTAATAAATTGATGTTAATTTTGTGGGACTTATATATTACTATTGTACTTTTGCTTTGTGGGACTTACTAATGTCCTCATGCTACTTTGTTCCCAAACAAACCCCTCAAAATGAACTCCTTACTCTTCTTCCTGAAAAATGGGTGACATATTATGAAAAGCACAAATCCTCCCAGGCTTCTCTCCAAATTGTAGAACCATCATTCAAAATAAATAAGGATGGATCTATTGAAATAGTCTTCCTAAAGAACCCCATAATGCAAACAAACTCTGTTACACAGTTGCTTACATTGCCATGGTAATTTATGAAGCTACAATAGGAAATGGTCATAAATGGTATGATCCTGTTGTTTGCACTTGTGAAGATTGCTTAGCTTGGAGTGATGATGAAGGTGATCACCCCAGTTCAAATAGGAAGAAAAATAGAAAGAAAAGCTCCCAACAATTGCTTCAAGAGAAATGTGAAGAAGGAGATCCTTCTGTAGGACTCCTTGGTGAACCATCTAGAAAATTTGAATATTATGTCAAATATTCTACTCCAAAACCTATTGAACCTATTATATCTATATATATGATGCAGGATGATGGATGGGATTTAGATAGAGACTTTCCTCTATTACAGTTTGTGTCAAAAGAATAGCAAACTTGTAATGATTGGAAGATTAAAAGCAGAATAACTCAGTATCAAAATAGATCTTGAAAGCCAGAAGCCATAACTATTGAGCAAACTCTAAATTGGCAATCTGAAAATATTGTTTAGCAAAATAAGTTATTATGTCAAATTGCTAATAACCAACAAGAGCTTGTAAGAAAAATTGATAAGCAATAAAATGCAACTACTGAGCTCATTCAAAAGCTTAAGGCAAAAATCCAATCTCTTCATAAGGAACTATTGGGCCTTGTTTTTGCAAGACAATTCTCAGTAATATCTCAAAAGGAAATTGAAATGAGAATCCTAAAAGAACAGCTTAATTCCTTGATAATGCCTCATTACTCTCCCTTACAGCCTTTAGGATCAAGTTTACCTCCAATAGCTTAACCTCTTACTTTGTTGAAAAGCCTATATAACTTTGTTGCCTTCTTGCCCCCAAAACTTTTAAATCCAAAACCTTTACCACCCCTATATCTAAAAGGACTAAAAAACTACCAGCAGATCTAAAACAAAAATAACAAATTGTGGTCCTCAAAGATAATCATTTGGTAAAGTTTCTTGATAAAATGACAAAAGATTACTCTTCCTCAGATGATGAATTATCCCCTTCATAACCACTTTTCATTCTCATGGTAGGAGGATTTGATAAAGAACATTCGGGAGTTTATGAACACCAAGAAGAAGAAATGGATTCTAATGCTACTCCATCCACCAAAGATGCCTTTCTTGATTCTATTAAAGGTTTCACTCTTGATGATGTCCCCTCCAATCAGTGGAGAGATAAGTTCTTAGAATTCCACTCCTGGATGATAGTTGTACAACTTGAATAAAAATATTCTCTTGGCTAGCTCTTTCAAGCATTTGGCTCTAGAATGCAAGGGAGAATAAGAGATTATTGGATGAGCCTTGGTAAATATCCGTAAATGTTCTATTTTAATTCAAATGGCATTGATGAATTTCTTGGCTGATTACATCAAAAAAATTTAGGTGTAGCACCTAACTTTAAGGCATAAGCAAGAAAAGAGTTCATGCAAATGAAGTGTGTTTCATTAAAAAAAAGCATTTTTATCAACATTTTGATACCATGTCAAAAAAGTACTATCAAATCCATGGGATTGATGAAGTCAACAAGTTGAAGTTGTTTTAAAAAATCAAGGCCTCGACATGCCAAACGCTTCCTTAGGAACTCTGTATCAAGCTATTGTTGCTATCCTTGATCACCTGTGTGAATAAAAGACCTTCTTCAAACAATTTAATAGTTTGAAGTTAAAGTCAACTTATGAATGACCAGATCTCATAACTAGTTGAATATTTTCCAAGAAGAAAAAATTTAAAAAGCCTACACACTAAAAGCCTAAAGCTCGTTTCTTCAAAAAAAAGAAATATAGAGGAAAGCATGACAGTGAGTGCTGCTTCATTTGTAAGAAGAAAGGTTATTTTGCTAAACGATGCCCTCACAAAACATCCTAGCAAGTTGTTCTAGAACAATATTACAATGATAAAGATGACCTAGAATCCCTCTATGAAGAAGAAGAAGAAGAACTTACACTAGAAACTATCTTTTGTATTAGAGAAGAATTTAAAAATCTGAATTCAATTCAAAAGATGAAGCAGGGCTTTCTAAGCTTAATCCTTGTTAAATGGTGTAGATACAGGATACCTTTCTTGTAGACAAATGGCTCATAGTTCCATTATTTAAATCCTTTATTCTTATGAAAAAATTTAATTAATTGACTAAGGTAACTGGCTTCTTTAACATTGGAGCAGCTTGTTCAATAATCAATCCTGACATCTTGCCACCTTCTCATTGGATAAAAACTTATCACTAATTCAAAATAGCCAATGAAGAATCAATGCTGATAACAAAAATCTCTAAAATAGTCTGGCTTCAACTCTTTCTGAGATATGAAGTCACACACAAATTTTATGGCACATTTGGACTAGGAAGAGATGTCCTAGTTAGGTTTGATCTTATTAGTAAATTATTAAAAGATAAGGTGAAGTTTGAATTAAATGGACTTCAATGGAAACATCATTTTTGGTAATGGACAGCAATTCCTAATATTTATTTATGCACAGCTGAATTCTTCGCCTTCTCTAAAGAAATTGTCCAACAATCTTATGCTAAAAACCATGCCAAATTCCTTAAAAAATGCTCACAACCATTGTGGTTCAATTAGAAATTCTTCATCCATCTTTCATTCAAGAAAAATGAAAATGTCACTCCAACAAAGGCCACTTATTTTGGAATGGACCCTGATCATCAAAGGCTAGTAAAAGAAGAGTTGTTTCATCTTAAGCAACAAAGGATCATTAAGGAAACCAAATCCCCATGGGTGTGCCAAGCTTTCTATGTTAATGAAAGATCTGAACATGTATGAATCAAATTAAGACTTGTCATTGATTATAAGCCTCTCAACTTATTTCTTGTAGATATTAAATTTCTTCTTCTAAGGAGAAAGGTCTTGCTTTAAAAAATTTTGGACGCAAAGATCTTTTCTAAGTTTGATTTGAAAGCAGGATTCTGGTAACTTGGAATTCATCCGGATGACAAGCCTAAAATAGCATTCTATATTCAAAACTTTCATTATTAATGGATTGTTATGCTTTTTGGATTGAAGAATACTCCCTCAGAATTCTAAAAGGCCATGACCAAAATATTTGAGCCTATTCTATGCACTGCCTTTATCTATATAGATGATATTATATTATTTTCCTCCAACCTTGATGATCACTTGGCCCTCTTATAGTAATTCCATACCCTTATAAAAACTTATGGGATCATGCTCTCCTAAAAGAAAATGACCATAGCCTAAACCTCCATTGATTTCCCTAGGTTAGTCATAAGAAATAGCTAGATTTGTCTTCAACCCCATATTGCCACCAAAATCCAAGAATTTCTTGATGGGACTTATTCTATTAAACAACTCCAATAATTTTTGGGCCTAGTCAACCATATGAAGGATTTTATTCCCCACATAGCCCAATATAGATCCACCTAGGCTTAACTGCTTTAGAAAACTCCCTCAACTCTCATACGTTTGTAGTTAAAAAATTAAAGAAATTGTTTGCCAACTTGCTAGTTGTTCAAATTCCTACTACTAATGGTAGGGGAATTCTTTAGATAGATGCTAGTCATCACTATTGGAGAGCTGTCTTACTTGATGAAAGCAGCAGTTGAGTAATTTATAGGTATCAAAATGAAAAATTTAAAGAAGCTAAAATCCATTATCATTCCACTTTCAAAGAGATTCTTGCAATAAAAAAGGCAATTAAAAATTTCTAATTTCATTTGGTTAGCCGCCATTTTTTGATAAAAATGGATATGTCTGCTTTTCCAACAATGCTCAAACCAAAGAAAACCATGGTCCCTTAATTGCAATTGATTCGATAGAAAAATTGGTTTGAATAGTGGAAATTTAATGTCAAACATGTTAAAGGGAAAAGGAATTTTCTTGCTAATTTTCTCTTAAAACCTACAGAATTTAACCTAGACTCTATCTATATTGTTCTTCCCATTTTCATTATAATAGGAGAACCATCTAATCCACTACCACCTTACCAAAATCTTCCCCCTTCATCTCAAAGAAACAATAATTGCTCAATGGTTTCAAATGCAAGTCTCTAATTATAGTTGCATTTGCATGTCTAAACATAGACAATCTAGTACATTCATTGTTAATCCAAATTATCCATATTTTACTATTGCCAACCTCATCTATCCTCCCCGAGCACCTTCAAAATATTTATTTTATTTGATGAAGTCCACGATTCACATATGCACACTTGGATGTTTTCTAGACAAAAATGCTTCATTGGCATTTCTTAATCTTGCTTTAACAGGAAGAGCCCCCACAAACTCTTATTTTCTAAAATGGTTATCTCTGCTTAAACCATTACAAGAATACCAATCTTATCTCCTTTAGGTTTCAGAACAATATGTTCTCATTCCTTTCCACTCCCATTGGTATCTGGAAAATGAAGTTGATGATTGAAGAAATAATTTCACCACGTTTTCAGAATACTATTATAGCGAAGAAGGAAGAGAATTTGCCAACAACTTCCTCGCCTTTCCTTATCTTGCTTATCCATAATGGATTGAAGTGCATGCACTTCTTTGCCAATTCAACAATGTTAATCCCAATATTTGGGACCTTGGAATAGTGGCACCTGGCATACTGGCAACATGAACTTTATCCACTTAAATACTAAGAAAAATGTGATGAGGCAATTCACATCTGGTGAGTAGATAATGGATACAACAGTGAAGACGAAAGTGATGATGCATCCTCCTCTAGTCCATAATTTTTCCTTTTGTTTCATGTTTACTTTGTTAAAGAATGTACTATTGTAATATACTTTTATTATTTACTTTACTTTAGCAGGGAATCTACTTTTACTGTTGTACTTTATGCTTTGTTGGGAATTTTTCCTGTACCACTTTCACTGTATCAATTTGGCTATATTGAGTACTTTTTTTTATAAATAGCAATGAGACTTGCTCACCAAGCAGAATATGTACTATAATTATATAAGTATTTTTTTTAAATTTAAACATAGGTTTTTGCACGTTATTTTCACATCACCTTGGAATCGGTAGTTCCAAAACCCCATAAAATTACATTGGGTATTTAATATTATTCCAAAATTTAGAATACTGGCTATATATATAGCACCTTAAAATTCAACCCAAAACCAGAGTTAATTAATGGAGGTTTAATGACAATTTTTCGCGTAGATAATTTAAAATATTATTATAAACCAAATTAGTAATTATCGAAATAGTAATGTGATATGCATTTATTTTTGTTCATGAGAATGCAATCTTTGTAAAAGAATATGTTTTTCTTGGACTTTTTACTAAGATCAAGAGCAGGTTAAAGACATGATCAAATAATGTTCAGCCTTAATAAATAAATATTTTAGCTAAAAAATTTTAATATGCCATTATTAAAGAAATTTGTTAATTAGTAACAAGAATTAATTCAGACTTAATTGATTGTTGGTTGGAATTAATTTCTAAAGCAGTAGCAGTAGGCTTAATAGGAAAAAAAATTCAAATACCATCGTAACTCTAAAACGTTGATATCTCTATTTATCTTTATTTATTATATTTTACCAAATCAGATGTTATATCAATACCATGAATCAAAGGGTAAGGAACTTAGTACTGCTTTACTAGTTTTACTTTCAGAAATTATTTTTAATTATATATTCTCTTTTAAATAATTTATATTAAGTCACTCATTAACACTTTTTTTTGGGGAAACCACTCATTAACACTTGTTAAAAATTGAAAAACTAAACAAAATTAATTATCTGTCACAATTATTTAAAACTTTTGAACGTGTCGACTTATATACTACCAAAAGTTAATCTTAATTTCTGTTAATTATTCTTTCTTCAATTTAGAGGATGGGTTTCTGGTTTAATTAGGAAAAGAAAAACAGTTGCTTCAGTAAGCTGGTTAATTTACATTTCATCTTTTTGTCAAAAACATTTTTTATATACAATATCATTTATTTATATTAAAAATTTTTTTATGACAAATATATACTTTATAATTAACAAAATAATACTTGTTATTATAATTAGGAACGAAAATAATTTCTCCTTTTAAAAATACATGTTATTGTAATTAACAAAATCTAGCTGTTTTCCGAGTGCTTGATGCAAAATTTGTTTATGAACTGATATTTATAGAGTTCTGAAGACTTAGTCCAGACTTAATATTGGTGTGATAGATTTTCCAGCTTTGTTAAATTTGGAAAAGAGAAGCTTGTAATTATCATAAGTTTATGATCAACGTAATGGTCAAAAATTAGTTTTCATCTTATTACGGCACGGAACATCGGAAGCTGTTCATCTATCTTGAAGGTCTTTAGTTCGTCACTTACCGCGGGATAGAACATGATTCTCGTAACTTGCCAGTTAATCTTTGCATGATTAAAATAAACAGTTAGATCCTTTCATCGTTAAAACGAAATTGAGAGCATATTTTTTTAAAAAAAATAGATATAATTTTTTAATTAATATAATAAATTGCAAAAAAATTGTGAATCTCAAAATAAATAATTATATTTTTCTCTTTTAAATTAAAAGAAATTGAAAAAAATATTGAAGAGATCCAGATTTAAATTACATACTCCTCGTCAGAGACTTTTTATAATTAAAGTCACACTTTTTTTATTCTCGGGATTATAATAATTTATATTCTTTTCTTCTATTTTAAATAAACATTCACTTTTTTTGCCTTGAAAAAATAAGCAAGAAAAATTTAATTGAACCAAATTATTTCAATTTTGGATTCTTTCTTTTTAAATAATTAACATATATTTATAATGTTATATAGTATTGAATTATTTTTTTGCATACAATGCATGGGTGACTTTCTAGTATGTGTGTGTGTATATATATATATGTGTGTGTGTAATAATATTTGACAAATATTTTTAATGATATTGTGATATCGGATTTTATTTTAAATTTTTTTAATCCTATCTTGAATCCAATCATGATAATTTATGTGTTGTAAGTAGCTTTTCATTCTTTTTATTGCTAGAAACAAGTGAAAAATGAAAAGAAAAAACAATATAAAACAATCTTCCTATAACTATTATGTGCATTAAACCATTTTTATTTTAATTTTGTTAAGACTTCTGGGTTAAACCATAAATGATATGATAGTATAGGCCTTTTCTTGAACTTGTGGATGTATTTGTTTATACGAAAAAAAAAAACAATTAATTAAATATGGATACTCCTCTCAAGACTAGCAGGAAGGCCTTTCTCTTAGCAAGGGACAAGTGCTCGACAGAGAAGCAAGCGAAATCAATGCAGTTATAATGTAAAATCAAATGGTTTCATAACTCTTGTAATTTCAAATTATGTCTTAGAACTAAAAAATATTTAGCTTCATATACCTCACCAATAAAAATGAAAATAATGATGAAAATATTGTATACCATCAATATTAAAATACCAAGCATATTTGAAAATAAGCTTTATATCATATCACACGAAAAGCAGCGGTGCAGTGGAGGATACAAGGGAGCTAAGGGTGGTCTTGGCCTTGAAATTAAGTGTTCTATATATATATATATATATATGCGCGCGCGTGCACGCATGTTGCACGCACATGCTTCTAAAATTTTAAAATAATTTAATTATAATGAAAAATTATATTTATGTAATAATAATAAAATTTATAAAAAATATAAAGATACAAATGCAAAGTGTAGGATCACAATTCTTTTATAATTAAAACTTGCAAATAATTTATATAATGGTCTTTTTTTTGTCTATCTTTCTTCTTGCTAAATATATTTTTTTTGTCTTTATACATGTATAAAAAAGTGTATATACACACATGCACATAGATATGAATTTCATTACATTAATTATCTTTTTGTAAATTTTTATTGTATTTTTTTAAAAACTCTAATTAACTCATGTGTTACAACTGTATTATTTTATTTACATTGCACATGTAATATGATTGTAATAAAATTGGCAATTAGGTTTTGTTTGTTTTGGTGGAAGCATCTTTCAAGGAAATATAATTATAAATTATTAAGATAGTAAAAAATGCCTTATATAGTCAATGTTAAATATAAAGAATTTGGTAGGGGATAATTTTCTCCATTAGAGACGTAGAGACAACATGTCACTCCTTCAGTTATGTAGGACCAATGAAATTTTCCTATGAAAAAACTATCTTTTAAAAAACAAATGGAGCTTACTTATTATCCTTTTTGATTTTATCCATGAAATTTTTGGTAGTAAAATATTTATGTGTCTCAAAAAGGTATGTATTCATATGAACTTGATTAAAATAATTATATTTGTACATATTTTCTAAATTTTTATTGTAATATTTTTTGTGAAAGTATGAATAATTTATGCATTAACTATGACCTTTATAAATAAATTTTTATAATTTTTCTTGCAAAAAAATTTATACTTTTATTTAATGTTTCATTATTTTTATATTTAATTTCTTTAAAACTTAAAACATTTTAAATCAAATTATCAAAACAATTTATAATTATTTTATATCATTATAATATTTTTAATTTATATCCAAATAAAAATTTACCTGCTTACAACTAGCTTGGCCCCAAACTAAGAATCCTGGCTCCGCTGGCGGTGACGTGCACATACGGTGTTACTCATGCAACCATTGAATCCGAAATAGGCATAACAAGAAAACAGTACAGCGTGAGACTACATACTATGTATGTCTGTATATAACACTATTATTATGGGTTTAAATGCAAATTTTGATTCCTTTAAAATATAAATTATATAATTTTGATTCTCAAACTTTAAATAATCTATTTTGATCCTTTATATATTTAATTACTATATTTTTATTCCTTCGAGCTATTTGGTTTTCGTCAATTTTTGCCAAACTTCTATCATTTTCTATTTGATTTCCAAATATTTATTGCATTGTTTCTTAAATAAATTACATTATTTAAGACTTAGAAGATAATTAACTCTAAAAAAATTCGAACTTTCATATTATTGATCTAGGTTGGGAGGCCCAAAGAGGTCCACAAAATATCAATCCTACAAGAGATCAAAACCCCATTCTATCTAGTTTAGGAGAAGGCTCACAAAAAGTTATCCTCTCAACCTAAATCTAGTCAAAGAAAGGGAGCTTTGACTACTACTTCCTTGACAACACTACATTTGTGGGATTTGAATAAATAGAGTCCCATGAAGACAAAAGCAACTAGTAAGCATCTCAAAAATCCTTTGGGATGTGTGACTTGGTAGGATGATCATAGAGGTCTTGCCCTAATTCATAAGAGAGGCAAATATGTCATATCTACCCCTCCTTATCACGGATCCTCAAGGCTAAGGCAAATGGAGGGTTTTCATATTCTTTGGACCACTTATAAAAAGATAAAAACTTATCACAGCAACACTTTAATAATCCAATGGTATTACCATCACCATTATCCACTAAAAACCTCAATTACTTTAACATATACTCAGCACCTTTGACTGTCCAATAGTGGCACTTCCCTTATTGCACACAAAACCTTCTCTACCTCACCTTGTAGTGTACTTTCTGTCACCCACCTCCTCAACCAAACTAAATTTTTGTACAAGGTCATTTGTACTTTTTCCATACTCCTAGTTAGCACCCATTCACTATAAATACTTTTACAAAATAGAATAATCAAGTAGTATAATTGATCATCTTTTATTATCACCTCACTATACTCCTCCGTTTTCACTTAATGCCCTATAAAACACACTCTTAAGAATCTAGGAAATATATGGACAAGAGACCTTTTTCCCCATTCCAAAAACCTTGGTCTAAAATGATTATCTTTCATTCCTCCCAAACATTATTTCTAAATCTAGCAATCCTAACACATATCCATTTATATTCATTCTTATTTTAACCCATCCATATCAATTTTAGCATAAATATGATAGGAAGTAGACTTGTATATTATATAAACTAATATTATAAAATAAAGAAAATATTATAATAACATATCTTTAAAATTTTAATATAATTTATATATTTTAAAAATTAAATATTTGAATGAAATATTATAACATTTTTATATACATAAAGATATCAATTTCTTTTATAAAAAAGTAAAATTAAGTCCAATCATTTATACTAAAATTCATATAACTTACAATTTTTACTAGTAAAGCTTAAAAATAATCTCAAAATTACTTTTCTTTTTAATTTTTGAATGAAAAATCATACAATGTTACATGTTGAATGTAATGTGCTACATAGTTATACATTAGATCCTTAATTATACTTTACAAGTATCAACACACCAGTAATATCAGTTTTTATATTCCAAGTGATACTTTGTAAATTGAAATTTGATTGTTGATCATATACAATATTAAAAGTGCAATTTATCATTGTAAAAGAATTCATATAATTAATAATTTTAAATTTTTTAATTTTATTGTAATGCCAAATTTAAATTAAAGAAGTTTTATTTTATGTATATTAATATTAAAATATTTAATCGGCTACATTTAATATTAAAACATTTTTAAGAAATTAATGTTAAGGAAATGAGATAAAAATTATAATTTTAAAAAGGAAATGAAAATAAAAAATAAAAATTTTGATAACATAAGTTTGTTTTGAAATAATTACAATAAATATAAAAAGTGGGAAAAAATAATGTTAATAAAAATGATAAAATATAAAATAGTAATAATTTGATAGGTAAATTGATGAGTTAGGTTAACCATATATTAAAGGGTTATGGGTCATTTATGATCCATTTAAAATTTTATATTGGGTTCTAAATAGATAAATGGATTAATAATAATCCATTCACTTTTAACCTGATCCATATCTATCTTAACTCATCCATTTGCTACTTCCAATCATTCTTAAAGATTTCATTGCTATGCTTATTACACTTCACACCTTGCTAACTCTATCTCCCCTTAAAAATATATGTAATTTATTAATTTTGTTTAAATTTTTTAATAGCAAAATAGAAAATTTTATAATAATTATTTTAAATTATATTTAATAATATAATTTAAAATATTTTTACATAAATTATTTAATTTTATAATAATTTTTATTATTAACTACCCATTTTCTAAATTTTGAATCATTGTTGACTGTCCTCTCTAAGCACCCATAGATATCCAGTTTCATCTTCTTCACATGGTTTGTCATAACCTGATGATTGTGACAGTTTGATGGGCAAATGTACTTAGATTTATATGAGACTTTATGAAAAAATTTAATATTTAATTTTAAAATAAGATAATTAAAATTATATTAATTAAATATTTAAATAACTAAAATAAATTATTTTAAATTATATTTAATAATATAATTTTTAAATATTTTTATATAAATATTTAATTTTCTAATAATTTTTTATTATTAACCTCCCATTTTCTAAATTTTGAATCATTGTTGACCTTCCTTTTGTCATGGTCTAGCAACTTAGGTTAAGGAATATGTGGTGCTCGGACTTTTACCACTTAAGAATAAGCTAGCCATTCAACCATTCACCATTTGAATTTATGAAAATGACAAGCATCACCTACAATAATGATAAGCACATTGGATCAATCTCAAGGCAATGCCTAGCACATAGCAACTTGGCAACCAACCACAAAGCATATAGTAAGGCATCAATGAACACTCAAGTAATGCAGATGAATGCGGTAATAAGCAAACACAATTGTAAACCAATTTTACTAAAAAAGGAGCTATTTCTATTATTTATAATAAGCCTCATTACATATTATAGAGTGCGTAGGGGAGGCACCAAGTCACACACTCCAACCCCTAGGCATTATTAAGTGACCACTAAGATCACTAAGTACTCCCCCTTAAAGAGCATTATAAGCAAAAGCCCATTCAATAGGAGTTAATATATTTTTCTTAAATCATCATAAGACCTTTTCCTAGAGCTTGGGAAAGATCTACTAGCACATAATACATTAAAATAAAGATAAAAATCCAAAGATTACAGCCATGTGCTTTCCTACTTGCATTAGACAAGTTACCTTAGGTAAAATTACGTAAATATCCCCAACATGAGAAAAATTCCTAAAAATTGTACATAAGTCAAAATCCTCCCAGACTAGTGCTACAAGACCTCCACATGATGCTTGATTTTTGTGCAAAGTTTCATCTGAATCAAGGCCATTTCCCTTGCTAATTAGATTATAAGGCCAACTTGTGACACTTTCCAAACACCCATAGATATCCAGTTTCATCTCTTTCACATGATTAGCCACTTTTTGGGTTCCCAAACAACCCTTTTAGTTCAGAATCCAATCCATTTCTCCTTGACAGATATTTATCATAATTTCAATTGCATATTTCACTTTTTGTCCTATATTTATAAATAAAATTATTAGTGTGAAGTTTCATTTAAAAATAAAAAAAGTAAATATATATTTTTAAAAATATAAAAAATTATTTTTCTTTTTAAGGATTTTTTTACCATGATACTTGTGGAGATCCGTTAAATATACTTCACTGGAACAAAAGCTGTAAAAAAACTACACTTTATTTGTCATATGACTTTCAAGCTGTACCCTAATGCTCCGTCGCTCAAGCATATATGTATGTCGTTATGTAACTTTGAAAATATTACTTATTTGTTATGTTTTCATTTGGCGAGAGTTTAAAAACTATCAATTATTTAATTTTTCCCAATACCTTAGGTGAAAATTTTAATGGTGAATAACGCATTAGAGCCTTCATGAAATATTGATAAATAGGTGATGAGTTTTATACCATTTATTCATTCAAATTCAAAGGGCATAACGTGATATTCATTTATTCACAATCATGTGATCGTCATGTACAATGTAAGCAAAATGGACAAAATGTTCAGCGTTAATATTATATTTATTAACTTATTTTTTAAGTGCAAGAGTGTCAAGCCAATTAAAACATATATAACATTTATTTATATACAAAGGCAAGTGAAAAAAAATTCCTTTGACTATTAAGTTCTTTAATGTTATTCATCAATTTTAAAAATTTGAAATTAAAAATGCTAAACTGCACGAAGTCATATAATTAACATTTATTGCAGACTTGAATAATTTAATAATAATAATAATAATAATAATAATAATAATAATAATAATAAAAAGAAGTTTCAACACCAATATAGTACCTCAAACTAATATTTAAAATTCTTTTATTTTTAAAAGTTTTGAAGTAATTATTTTAACTAACTATAATAACTGAAATTTATTTAACTAAGGTTTCTTTTCATAACTAAATTTATAAAATTTAATAATTTTATGGAGATTTTCTTGCAAAGTTGAAAATATTTTGCCAATGCCTTAAGCACCTAATGTTGCCTTAGGAGCCTTATTCCCCTTACGTCATGAGTTCAAATCTTTAACTTTCATGTTTGTGTTAAATAGATTATCATTCCTACAATTACTTAAAAAAAGAAAATATTTTAGTAATTCTGGGTGCAATGATTTAATAAATTATTTGCTTGGTTTGCAGACGTCCGAAATATTTATTTTCTTAACATTTTATTATAAAACTGCTTAGGAAATAAGGAGAACATTTAAAAAGGGGAAAGAATGGGAAGTGAAAAGGATGGTTAGGATTGCATTGCCTTGTAGCTATTGTGCACTCTACTATACCATAATTCATCCCTTGATATTTTCTTTTGAAGTAAGCTTGACTAGTGGTTGAGATCAACCCCATCCAAGCTTAGGTTACAATCACTACATCTAATGAAAACCCATGGCTTCTCCCATTTTCCCGTTTCTCTCTAAACTCATGATCTCTCCCTCTCTCTTTTTTCCACCACTGCTGCCGACCATTTCCAGCCATCGCCAAGGCCTCTCATGCTCCAACAACCAACTTTGGTCGGTGGAAGGCTCGCCGACACTGGGTAGAAATGCATCTCACACGATTTTGAAGCTCAAAAATAGAGCTGTTGGACTCTTTTTTCCAACGGGGATCTGCCACATTCCAGCCACCATGGAATCAGCGATAACCTCTTTTTGAGGTCGGGTAAGTCTATCTATATCATCAAACTCTAATTTTTTTGTGTTTTAAGCTTAATTTAAAAAATCCTATTTATATAAATTTCAAAATACTTGTTGCAATGATATGGTTAGAGCATAAGTGGTAATATTTTTGCTCTGATCTAAAAATTTCTACATAATAGCATATTTTTTATTCCTTGTGTTAGCTCCAGAAAAAAAAAATCCATTTATGATTTAGAATGTTAGAATGGTATGAATAGAGCTGAAGTAATAATGTTTAAAGGGAAATCAAGTAACCTTAATATACTTATACTTTATCATTATAAATTAATGAATAGGAGGAAAAGAAAGATGAGTATAGTTACTTGAGAATTTTAGAGAGAGAAAGGCCTATGATGTGAGTGTATATTTATTCTAAAACATCATTTTATTAAATTTTCATATCCTTTTATATTATATACATGGGTCTTATTTTCATACTATTGAGTAATTTTATGGGTAGAGCTAAATATTTTAGAACGCTTGAGCATAAAAATCTAGAATTTTGATCCTCTCTTATCATTTAAATTTCTAAAACATTTAATGGTGTTCCCTATGCATTGAATATTCTTCTCGTAGATTATCTTTTAGGATTATGCAATTAAGGCATAGTATTATTGTGGTAATCAGGTATATGATGTATTATAGTAGCTTTAATAAAACTTAGCGATTGATGTTAAACAAATATTTTGCGGCCTTGCAAGAGAAATTGTTACTTGTTATATGAACCGATAAAATATTGCTAACAATTCAAAGAAGGTTGGTTGAAGAATTGATGAGTTCATTAATTTATGAATTAAAAATGTTTTAATGGTTCAAAACACATAATTAATATATCTACTGAATAAGCAAGAATTTTTCAATTGTTGACAAGTAAAATGTTTAGCAAGTTATAAATTAGAAGGGAAACAGGAATATCTAAACTTTAGGCAAAGAGTTTAGCAATAATATATGATAATTTCATATTATTTAATAGACTGGATTTATAAGACAAACAATATGATTTGTAGATACATGAAAGAAAGAAACAAGAAGAAGAAAAAAAAACTGAAAACCCGATCACCACAAGTTCACAAGCATATTACAGACACGCAGAAAGAAATACACACATTCAGTACATAAAATTAAGCATCAGACCATGTAATATCCAATCCGCCCCATTGACCCTTGGGGATGCCTAAAGCTTCCCACACAGCCTTCGAAGCATCAACAATATTGTTGTTACAAGGAGGCTGATAATCATGATCTTCATCACATCCCATGGTTGAGTCACACTCGTCCACTACCATCGCCAAAACACTCTTCCCATTAGCACTTATAGTTATGTTATTGAGGCATCTGCTCTTATGATCGAACCATCCAGTAGAAAGTGCAACAACAGGCGTATCGTCGGAATGATACTGGTTGTCACATTCTGATGGACCACCGCCATCTCCGCCCTTTTGGAAGCTATTAATGGTGAGATGCGCCTTGGTGTGTCCAGACACCGGTGGTGAACACTTGTAAGTTGTGTACATTTTTCCTTCCACACAACAATCAGAATCATTCTCTTTATTGCATTGTCCTGGAGGAGCTTTCTTTCCTCTGATTCTGCCGCTTGAGCGGCACTGCTGAGCTTCAATGTACAGACAACTTGTTAGAATGAGAAAGAGCAACAAAAGAAGAGATGGTTTTGAGGAAGCACTCTGCATTCTTTTCACCTTTTTTCTCTCTTTTCTCTGCTGTTTTGCTGAGTGCTTGATGTAAAATTTGTTTACGAACTGATATTTATAGAGTTCTGAAAACTTGTCCAGATTTAATATTGGTGTGATAGATTTTTCGGTTTTGTTAAATTTGAAAAAAGGAAACTTGTAATTATCATAAGTTTATGATCAACTTAATGGTTAAAAATCAGTTTTCAGCTTATTATTTACGGCACGGAACATCGGAAGGTGTTCATGTATCTTGAAGGTCATTGGTTTGTCACTTATCGTAAGATAGAACTTGATTCTCGAAACTTGCCGGTTAATCTATGCATGATTAAAATAAATAATTAGATCCTTTCATTGCTAAAACGAATTGAGAGAATAATTTTTTTAAAAAATAGATATAATATTTTTAATTAATATAATGAATTCCAAAAAAAAATTGTGAGCTTCAAAATAAATAATTATATCTTTTTCTCTTTTAAATTAAAACAAATTGACAAAGAAAATATCGAGATGATCTAGATTTAAATTACATACTTCTTTGGAGAGATTTTGTGTAATTAAAATTCCACTTCTTTTATTTTCAAAATTTTAATAATTTTTATTCTTCATTCTATTTTAAATAGACACCTATCTTCCTTTTGAAAAAATGAGGGAGAAGAATTCAATTGAACCAAATGACTTAAATTTTTGTTTAGTGAAGAAAGGATTTGAAATGGTTTGGAAGTTCTTGGTTTGAATCGAAATAAAATAGGATTAGGAATTTGGAAATATACCCTTTTAACTTTTTTATATAAATGATTTAAAGTACACGTTCCTCATGCACCAATTTTAGCTTTAAAGAAGGAACCTAAAAAATGCAGTCAGTGGCGAAGCCAAAGGGAGCTGTTGTGGCCCCGGCCTCCCAAATTCTCCCCCCCCCCTCTCTCTCTCTCTCTCTCTCTCTCTCTCTCTCTCGCGTGCGCGCGCACTCCTTTTTATATATTATTTTAATAAAAAATTTATGAATTTATTTTTATGATACATATAATAATAAAAAGTTATGTATTTAAGTCATAAAAATAAATTTTAAACAATATAAAAATAAATACAAAGTGTAATATATTTAATTAATTATAAATGATTTATACTTTAATTTTTTAAATTTATCTCTTCTTTCTAAATATAAGTATTTTGTACTATATTGTACCTTAAAAATACTTTGTAGAAAATACTTTTAACTTATGTATCTAATTTTTATCTTACTCTAATTTTACTTTTTACAAAAAAATTATTTGTACTAAAATTCACATACAAATATTTACACTAGACATATAATATGATTGCACTAAAGTTGTTACTTATTTACTATCAATTTTTATTTTATCATCATTAATTTTTACAATTATTTATACATATTTAAAAAAGTCTGAATAGATTTTCGCTATATTTTTTATAAAATTTTTATAATTTGTATATAACAACCTTTACAAATATAAGTTTATATTTTTATTTACATTATATATTAATATAATTACACTAGAATTGTCACTTACTTACTATCTATTTTGATTTTATCATTTAAAATTTTTGCAATAAAACATTTCTACATATCTAAGAAAATATGAAATTTATTAAATTAATTACATTTTTACAAATTTCATAAATTTTTATTGTATCTTTTTATAGAAGTCCTAATAATTTGTATTTTAAAATTTCATAAAGAAATTTTTATAATTTTATTTAATGTTTCGTAATCTTTTATATTTAATTTGCATAAAAATTATAATACCTCAAGTCAAAATTATTAGAAAATTATAATTTTTTGAATAGTTTCAATTATTTTAGTATGCATCAAAATAAAATTTTATTTAATTATAATATGCCTCACATCAAGATTCTTGCCTCCACCCTGAATACAGTTAGAGAAATCTTCCTCCAATTTAGCTTTAAAAGGACGAATCTAAAAAACGCAGTGTACTAAAATCTTCCTCCAGTATTGGAAGAATTAATTCATTTAGCTCTGGTATCCTTTAGCTCCAGCGTAGGAGCTCCTTCGTTTCCTGCTAGTAATCTACTTAACTTACACAATGTAAAACCATCAAAGGCCATTGAGTGGGAAGAAAATTTGGGAATTCTAAATAAATGTTAAACACATTATCCTTTACTAAAAAAATACAGGTGTAAGGTTTTTCTAATAATTAGACAAAGTGTAATATTAGCTTGAATTTATTTCAGGAGCAACCAATGAAAAAATTATATGTAAAATTCGATTAGTATGGACAAATTTCTTAAATAAAATAGACAATGTTATTTCCAAATTTTTCACTATTAATAATGGTAACTTCAAAACTTCAATAGTATGAATGGCTAAAAATTAACTATCTTCAAATTAAAGGGGACTTTTTTATTTTTCTTTTTATTTTATTGTATAAACTTTGTTAAGAAAAGTTTTTGAAGAATAATGAATTAGAAAATATGATAAATCTATATAATATAAATTTTTTTTTATTTTGTCCAATATCTCAAAAAATATATGTAACATACTGTAGCTAATTAATCGACGTTAGCAAACCATGACTGCAAGAGAAAATATTTGAACTTTAATAATTTGATCATACAAGAAGTGGTGACTAATGTGATATGCATTTTTTCCCTTACTCACGCGATCATTGTGTCCAAATTTAATGCCCAACGAAAACGTAATCAACCTTGATAAATGAAAATTTTCCTTAAAAATTAAATTATATGCTATTAATGCTAGTATTATCATTTTCATGAATTTATGATGAAATATCAATACTTACAGCAAGAAATTATGAATATTAGCTAATATAAGCCATTTTGCTTTGTCACCTACTCAACGCACGTGGTCTTCACAAACTTACACGTTTTTTAATATTTTTAAAAAATAAATTAGTTTATAGATTTTTGATTTAGCCAATAAACTAAAAACTATTTAAGATAGACGTTTATTCTACTAGCTTAGCAAAGAAAAAAAGTTCTATTTTGATCAATTTCATCAATTAATACTTCTCAATTACTTTTTTTTTCCAAATTTATCATTTTTTAATTAATTAACAATCTACATTCTAATTAGATAAATCATACTATTTAATTAAAATGTTATACTATTTTTAGTGTTTACAAATCCAGATGAGAATAGGGAAAAAAAGCACCTATAAATTATTACATATTTAGCCTTTATCAATTAGTTCAATATAAATTAGTAAAAAATGGGTATGAAAATAAATAAAAAATAAATTTGTTATGTCTTAAGACATGTTTAATTAAATTTTATGTGACAATATTCTTATTTTAAATAAATTAATTACATCCATATAATTATAAAAAATTGGAACTGATTTACCCTGTATATCTATTAATATTGATATGTTTTTTATATTATTTTACATTTATGAATTAATTTAGTAACTAATTTTACACACCACATTTAATCTAATATAACCTATTAAATTAACAAGTTTCAATTAACAATTAATTGCCAGTAAAATAATACCATTAACTTATCAACTATTAAAATATGGCCTAAAATACACAGTGAGGGATCTCATTAAACTTTAGTTGAGAATAGAAGTAGCGTATTAGATATTCTTGCTCAAAGGGATTGTTGACTCTTAATTAATAACAAAAGTAGGACAAACTTAAGGTCGGCAATAGGGGATGAAATTTTGTTATGCTTGTACTTGAAATTAATTAACTGTGCTTTTTATGATAATCAAAGTGAATGAATCACTAGATATATGTACACAAAGCCTTGAAAAAGAATCTAGAATATAAAAAAAATAAATAAATCCTTTAAGGAGAGATGATACATACCCATTGAATATCCACACTTTTGTACTCATCCAAGTATAGATGACTCGAAAAATGAACATGGATATAGGGGCTCAGGAAATTTTTTTCATCAGGTATGGATACAGAAAAGAAAATTACACTACCAAGTACCAACTATAAACTTCCATCTATTAGGTACCAACTAGCTTTCTAACTTGTACTTAACAAAACCATAATAGAATTAAATGATCTAGATTAGTGTCAAGGGTCTTTAACTCAAGTGATATCTAAAGTCTTTCAAAATGGGTTATCGGTTATAAAGTTTCATCTATTAGTGACTAATTAATTTATTAACTAATTGTACTAAATAGAACCATATTAGAGTTATGAGATACTATTGCAGTTTTGTTATAAAGTTTCATCTATTAGTGATTAATTAATTTATTAAGATACTATTGCTGGGTTAAATGATCGAGAGTTGTCTTCCTAGACCAAACTTTCTATCCCTCTAACCCAAAAACCAATAATTGTTTCTAATGTAACAAAAAATTTGGCGCAACTGATGTCCAATATCCAACTTGTCATACATGTCTAAGACACTCAACCGAAAAGAAAAGGACCAACTAATTCAAATTCGACTGTTTGCCATCGGGTTCCAGTACTTACCTGAAGCAACTTGGAAGCTCTTGCGCAAAGAATTCCAGCAAGGAAAGTAATGTTGCATTTAGATTTGAAAATTGAAGTTGATAATTTGATTATCAAAGAATTTAAGTTTTATAGATTAAAATTTTTACTTGAAGATAACTAAATAGAGCTTATGAATTACTTAAGCATTTTATGCGAAGAACTTAAACTATCAAATTTGATATTTCAAATTCAATTAAAATATGTGTCATTTTACAAATTACGCCTTTACTCTTAAAGCACCATATTGATCATCATTCCTAATTAAGTAAAGTTATCTTTTTACAAGCGCAAAACTTCAAAATTTTTAATATGTCCTAAATGTTTTATTCAAACAGAAGTAAATTAGTGAATTTATAGGATTAGAAGTACTGATCAAATTCATGACCTTTTAAACTTTCAAATTAAGATATATAATTAAGTTAAGATCTATAATTACATATGGAAACCCGAATGAAAACTGATTGATTTTTATTGGATACAAAAATACATATGCCAAATTTACAGTTGAACACAATTTTCTAATACAAAATATAACATTTAAAATGTGAAATAAAATATAAAAATAACATGTTCATCCTCACTCCAGCTCAAATAACAATAAGGTGATGTCAATGTTATGAGATTTATACATTAAAATTATTTTATAAGACCTATACATTAAAATTATATTTTACAGTTTTAAAGATATAAAAAAATTGTATCATCCCCTTTTCTAATAACTCTGTGACCGCAATATTGTAGTTTCAGATCAGACTACATCCACAATTTTTTACAATTTTGGATCATTATGGTCACATTTTCCTCATTTGTCCGCATCGCAATGCAACCACAACTATAATTGCAATTTAAATCCCTGCTAATAAGTAATAAAAAGAATACATATTATAATTATACAAAAAAATTTATAACATAAACACAAATATTTATATATTATTTTACCCGTTACTTCACCTTGGAATTAATATTTCCAAAACCTCACAAAATTAATTTGGGTATTTAATATTATTCGAAAAGTTAGAATACTAGCTATATCTGTAGTACCTCAAATTTCGCTCCAAACTCAGAGTTAATGGATGGAGGCTTAATGAAAAATTTTCACATAAATAATTGAAAATATTATCACAAGTCAAATTAGTAATTATCAAAATATTTGGACCATTTAATAAATATAATTAATTATAATAACTTATAGCAACACATGTATTGTACTGTTGATTATACATTTTCTACTTTTAACATTATTAAGTTATCAAAAATTTTAGCTATATATTAAAATAATAATTAATTTAATTTTCTCCAATATCTCAAAAAAACATAACTATTAATATGCTATCACCCATTAATTCCCTCTAACAAACTATAATTGAAAAATATTTTGAACTTTAAATCATTTAATCACACTAAAAGTATAAAGTAATGTGATATGCATTTATTTTTGTTCATACGAATGCAATCATTGTAAAGGCATATATTATTCTTGGGCTTTTTACTAAGATCAAGAGCAAGTCAACGTCATGATCAAATAATGTTCAGCTTAATAAATAAATATTTTCGCTAAAAATTTTTAACATGTCATTATTAAAGAATTTTGTTAATTAGTAACCAGAATTAATTCAAACTTAATTGATTATTTGTTGGGACCAATTTCTAGAACATTAGCAGTAGGCTTAATAGGAAAAAATTTCAAATACTATCGTAATTAACTCCAAAACTTTGATATCTCTATTTATCATTCTATATTAAATTCTAGCAAATCAGATGTTATATCAATAACATGAATCAAAGGTTAAGTAACTTAGTGCTGTAATAACATCCGATATCATTTTATGAGTTCTATTTTCAAAAATTATTTGTAAGTATATATTCTGCTTTAAAAAATTTATATTAAGTCACTCATTAACACTTGTTAAAAATTAAAAACTGAACAAAATTAATCATCCGTCATAATTATTTAAAACTTTTAAACGTGTCGTCTTGTGTACTACCAAAAATTAATCTTACTTTCTGTTAATTATTCTTTCTTTAATTTAGAGGATGGGTTTTCCGGTTTAATTGGGAGAAGCAAAAACAGTTGCTTACAATCAAGCTGGTTAATTTACATTTCATTTTTTTGTCAAAAACAATTTTTTATATAAAATATCATTTATATAAATAAAAATTAATAATTTTTATGACATATATATATCTTATAATTAACAAAATAATACATTTAATTATAATTAACCAAATCTCGCTGTTTTGCTGAGTGCTCGATGCAAAATTTGTTTTTGAACTGATATTTATAGAGTTCTGAACACTTGGTCCAGACTTAATATTGGTGTAATAGATTTTCCAGTTTTGTTAAATTTGGCATGAGTTTATGATCAACTTAATGGTCAAAAATTAGTTTTCATCTTATTATTTTACGGCACGGAACATCGTAAAGCTGTTCATCTATCTTGAAGGTCTTTAGTTTGTCACTTGTCGTGGGATAGAACATGATTCCCGTAACTTACCGGTTAATCTATGCGTGATTGAAATAAACAGTTAGATCCTTTCATTGCTAAAACAAAATTGAGAGCATAATTTTTTATAAAATAAATACAATTTTTTAATTAATATAATGAATTCCAAAAAAATTTGTGAATTTCAAAATAAATAATTATATCTTTTTCTCTTTTAAATTAAAAGAAATTGACAAAAAATATTGAGAAGATCCAGATTTGAATTACATACTTCTCGTGAGAGATTTTGTATAATTAAACTCGCAATTTTTTTAATTCTCAAAATGATAATGATTTCTATCCTATTCTTCTATTTTAAATAAACATTCACCTTTCTTGTCTTAAAAAAATAAGCAAGAAAAACTCAGTAGAGCCAAATTATTTGAATTTTGGTTTAGTAAAGAAAGGACTAGGAATGGTTTGAAAGTTCTTGGTTTGAATTGAAATAAAATAGGATTAGGAATTTGAAATTATACCCTTTTAATTAACATTTTGATTTCAATGATTTAATAGATTTCTTTGTGCGTCCCTCGTGCACCAATTTTAGTCTTAAAGGAGGATTCTAAAAAATACAGTATGTCCGCAGGGAAGCCAAGGGGAGTTAGTGTGGCTCCGGTCCTCCAGATTCACATATAGGTTCCTTAAAATTTTACGATACATACAATTATAATAAAAAAATTATATAGTCAGGTCATAAAAATAAATTTAAAAAAAGATAGAAAAATAAATACAAAGTGTAAGATAATTAATTAATTAATTATAAATAATTTATAATTAAATTTTTCAACTTTTTCTCTTCTTACCAAATATATGGATTTTTATTATATTGTAATTTAAAAATATTTTGTAGAAGGTTCTTCTAACTTACATATCTAATTTTTGTCTGAATATAATTTTATTTTTACAAAAAAATTTATTTGTACTAAAATTCACATGCGCCTATTTACTTTACACATATAATATGATTGCATTAAAGTTCCTATTTATTTACTATCCATTTTGATTTTATCACCCTAAATTTTTACAATCATTTATCCATGTTTAAAAATGTATATATGCACATGAGCTTCATTAAATTAATTATCTTTTTTCAAATTCTATAATTTTTATATTTTTTTAAAGTGTTGAATAATTTGTATGTTACAACCTTCATAATTATAACTTTTTATTTTTATTTATATTACATACATAATATAATTGTACTACAATTACAACTTATTTACTATTTGTTTAATTTTATGATCCAAAATTTTTATAATAAAACATTTGTACATGTCTAAGAAAATATAAAATTTATTAAATTAATTATAGTTTTATAAATTTTTATTGTAACTCTTTTAAAATATGAATAAATTGTATTTTACAACTTTTACAAATAAACTCTTATAATTTTATTTGATGTTTCCCTATCTTTTATATTTAACTTGTATCAAAATTATCAAAAAAATTATAATTTTTTAAATAATTTAATTTTTCAAGTATACATTAAAATAAAATTTCATTTCATTACAATATGCCTTAAATAAAATTTTTTGGCTCCATCCTGAATGCAGTCGCCAGAAATCTTCCTCCAATTTAGATAAAAAAGAAGGAATCTTAAAAATGCAGTTTACCAAAATCTTCATCCAGTTTTGTAAAAACTCATTCCTTTAGCTCTGGCGGAGGAGTTTCTTTGTCTCTGGCCAGTGATCTGCTTAACTTACACAACAGAAAACCATAAACTTCTGAAAAAAAGGTAGACGTTAGTCGCCACTGTTGCATCGTTAATATGTTAAAATACTGCAACAATGAGAACTTTTTTTTTATGTCATTTATTAAATTATTTGTCTTTGGATGATCAAAAGCTGGAGAATGGAAAGAAAATTTGGGAATGCTAAATGAATGTTAGACACGTTATTCTTCACTAAAAAATGCAGATAAAGGGTTTTTCTAATAATATAGATAAAGTATAATTTCAATTGAATTTATTTCAGGGGCAGATAATGAAAAAATTCTAATTAAAATACGTCTAATATTAGTATGGAGAAAATTCTTAAACGAAATAGACAATGGATCCCTATTTCCAAATTTTTCACTATTAATAATAGTTATTTCATAGTTTTCATAATATAAAGAGGTAAAGTTCAACTATCTTAAAATTAAAGTTAGTAATTTTTATTTTTATTTTTATTTTTTTATATAAACTTTGCTTAGAAAATTTTTTGGAGATTAATGAATTAGAAAATATGATGAACCTATATAATAAAAAATATTTGATTTTGTCCAATATCTCAATATATATTTTAACAGACTAAAGCTAATTAATTGACGTTAACAAACAATGACTACTATAGAAAATATTTGAACTTTAATAATTTAATCATATAAAAACTGGTGACTAATGTGATATGCATTTTTTTCCTTGCTCATGCAATCATCGTGTCCAAATTTAATGCCCGCTGAAATCGTATTCAACCTTGATAAATGAAATTTTTCCTTAAAATTTACATGCTTTTAATGCTATTATTATCATTTTCATGAATCTCTGATGAAATATCAATACTTACAGCAAGAAATTATGAATATCGGCTAATATAAGCCATTTTGATAAGTTTCATTAATTAATACTTCTCAATTATTTTTTTAAATTTACCATTCTTTTAATTAATTAACAATCTATATTTTAATTATATAAATCATACTTGTTACAAATCCAGATGAGAATAGGAAAAAATGCACCTATAAATCATTGCATATTTAGCCTCTATCAATTAGTTCGATATAAATGAGTAAAAAATGAGTATGAAAATAAAGAAAAAATAATCTTGTTATGTCATAAAACATATTTAATTAAATTTTACACAACTATATTCTTATTTTAAATAAATTAATTGCATCAATTTAATTTAACCTAAAAAAATTTGAATTGATTTAGTCCATATATAGATTAATATTGATATGTTTTTATATTATTTCACATTTATGAATTAATTTAATAACTAATTTTACACAGAATATTTAATCTAATATAACCTATTAAATTAACAGTTTTCAATTAACAATTAATTGCCAGTAAAATAATACAATTAATTTATCAACTATTAAAATATCGCCTAAAATACACAGTGAGGGATCTCATTAAACCTTAGTTGGGGATAGAAGCAGCGTGTTAGATACTCTTGCTCAAAGGGATTATTGATTGTTAATTAATGTCAAAAGTAGGACAAACTTAAGGTTGGCAATAGGGATGAAATTTTGGCATGCTTATGTTTGAAATTAATTAACCGTACTTTTTATGTTAGACATATATACCCAAGATTTTAACATCAAATTTAGTATTTGAGAAAATATTTTAACATCAATAATATAATAGAAAAATAAACGCAACTGATGTCAAATACCCAACTTGTCATACATGTTTAAGACACTCGAAACCGAAAAGAAAAGGACTACCTAATTCAAATTTGCCTGTTTGCCATCGGGTTCCAGTCCTTTCCTGAAGCAACATGGAAATTTTTGCACAAAGAATGTTGTGTATGAATTTAGAAATTGAAATTAGTTATTCGATTATTAATGAATTTAAGTTATATAAATTAAAATTTTCATTTGACAATAATTAGGTAGAACCTATAAATTACTTAAACATTTGAAGAACTTAAATTATCGATTTTAAATTCAATCAGTGTCATTTTGTAAATTTCACCTTTACTCTTAAAAATATTATATTGATTATCATTCCTCATTTATCAAAATTAAGTAAAGTTATCCTTTTTTTAAGTGCAAAACTTCAAAAATTTTAATATCTACTAAATAATTTATTCAAACACAACATAAGGAAATTTGTAAGATTAGAAGTACTAATCAAATTCATGGCCTTTCAAACTTTTAAGTTAGGATTTATCATTACATATGGAAAACTAAATGACAACTAAATGATTTTTATTGGACACAAAAATATATAAAATTTACAATTGAACACAATTTTTTAATACAAAATATAAAATTTGAAAATAACATGTTTGTCCTCAATCTAGCTCAAACACTAATAAATTGATGTTAATTTTGTGGGACTTATAATTACTATTGTACTTTTGCTTTGTGGGACTTAGTGATGTCCTCATGCTACTTTGTTCCTAAACAAACCCCTCAAGATGAACTCCTCACTCTTCTTCTTGAAAAATGGGTGACATATTATACATATTATGAAAAGCACAAATCCTCACAAGATTCTCTCCAAATTGCAAAACCATCTTTCAAAACAAATAAGGATGGATCTACTGAAATAGTCTTCCCAAAGAAGCCCGTAATGCAAACAAACTCTGTTACTCAGCTGCTTGCACCTGCTCTGGTAATTTTTGATAGCAAAAAAGTTCTGGTTTATGCTTTTAATGCTCAAGGACAGCTAATTTATGAAGCTACAATAGGAAATGGCCATAAATGGTATGATCCTTCTGTTTGAACTTATGAAGATTGCTTAACTTAGAGTGATGATGAAAATGATTGTCCTAGTTCAAATAAGAAGAAAAACTTAAAGAAAAGCTCCCAACAATTGCTTCAAGAGAAATGTGAAGAAGAAGGTCCTTCCATAGGACTCCTTGGTGAACCATTTATCAATTTTGAATATTATGTCAAACATTCTACTCCAAAACCTGTTGCACCTATTGTATCTATATGTATGATGCAGGATGATGGATGGGATTTAGACAGAGACTTTCCTTTGTTACAGTTTGTTTCAAAAGAATAGAAAACTTGTAATGATTAGAAGATTAAAAGTAAAATAACTTAGTGTCCAAATGGATCTCAAAAGCTAGAAGCCATAGCCATTGAGCAGACTCTAAATTATCAATCTAAAAATGCTATTTGTCAAAACAAGTTATTATGTCAAATTGCTAATAACTAGTAGGAGTTTGTAAGAAAAATTGATAAGCAGCAAAATGCAACTACTGAGCTCATTCAAAAGCTTGAGGCAAAAATCCAATCTCTTCACAAGGAACTGTTAGGCCTTGTTTTTGCAAGACAATTCTTAACAATCTCTCAAAATGAAACTAAAATGAGAATCCTAAAAGAATAGCTTAATTCCTTGATAATGCCTCATTACTCTCCCTTACAATCTTTAGGATCAAGTTTACCTCCAATAGCTCAACCTCTAACTTTGTCGAAAAGCCCATATAACTCTACTACCTTCTTGCCTCCCAAACTTTTGAATCCAAAACCTTTACCACACTCTATATCTAAAAGGAATAAAAAATGACCAGCAGATCTAAAACAAAAAAAAAGACAAATTACAATCCTAAAAAATAATCATTTGGTGAAGTTTCTTAATAAAATGACAAAAGATGACTCTTCTCAGATGATGAATTATCTCCTTCATAACCACTATCCATTCTCATGGTAAAAGGATCTAGTGAAGAACATTCAGGAGTTTATGAACCCCATGAAGAAGAAATGGATTCTAATGCTACTCCCTCCACCAAAGATGCTTTCCCTGATTCTATTAAAGGTTTCACTCTTGATAATATTCCCTCCAATCAGTGGAGAGATAAGTTCTTAGAATTCCACTCCTGGATGATTGCTGTACAACTTGAATAAAAATGTTCTCTTAGCTAGCTCTTTCGAGCATTTGCCTCTAGAATGCAATGAAGAATAAGAGATTACTAGATGAGCCTTGGTGAATATCAGCAAATGATCCATTTTAATTCAAATGGCATTGATGAATTTCTTGGCCGATTACATTAAGAATTTTTAGGTGCAACACCTAATTTTAAGGCACAAGCAAGAAAAGAGTTCATGCAAATGAAGTGTGTTTCATTCAAAAGAAAGCATCTTTAGCAACATTTTGATGCCATGTCAAAAAAGTACTATCAAGTCCATAAGATTGATAAAGTCAACCTTGAGTATGTTTTCCTACAATCCTTTCCTAAACCTTTGGGAAAATAAGTTGAAGTTGTTTTAAAAAATCAAGGCCTCAACATGCCAAATGCTTCCTTAGGAACTTTGTATCAAGCTATTATTGTTGCCCTTGATCACCTATGTGAATAAAAGACCTTCTTCAAATAATTTAATAGTTTAAAGTTAAAATCAGCTTGTGGACGACCAAATCTCATAACTAGTTAACAATTTTCCAAGAAAAAATTTAAAAAGCCTACACACCAAAAGCCTAAAAGCTCATTTCTTTAGGAAAAAAGAAATATAAAGGAAAGCATGATAGTAAACGCTGCTTCATTTGTAATAAGAAAGGTCATTTTGCTAAACAATGCCCTCACAAAACATCCCAGCAAGCTGTTCTAGAATAGTATTGCAATGATAAAGATGACTTAAAATCCTTTTATGAAGAAGAAGAAAAACTTACACTAGAAACTATCTTTCATATTAGAGAAGAACTTTAAGAATCTGAATTCAATTCAAAAGATGAAGCAGGGTTTTCTAGACTTAATCCTTGTCAAATGGTGCAAATACAGGACTCCTTTCTTCCAGATGAATAGCTTATAGTTCCATTATTAAAATCCTTGATTCTTGTTGAAAAATTTGATCAGGTGACTAAGGTAATTGGCTTCTTTGACATTGAAGTAGCTTTAATAATCAATCATGATATCTTGCCACCTTCTCATTGGACAAAGACTTATCTCCAATTTAGAACAGCCAATAGAGAATCAATAATGATAACAAAGATCTTTAAACACAATCTGACTTCTACTTTTTCTAAGATATGAACTCAAACACAAATTTTATGGCACATTTGGACCAAGAAAAGACATCCTAGTTAGGTTTGATCTCATTAGAAAATTGTTAAAAGATAATTTGAAGTTTGAATTAAATGGACTTCAATGGAAACTTCATTTTTGGTAATGGACATCAATTCCTAATCTTTATTTATGCACAGCTAAATTCTCCGCCTTCTCTAAAGAAATAGTCTAACAATCCTGTGCTAAAAATCATGCCAAATTCCTTCAAAAATGCTCACAACCATTGTGGTTCAATTAGGAAATCTTCATCCACCTTCCATTCAAGAAAAATGAAGACATTAATCTAACAAAGGCCACTCATTTTGGAATGCACCTTGATCATCAAAGGTTAGTAGAAGAAAAGTTGTTTCAGCTTAAGCAACAAGGGATCATTAAGGAAACCAAATCCTCATAGGTGTGCCAAGCTTTCTATGTTAATAAAAGATCTTAACAAGTCCAAGGCAAATTAACAATTGCCATTGATTATAAGCCTCTCAACTTATTTCTTGTAGATATCAAATTTCTTCTTCTAAGGAGAGAGGTCTTGCTTCAAAAACTTCTGAATGCAAAGATCTTTTCTAAGTTTAATATGAAAGTAGGATTCTAGTAACTTAAAATTCATCCGGATGACAAGCCTAAAGTAGCATTCTATATTCAAAACTTTCATTACTAATAGACTGTTATGCCATTTGGATTAAAGAATACTCCCTCAGAATTCCAAAAGGCCATGACCAAAATATTTGAACCTATTCTATACACTGCCCTTATCTATATTGATGATATTCTATTGTTTTCCTCCAACCTTGATGATCACTTGGCCCTCTTACAGCAATTCCATACCTTTATAAAAACTTATGGGATCATGCTTTCTCCAAAAATTAAAAAAATGACCATAGCCCAAACCTCTATAGATTTCCTTGGATTAGTCATAAAAAATGGCCAAATTTGTCTTCAACCCCATATTGCCACCAAAATCCAAGAATTTCCTAATGAAGCTTATTTTATTAAACAACTCAAATAGTTTTCGGGCTTAGTTAACTATATGAAGGATTTTATTCCTTATATAGCCTAATACAAATCCACCTTGGCTCAACTACTTTAGAAAACTCCCCTAACCTGGTCAAACTCTCATACCTTTGCAGTAAAAGAATTAAAGGAATTATCTGCTAACCTACCAGTTCTTCAAATTCCTACTACTGATGGTAGCTGAATTCTTTAGATAGATGCTAGTTATCACTATTGGAGAGTTGTTTTACTTAATGAAAACAGAAGTTAAGTAATTTATGGGTATCAAAGTGGAAAATTTAAAGAAGCTAAAATCCATTATCATTCCACTTTCAAAGAGATTCTTGCAATAAAAAAGGCAATTGAAATGTTCTAATTTCATTTGGTTGGCCGTCGTTTTTTGATAAAAATGGATATGTCTACTTTTCCAACAATGCTTAAACTAAAGAAAACCATGGTCCCACAACCATAATTGATTCAATAGAAAAATTGGTTTGAACAGTGAAAATTTGATATCAAACATGTTAAGGGGAAAAAAAATTTTCTTGTCGATTTTCTCTCAAGACCTATAGAATTTAACCTAGATCTATCCATACTGTTCTTCCCATTTTAATGATAATAGGAGAACCATCTAATCCACCACTACCTTACCAAAATCTTCCCCCTTCATCTCAAAGAAACCATACTTGCTCAATGGTTTCAGATACAAGTCTCTAATTATAATTGCATTTGCATATCTAAATATAGACAATCCAGTACATTCATTGTTAATCCAAATTATCCATATTTTACTATTGCCAACCTCACTTATCCTCCCTGAGCACCTTTAAAATATTTATTCTATTTGATGAAGTCCATGATTTGCATTTGCACACTTGAATGTTTTCTAGACAAAAATGCTTCATTGGCGTTTCTTAATCTTGCTTTAACAGGAAGAACCTCTATAGACTTTTATTTTCTAAAATGGTTATCTTTGCCTAAACCATTACAAGAATAGCAATCTTATGTCCTTTAGGTTTCAGAACAATATGTTCTCATTCCTTTCCACTCCTATTGGTATCTGGAAAATGAAGCTGATGATCAAGGAAATAATTTCACCACTTCTTTAGAATACTATCATAGTCAAGAAGGAAGAGAATTTGCCAACAACTTCCTCGCCTTTCCTTATCTTGCTTATCCATAGTGGATTGAAGTGCATGCACTTCTTTGCTAATTCAACAATGTTAATCCCAATACTTTGGGATCCTTGGAATATTAGCACTCGGCATACTAGCAACATGAACTTTATCCACTTAAATACCAAGAAAAATGTGATGAGGCAATTCACATCTGGTGAGTAGATAATGAATACAATATTGAAGACAAAAGTGATGATGCATCCTCCTCTAGTCCATAATTTTTCCTCTTGTTTTCTATTTTCTTTGTTAAAGAATCTACTGTTGTAATATACTTTTATTATTTTGCTTTTACTTTACTTTAGCAGGGAATCTACTTTTACTATTGTACTTTATGCTTTGTTGGGAATTTTTCCTGTACCACTTTCATTGTATCAATTTGACTATATTGAGTACTCTTTTCTATAAATAGCAATGAGACCTGCTCACCAAACAGAATATGTATTATAATTATATAAATAATTTTTTTAATTTAAACATAAGTATTTGTACATTATTTTGCTTGCTACATCACCTTGGAATTGGTAGTTCCAAAACCCCATCAAATTACATTGGGTATTTAATATTATTCCAAAATTTAGAATACTGGCTATATATATATATAGCACCTTAAAATTCACCCCAAAACCAGAGTTAATTAATGGAGGTTTAATGACAAATTTTCGCATTGATAATTTAAAATATTATTATAAACCAAATTAGTAATTATCGAAATAGTAATGTGATATGCATTTATTTTTGTTCATGAGAATGCAATCTTTGTAAAAGAATATGTTTTTCTTGGACTTTTTTACTAAGATCAAGAGCAGGTTAAAGACATGATCAAATAATGTTCAGCCTTAATAAATAAATATTTTAGCTAAAAAATTTTAATATGCCATTATTAAAGAATTTTGTTAGTTAGTAACAAGAATTAATTCAGACTTAATTGATTGTTGGTTGGAATTAATTTCTAAAGCAGTAGCAGTAGGCTTAATAGGAAAAAAAAATTCAAATACCATCGTAACTCTAAAACGTTGATATCTCTATTTATCTTTATTTATTATATTTTACCAAATCAGATGTTATATCAATACCATGAATCAAAGGGTAAGGAACTTAGTACTGCTTTACTAGTTTTACTTCCAGAAATTATTTTTACGTATATATTCTCTTTTAAATAATTTATATTAAGTCACTCATTAACACTTGTTAAAAATTGAAAAAGTAAACAAAATTAATTATTTGCTATAATTATTTAAAACTTTTGAACGTGTCGACTTATACACTACCAAAAGTTAATCTTAATTTCTGTTAATTATTCTTTCTTCAATTTAAAGGATGGGTTTCTGGTTTAATTAGGAAAAGCAAAACAGTTGCTTACAATAAGCTGGTTAATTTACATTTCATCTTTTTGTCAAAAACATTTTTTATATACAATATTATTTATTTATATAAAAATAATTTTTATGACAAATATATACTTTATAATTAACAAAATAATACATGTTATTATAATTAGGAAGGAAAATAATTTCTCCTTTTAAAAATACATGTTATTGTAATTAACAAAATCTAGCTGTTTTCCCAGTGCTTGAGCAAAATTTGTTTATGAACTGATATTTATAGTGTTCTGAAGACTTGGTCCAGACTTAATATTGGTGTCATAGATATTCCAGCTTTGTTAAATTTTGAAAAGAGAAGCTTGTAATTATCATAAGTTTACGATCAACTTAACGGTCAAAAATTAGTTTTCATCTTATTACGGCACGGAACATCGGAAGTTGTTCATCTATGTTGAAGGTCTTTAGTTTGTCACTTACCGTGGGATAGAATATGATTCTCGTAACTTGCCAGTTAATCTTTGCATGATTAAAATAAACAGTTAGATCCTTTCATCGCTAAAACGAAATTGAGAGCATATTTTTTTAAAAAAATAGATATAATTTTTTTAATTAATTTAATAAATTAAAAAAATTGTGAATCTCAAAATAAATAATTATACTTTTCTCTTTTAAATTAAAATAAATTGAAAAAGATATTGAAGAGATTCAGATCTAAATTACATACTCGGTCAGAGACTTTTTATAATTGAAGTCACACTTTTTTTATTCTCGGGATTATAATAATTTCTATTCTCTTCTTCTATTTTAAATAAACATTCACTTTTTTTTTCCTTGAAAAAATTTAATTGAACCAAATTATTTGAATTTTGGGTTCTTTCTTTTTAAATAATTAACATATATTTATAATGTTATATAGTATTGAATTTTTTTTTCGTGCAATGCATGGGTGACTTTCTAGTATGTGTGTGTTTGTATATATATATATATATATATATATATATATATATATATATATATATATATATCAGTGTGTGTAATAATATTTGACAAATATTTTTTATGATATTGTGATATCTAATTTTATTTAAAAAAATTTTAATGCTATGTTGAATCCAATCATGATATTTTATGTGTGATAAGTAACTTTTCATTCTTTTTATTGCTAGAAACAAGTGAAAAATGAAAAAGAAAAAAACAATATAAAACAATCTTCCTATAACTCTTATGTGCATTAAACCATTTTTATTATAATTTTGTTAAGACTTCTGAGTTAAACCATAAATGATATAATAGTATAGGCCTTTTCTTAACTTATCGATGTATTTGTTTATACGAAAAAAAAAAACAATTAATGAAATATGGATACTCCTCTCAAGATTAGCTGGAAGGCCTTTCTCTTAGCAACGGACAAGTGCTCGACAGAGAAGCAAGCGAAATCAATGCAGTTGTAATGTAAAATCAACTGGTTTCATAACTCCTGTAATTTCAAATGTAAAGAATTTGGTAGGGGATAATTTTCTCCATTAGAGACATAGAGACAATATGTCACTCCTTCATTTATGCAGGACCGATGAAATTTTCCTATGAAAAAAATATCTTTTAAAAAACAAATGGAGCTTACTTACTATCCTTTTCTATTTTATCCATCAAATTTTTGGTAGTAAAATATTGATGTGTCTAGAAAAGTTATGTATTCATATGTTATGTATTTGTACATATTTGTACATATTTTATCCATCAAAAGTTATATATTTGTACATATTTTCTAAATTTTTATTGTAACATTTTTTTTGTAAAAGTATGAATAATTTATGTATTAACTATGACCTTTATAAATAAATTTTTATAATTTTTCTTGCAAAAAATTTTATAATTTTATTTAATGTTTCATTATTTTTATATTTAATTTCTTTAAAACTTAAAACATTTTAAATAAAAATTATCAAAACAATTTATAATTATTTTATATAATTATAATATTTTTAATTTATATCCAAATAAAAATTTACCTACTTACAACTAGCTTGGCCCCAAACTAAGAATCCTGGCTCCGCTGGCGGTGACGAGCACATACTGTGTTACTCATGCAACCATTGAATCCGAAATAGGCATAACAAGAAAACAGTACAGCGTGAGAATATATACTATGTATGTCTGTATATAACACTATTATTATGGGTTTAAATGCAAATTTTGATTCCTTTAAAATATAAATTATATAATTTTGATTCTCAAACTTTAAATAATCTATTTTGATCCTTTACATATTTAATTACTATAGTTTTATTCCTTTTAACTATTTGATTCTTGTCAATTTTTCCCAAACTTCTATCATTTTCTATTTGATTTCCAAATATTTATTGCATTGTTTCTTAAATAAATCACATTATTTAAGACTTAGAAGATAATTAACTCTAAAAAAATTCAAACTTTCATATTATTGATCTAGGTTGGGACACCCAATTTTAAAAATATTATTTAAATATGGAAATGAGTAAACATCTCAAAGAAACCTATTAGACAATTGAAAAGGGTCCAAGTATCTAATAGAAAACCCAACCTCCAAAGAGGTCCACAAAATATCAATCCCACAAGAGATCAAAACCCCATTCTATCTAGTTTAGGAGATGGCTCATAAAAAGTTATCCTCTCAACCTAAATCTAGTCAAAGAAAGGGAGCTTTGACTACTACTTCTTTGACAACACTACATTTGTGGGATTTGAATAAATAGAGTCCCATGAAAGCAAAAGCAACTAGTAAATATCTCAAAAATCCTTTGGGATACGTGGCTTGGTAGGATTAGGATAGAGGTCTTGCCCTAATTCATAAGAGGGATAAATATGTCATATCTACCCCTCCTTATCATGGATCCTCAAGGCTAAGGCAAATGAAGGGTTTCCATATTCTCTGGACAACTTATAAGAAGATAAAAACTTATCACAACAACACTTTAATAATCCAATGGTATTATCATCACCGTTATCCATTAAAAACCTCAATTACTTTAACATATACTCGGTACCTTTGATTGTCCAACAGTGGCACTTCCACTATTGCACACAAAACCTTCTCTACCTCACCTTGTAGTGTACTTTCTTTCACCCACCTCTCGGGCCAAACTAAATTTTTGTACAAAGTCATTTGTACTTTTTTCGTACTCCTCATTAGCACCCTTTCACTATAAATACCTCTCCAAAATAGAATAATCAAGTAGTATAATTGATCATCTTTTATCATCACCTCACTATACTCCTCTATTTTCACTTAATGCCCTATAAAACACACTCTTAAGAATCTAGGAAATATATGGACAAGAGACCTTTTTCCCCATTCCAAAAACCTTAGTCTAAAATGATTATCTTTCATTCCTCCCAAACATTATTTCTAGATCTAGCAATCCTAACACATATCCATTTATCTATTTATATCCATTTTTAATTTGGCCCATCCATATCAATTTTAGGATAAATATAAGTCACGTCATTATTAACCGATTGAAATGAAAGTTATATTAGGTTAATCCATTTATATTTATAGGAAGTAGACTTGTACATTATATAAACTAATATTATAAGATAAAGAAAAGATTATAATAACCTATCTTTAAAATTTTAATATAATTTATATATTTTTAAAATTAATTATTTGAATCAAATATTATAACATTTGTATATACATAAAGATATCAATTTTTTTATAAAAAAGTAAAATTAAGTCCAATTATTTGTACTAAAATTCATATAACTTACTATTTTTACTAATAAAACTTAAAAATAATCTCAAAATTATTTTTTTTTAATTTTTGAATAAAAAATCATACAATGTTACATGTTGAATGTAATGTATTGCATAGTTATACATTAGATCCTTAACTATACTTTACAAATATCAACACACCAGTAATATTAGTTTTTATATTTCAAGTGATACTTTATAAATTGAAATTTGATTGTTGATGATATACAATATTAAAAGTGCAATTTATCATTGTAAAAAAAATCATATAATTAATAATTTTTAATTTTTAATTTTATTGTAATGCCAATTTTAAATTAAATAAGTTTTATTTAATGTATATTAATATTAAAATATTTAATCAACTACATTTAATATTAAAACATTTTTAAGAAATTAATGTTAAGAAAATGAGACAAAAATTATAATTTTAAAAAGAAAATAAAAATAAAATATAAAAATTTTGATAACATAAGTTTGTTTTGAAATAATAGCAATAAATATAAAATAGTGGGGGAAAATAATGTTAATAAAAATGATAAAATGTAAAATAATAATAATTTAATAGGTAAATAGATGGATTAGGCTAACCATATATTCAAGGGTTATGGGTCATCTATGATCCATTTAAAATTTTATATTGGATTCTAAATGAATAAATAGATTAACAATGATCTATCCACTTTTAACCCGATCCATATCTGTCTTAACCTATCCATTTACTACCTCCAGTCATTCTTAAAGATTTCATTGCTATGCTTATTACATTTCACACCTTGCTAACTCTATCTCCCCTTCAACATATATATAATTTATTAATTTTGTTTAAAGTTTTTAATAGTAAAATAAAAAATTCCTTTTACACAAAAGCACATTCATATTAATATGAAGGGAAATATTGGGTGAAAATAGTTTTATAATGTCAAAAAATTAACAAAAGTTAAATAAGATGATTAAAATTATATTAATTAAATATATAGATAACTAAAATAAATTATTTTAAATTATATTTAATAATATAATTTTAAAATATTTTTACATAAATTATTCAATTTTATAATAATTTTTTATTATTAACCTCCCATTTTCTAAATTTTGAATCATTGTTGACTATCCTCTCCAAGCACCCTAAGATATCCAGTTTCATCTTCTTGACATGGTTTGTCACAAGTTAGTAGTTGTGACAGTTTAATAGACAAACGTACTTAGATTTATATGAGATTTTGTGAAAAAATTTAGCATTTAATTTTAAAATAAGATAATTAAAATTATATTAATTAAATATTTAAATAACTAAAATAAATTATTTTAAATTATATTTAATAATATAATTTTAAAATATTTTTACATAAATTATTTAATTTTCTAATAATTTTTTATTATTAACTTCCCATTTTCTAAATTTTGAATCATTGTTGACCTTCCTTTTGTCATGGTCCAGCAACTTAGGTTAAGGAATGTGTGGTGTTTAGACTTTTACCACCTAAGAATAAGTTAGCCATTTGATCATTCGCCATTTGAATTTATAAAAATGACAAGCATCACCCACAATAATGATAAGCACATCAAGTCAATCTCAAGGCAACACTGAGCACATAGCAACTTGGCAACCAAGTATAAAGCATATAACAAGGCATCAATTAACACTCAAGTAATGCGGATGAATGTGACAATAAGCAAACACAATTATAGACCAATTTTAGTAAAAAAGGAGCTATTTCTATTATTTATAATATGCCTCATTACCTAGTATAGAGTGTGTAGGGGAGGCACCAAGCCACACACTCCAACCCCTAGGCATTATCAAGTGACTACTAAGATCACTAAGTACTCCCCCCTAAAGAGTATTATAAGAATTGATATACTTTTCTTAAATCGTCATAAGACCTTTTCTTAGAATTTGGGAAGAATCTACTAGCTCATAATATATCAAAATGAAGATAAAAATCCAAGGATCACATCTATGTGCTTTCCTACTTGTACTGGACAAGTTATCTTATGTAAAATTATATAAATACCCTCAACACAGGAAAAATTCCTAAAAATTGTACACAAGTCAAAATCCTCCCAAACTAGTACTACAAGGCCTCCACATGATACTTGATTTTTGTGTAAAGTTTCATCTGAATCAAAGCCATTTTCCATGCTAATTGGATCTCAAGGCCAACTTGTGATACTTGCCAAACACCCATAGATATCCAATTTCATCCTTTTCACATGATTAGCCACTTTTTGGTTCCCAAACAACCCTTTTTGTTAAGACTCCAATCCATCTCTCCTTGATAGATATTTATCATAATTTCAATTGCGTATTTCACTTTTTATCCTATATTTATAAATAAAATTAATAGTGTGAAGTTTCGGTTAAAAATTAAAAAAGTAAATATATATTTTTAAAAATATAAAAAATTATTTTTCTTTTTAAGGATTCTTTTTATCATGATATTTGTGGACATCCGTTAAATATACTTTACTGGAACAAACGCTGTAAAAAACTAAACTTTATTTGTCATATGACTTTCAAGCTACATCCTAATCCTCCGTCGCTCAAGCATATATATATGTCGTTTTGTAGCTTTGAAAATATTACTTATTTGTTATGTTTCATTTGGCAAGAGTTTAAAAATTATCAATTATTTAATTTTTCCCAATACCTTAGGTGAAAATTTTAATGGTGAATAACGCATTGGAGCCTTCATGAAATATTGATAAGATGAGTTTTATACCATTTATTTATTCAAATTCAAAGGGGATAACGTGATATTCATTTATTCACAATCATGATCGTCATGTACAATGTAAGCAAAAATGGACAAAATGTTCAACGTTAATATTATATTTGTTAACTTATATTTTAAGTGCAAGAGTGTCAAGCCAATTAAAACATATATAACATTTATTTATATACAAATGGAAGTGAAAAAAAAATTCCTTTGACTATTAAGTTGTTTAGTGTTATTCATCGATTTTAAAAATTTGAAATTAAAAATGCTAAACTGCACGAAGTCATATAATTAACATTTATTGCAGACTTGAATAATTTAATAATAATAATAATAATAATAATAATAATAATAATAATAATAATAATAAAAAGAAGTTTCAACACCAATATAGTACCTCAAACTAATATTTAAAATTCTTTTATTTTTAAAAGTTTTGAAGTAATTATTTTAACTAACTATAATAACTGAAATTTATTTAACTAAGGTTTCTTTTCATAACTAAATTTATAAAATTTAATAATTTTATGGAGATTTTCTTGCAAAGTTGAAAATATTTTGCCAATGCCTTAAGCACCTAATGTTGCCTTAGGAGCCTTATTCCCCTTACGTCATGAGTTCAAATCTTTAACTTTCATGTTTGTGTTAAATAGATTATCATTCCTACAATTACTTAAAAAAAGAAAATATTTTAGTAATTCTGGGTGCAATGATTTAATAAATTATTTGCTTGGTTTGCAGACGTCCGAAATATTTATTTTCTTAACATTTTATTATAAAACTGCTTAGGAAATAAGGAGAACATTTAAAAAGGGGAAAGAATGGGAAGTGAAAAGGATGGTTAGGATTGCATTGCCTTGTAGCTATTGTGCACTCTACTATACCATAATTCATCCCTTGATATTTTCTTTTGAAGTAAGCTTGACTAGTGGTTGAGATCAACCCCATCCAAGCTTAGGTTACAATCACTACATCTAATGAAAACCCATGGCTTCTCCCATTTTCCCGTTTCTCTCTAAACTCATGATCTCTCCCTCTCTCTTTTTTCCACCACTGCTGCCGACCATTTCCAGCCATCGCCAAGGCCTCTCATGCTCCAACAACCAACTTTGGTCGGTGGAAGGCTCGCCGACACTGGGTAGAAATGCATCTCACACGATTTTGAAGCTGAAAAATAGAGCTGTTGGACTCTTTTTTCCAACGGGGATCTGCCACATTCCAGCCACCATGGAATCAGCGATAACCTCTTTTTGAGGTCGGGTAAGTCTATCTATATCATCAAACTCTAATTTTTTTGTGTTTTAAGCTTAATTTAAAAAATCCTATTTATATAAATTTCAAAATACTTGTTGCCAGCTTCAAAAATATTAGAAAATAAGTGTTCAGCTTCATAAAATGATGTGGTTAGAGCATAAGTGGTAATATTTTTGCTTTGATATAAAAATTTCTACATAATGGCATATTTTTTATTCCCTGTGTTAGCTCCAGAAAAAAAAAATCCATTTATGATTTAGAATATTAGAATGGTATGAATAGAGCTGAAGTAATAATGTTTAAAGGGAAATCAAGTAACCTTAATATACTTATACTTTATCATTATAAATTAATGAATAGGAGGAAAAGAAAGATGAGTATAGTTACTTGAGAATTCTAGAGAGAGAAAGGCCTATGATGTGAGTGTATATTTATTCTAAAACATCATTTTATTAAATTTTCATATCCTTTTATATTATATACATGAGTCTTATTTTCATACTATTGGGTAATTTTATGGGTAGAGCTAAATATTTTGGAACGCTTGAGCATAAAAATCTAGAATTGTGATCCTTTCTTATTATTTAAATTTCTAAAACATTTAATGGTGTTCCCTATGCATTGACTATTCTTCTCGTAGATTATTCTTAGATTATCTTTTAGGATTATGCAATTAAGGCATAGTATTATTCTGGTAATCAAGTATATGACGTATTATAGTAGCTTTAATATAACTTAGCGATTGATGTTAAACAAATATTTTGCGGCGTTGCAAGAGAAATTGTTACTTGTTATATGAACCGATAAAATATTGCTAACAATTCAAAGAAGGTTGGTTGAAGAATTGATTAGTTCATTAATTTATGAATTAAAAATGTTTTAATGGTTCAAAACACATAATTTATATATCTACTGAATAAGCAAGAAATTTTCAATTGTTGACAAGTAAAATGTTTGGCAAGTTATAAATTAGAAGGGAAACAGGAATATCTAAGCTTTAGGCAAAGAGTTTAGCAATAATATATGATAATTTCATATTATTTAATAGATTGGATTTATAAGACAAACAATATGATTTGTAAATACATGAAAGAAAGAAACAAGAAGAAGAAAAAAAAAACTGAAAACCCGATCACCACAAGTTCACGAGCATATTACAGACACGCAGAAAGAAATACACACATTCAGTACATAAAATTAAGCATCAGACCATGTAATATCCAATCCACCCCATTGACCCTTGGGGATGCCTAAAGCTTCCCACACAGCCTTCGAAGCATCAACAATATTGTTGTTACAAGGAGGCTGATAATCATGATCTTCATCACATCCCATGGTTGAGTCACACTCGTCCACTACCATCGCCAAAACACTCTTCCCATTAGCACTTATAGTTATGTTATTGAGGCATCTGCTCTTATGATCGAACCATCCAGTAGAAAGTGCAACAACAGGCGTATCGTCGGAATGATACTGGTTGTCACATTCTGATGGACCACCGCCATCTCCGCCCTTTTGGAAGCTATTAATGGTGAGATGCGCCTTGGTGTGTCCAGACACTGGTGGTGAACACTTGTAAGTTGTGTACATTTTTCCTTCCACACAACAATCAGAATCATTCTCTTTATTGCATTGTCCTGGAGGAGCTTTCTTTCCTCTGATTCTGCCGCTTGGGCGGCACTGCTGAGCTTCAATGTACAGACAACTTGTTAGAATGAGAAAGAGCAACAAAAGAAGAGATGGTTTTGAGGAAGCACTCTGCATTCTTTTCACCTTTTTTCTCTCTTTTCTCTGCTGTTTTGCTGAGTGCTTGATGTAAAATTTGTTTACGAACTGATATTTATAGAGTTCTGAAAACTTGTCCAGACTTAATATTGGTGTGATAGATTTTTCAGTTTTGTTAAATTTGAAAAAAGGAAACTTGTAATTATCATAAGTTTATGATCAACTTAATGGTTAAAAATTAGTTTCCAGCTTATTATTTACGGCACGGAACATCGGAAGGTGTTCATGTATCTTGAAGGTCATTGGTTTGTCACTTATCGTAAGATAGAACTTGATTCTCGAAACTTGCCGGTTAATCTATGCATGATTAAAATAAATAATTAGATCCTTTCATTGCTAAAACGAATTGAGAGAATAATTTTTTAAAAAAAAATAGATATAATATTTTTAATTAATATAATGAATTCCAAAAAAAATTGTGAGCTTCAAAATAAATAATTATATCTTTTTCTCTTTTAAATTAAAAGAAATTGACAAAGAAAATATCGAGACGATCTAGATTTAAATTACATACTTCTTTGGAGAGATTTTGTGTAATTAAAATTGCACTTCTTTTATTTTCAAAATTTTAATAATTTTTATTCTTCATTCTATTTTAAATAGACACCTATCTTCCTTTTGAAAAAATGAGGGAGAAGAATTCAATTGAACCAAATGACTTAAATTTTTGTTTAGTGAAGAAAGGATTTGGAATGGTTTGGAAGTTCTTGGTTTGAATCGAAATAAAATAGGGTTAGGAATTTGGAATTATACCCTTTTAACTTTTTGATATAAATGATTTAATGTACACGTTCCTCATGCACCAATTTTAGCTTTAAAGAAGGAACCTAAAAAATGCAGTCAGTGGCGAAGCCAAAGGGAGCTGTTGTGGCCCCGGCCTCCCAAATTCTCCCCCCCCCTCTCTCTCTCTCTCTCTCTCGCGTGCGCGCGCACTCCTTTTTATATATTATTATAATAAAAATTTTAATAAAAAATTTATGAATTTATTTTTATGATACATATAATAATAAAAAGTTATGTATTTAAGTCATAAAAATAAATTTTAAAAATTATAAAAATAAATACAAAGTGTAATATATTTAATTAATTATAAATGATTTATACTTTAATTTTTTAAATTTATCTCTTCTTTCTAAATATAAGTATTTTTTACTATATTGTACCTTAAAAATACTTTGTAGAAACTACTTTTAACTTATGTATCTAATTTTTATCTTACTCTAATTTTACTTTTTACAAAAAAATTATTTGTACTAAAATTCACATACAAATATTTACACTAGACATATAATATGATTGCACTAAAGTTGTTACTTATTTACTATCAATTTTTACAATTATTTATACATATTTAAAAAAGTCTGAATAGATTTTTGCTATATTTTTTATAAAATTTTTATAATTTGTATATAACAACCTTTACAAATATAAGTTTATATTTTTATTTACATTATATATTAATATAATTACACTAGAATTGTCACTTACTTACTATCTATTTTGATTTTATCATTTAAAATTTTTGCAATAAAACATTTCTACATATCTAAGAAAATATGAAATTTATTAAATTAATTACATTTTTACAAATTTCATAAATTTTTATTGGAACTTTTTTATAGAAGTCCTAATAATTTGTATTTTAAAATTTCATAAAGAAATTTTTATAATTTTATTTAATGTTTCGTAATCTTTTATATTTAATTTGCATAAAAATTATAATACCTCAAGTCAAAATTATTAGAAAATTATAATTTTTTGAATAGTTTCAATTATTTTAGTATGCATCAAAATAAAATTTTATTTAATTATAATATGCCTCACATCAAGATTCTTGCCTCCACCCTGAATACAGTTAGAGAAATCTTCCTCCAATTTAGCTTTAAAAGGACGAATCTAAAAAACGCAGTGTACTAAAATCTTCCTCCAGTATTGGAAGAATTAATTCATTTAGCTCTGGTATCCTTTAGCTCCAGCGTAGGAGCTCCTTCGTTTCCTGCTAGTAATCTACTTAACTTACACAATGTAAAATCATGAACTGTGGGAAATAAAGGAGACTAGTCATCAGTGTGGCATGATCAATATGTTAAAGTACTGCAACAATAAGAAATTTTTTTTTAATGTCATTCATTAAATTATTCATCTTTGAATGATCAAAGGCCAGTGAGTGGGAAGAAAATTTGGGAATGCTAAATAAATGTTAAACACATTATCCTTTACTAAAAAATACAGGTGTAAGGTTTTTCTAATAATTAGACAAAGTGTAATATTAGCTTGAATTTATTTCAGGAGCAACCAAGGAAAAATTTATATGTAAAATTCGATTAGCATGAACAAATTTCTTAAATAAAATAGACAATGTTATTTCCAAATTTTTCACTGTTAATAATGGTAACTTCAAAACTTCAATAGTATGAATGGCTAAAAATTAACTATCTTCAAATTAAAGGGGATTTTTTTATTTTTCTTTTTATTTTATTGTATAAACTTTGTTAAGAAAAGTTTTTGAAGAATAATGAATTAGAAAATATGATAAATCTATATAATAAAAAAAAATTATTTTGTCCAATATCTCAAAAAATATATGTAACATACTGTAGCTAATTAATCGACGTTCGCAAACAATGACTGCAAGAGAAAATATTTGAACTTTAATAATTTGATCGTACAAAAAGTGGTGACTAATGTGATATGCATTTTTTCCCTTACACACGCAATCATTGTGTCCAAATTTAATGCCCAACGAAAACGTAATCAACCTTGATAAATGAAAATTTTCCTTAAATATGCTATTAATGCTAGTATTATCATTTTCATGAATTTATGATGAAATATCAATACTTACAGCAAGAAATTATGAATATTAGCTAATATAAGCCATTTTGCTTTGTCACCTACTCAACGCACGTGGTCTTCACAAACTTACACGTTTTTTAATATTTTTAAAAAATAAATTAGTTTATAGATTATTGATTTAGCCAATAAACTAAAAACTATTTAAGATAAACGTTTTGTCTACTAGCTTAGCAAAGAAAAAAGTTCTATTTTGATAAATTTCATCAATTAATACTTCTCAATTACTTTTTTTCCAAATTTATCATTTTTTAATTAATTAACAATCTACATTCTAATTAGATAAATCATACTATTTAATTAAAATGTTATACTATTTTTAGTGTTTACAAATCCAGAGGAGAATAGGGAAAAAAAAGCACCTATAAATCATTACATATTTAGCCTTTATCAATTAGTTCAATATAAATTAGTAAAAAATGGGTATGAAAATAAATAAAAAATAAATTTGTTATGTCTTAAAACATGTTTAATTAAATTTTATGTGACAATATTCTTATTTTAAATAAATTAATTACATCCATATAATTTAACATAAAAAATTGGAACTGATTTACTCTGTATATCTATTAATATTGATATGTTTTTTATATTATTTTACATTTATGAATTAATTTAGTAACTAATTTTACACACCACATTTAATCTAATATAACCTATTAAATTAACAAGTTTCAATTAACAATTAATTGCCAGTAAAATAATACCATTAACTTATCAACTATTAAAATATGGCCTAAAATACACAGTGAGGGATCTCATTAAACTTTAGTTGAGAATAGAAGTAGCGTATTAGATATTCTTGCTCAAAGGGATTGTTGACTCGTAATTAATGCCAAAAGTAGGACAAACTTAAGGTCGGCAATAGGGGATGAAATTTTGTTATGCTTGTACTTGAAATTAATTAACTGTGCTTTTTATGATAATCAAAGTGAATGAATCACTAGATATATGTACACAAAGCCTTGAAAAAGAATCTAGAATATAAAATAAATAAATAAATCCTTTAAGGAGAGATGATACATACCCATTGAATATCCACACTTTTGTAATCATTCAAGTATAGATGACTCGAAAAATGAACATGGATATAGGGGCTCAGGAAATTTTTTTCATCAGGTATGGATACAGAAAAGAAAATTACACTACCAATTACCAACTATAAACTTCCATCGTACCAACTAGCTTTCTAACTTGTACTTAACAAAACTATACTAGAGTTAAATGATCTAGTTAAGAAAATTACACTACCAATTATATTTAGGGTTGAATCCTTGATTCTTGCATATATGCATCTAGTAAATTAATCAATCATTTCTTTATTAAAAAAAAACTTAAAAAAAAAGGCTCTAGACTAATGATTTATCCTTCTTATTGATCTAACATGCGAGCTAAGTATTTAATAATCCAACTATGGTTTACCACTGCAATATACCACTAGATATAATCATTAATTTGCTGTTGTATAAGTTGTCAATTTTGACTTTCAGAAAAAATAAACCTAATGTATGTCATAATCTCTCCTGATAAAAGTTACATTCTGTTGTAATAGATAGGTTAATCAGTAGCTGCCGACACGAAGCAGAGATATGTTGATCACTAAAAATTAATCTACAAGAATTCAATCTTTCGTTTCTTAACTGAGGTTCAAAAGGAAGCTTCAAATTTGAGATTTAAATTACAAAAGTAACTATGATGCTTTGTGATCGAATTGCAATAAATTACCAATTAATACGAAGTATAAAATTTCGTTCATAAAAAACATTTTTATCTTATATATCTTTGCCCACATTTCATTAGTAATTACTTGAAAATGACATTAAAATTAATTATGATCCTCAAATTAACTAATAGTTTCTTATATGACAGTTTTTACCCATAATGTATCACTAATTTCCTATAATTTTCACAAGCGAATTTCGACTTACATATACCTAGCTTGGCTAAGGTCCTGATAAGTGAACTAGTATGAAAACCACGCCTTAGCCCAGAGACCGGTGACTTTCATTTATTTATTTATTTAGTTATTTAGTTATTTTAACAATAAAGAATGGCTAGTTCACTAAATATATACACAATGACGTAAAATCGAATCCAAAATGCCAGAATGCAAAGGACGACAAATCGTTCAAGAACCAACAAGTGTGCAAAGGCTTTTAACAAAGATCAGTGATTATATACATCCCTTCTTTTCAATTTTATATCTGTTTACTTCGTAGGAAAGTAAGAATCCGTATTTGCTTCTAATATATAATAGAAATTTTCTAGCACCCAATTATGGTGGCCTCCAATTACGCTAGCTAATAATTGGGAACAAAATTACCACCTAACATTCAATTATATGCCCAAGGGGCATGATGATTTAACTGCTAACTAGTGAATCATGTAGATATCTTTCCATGATAGGCTTAAGTGCCAGCTTTCAATATGCAGTATAATAGGTATCAACATTGAAATAAGCCCCCAGGGAAGGATACTGTTCCCTTAAAAGGCAAGCCAAAACAGTGGGACTGTCAATCTACCATAGTTTGTATGGTGTTTGACATATAACTTTTCATCAATGAAGGAAGCAATATCACTTTCAAGTGGATTTCTAGCTTTTTCCTGTTTTGGAGAACTAAGATAGTACTGCTGGGTTAAATGATGGAGAGTTGTCTTCCTAGACCAAACTTTCTCTCCCTCTAACCAAAAAACCAATAATTGTTTCTAATGTAACAGAAAATTTGGCGCAACTGATGTCAAATACCCAACTTGTCATACATGTCTAAGACACTCAACCGAAAAGAAAAGGACCAACTAATTCAAATTCGTTTGCCATCGGGTTCCAGTACCTACCTGAAGCAACTTGGAAGCTCTTGCACGAAGAATTCCAGCAAGGAAAGTAATGTTGTATTTAGATTTGAAAATTGAAGTTGATAATTTGATTATCAAAGAATTTAAGTTTTATAGATTAAAATTTTTATTTGAAGATAACTAAATAGAGCTTATGAATTACTTAAGCATTTTATGCGAAGAACTTAAACTATCAAATTTGATATTTCAAATTCAATTAAAATATGTGTCATTTTACAAATTACACCTTTACTCTTAAAGCACCATATTGATCATCATTCCTAACTAAGTAAAGTTATCTTTTTACAAGCGCAAATTTCAAAATTTTTAATATGTCCTAAATGTTTTATTCAAACAGTAGTAAATTAGTAAATTTGTAGGATTAGAACTGCTGATCAAATTCATGACCTTTCAAACTTTCAAATTAAGATATATAATTAAGTTAAGATCTATAATTACATATGGAAGCCCGAATGAAAACTGATTGATTTTTATTGGATACAAAAATACATATGTCAAATTTACAGTTGAACACAATTTTCTAATACAAAATATAACATTTAAAATGTGAAATAAAATGTAAAAATAACATGTTCATCCTCGCTCCAGCTCAAATAACAATAAGGTGATGTCAATGTTATGAGACTTACACATTAAAATTATTTTGAGACTTATACATTAAAATTATATTTTTCAGTTTTAAAGACATAAAAAAATTATATCATCCCCTTTTCTAATAACTTCGTGACCGCAATATTGCAGTTTTAGACCAAACTACATCCACAATTTTTTATAATTTTGGATCATTATGAACGTATTTTCCCCATTTGTCTGCATCACAATGCAACTACAACTATAATTGCAATTTAAATCCCTGCTAATAAGTAATAAAAAGAATACATATTATAATTATACAAAAAAATTTATAACATAAACACAAATATTTATATATTATTTTACCCGTTACTTCACCTTGGAATTCGTATTTCCAAAACCTCACAAAATTACTTTGGGTATTTAATATTATTCCAAAAGTTAGAATACTAGCTATATATATCTATAGTACCTCAAATTTCACTCCAAACTCAAAGTTAAAGGATGGAGGCTTAATGAAAATTTTTCACATAAATAATTGAAAATATTATCACAAGTCAAATTAGTAATTATCAAAATATTTGGACCATTTAATAAATATAATTAATTATAATAACTTATAGCAACACATGTATTGTACTGTTGATTATATATTTTCTACTTTTAACATTATTAAGTTATCAAAAATTTTAGCTAAATATTAAAATAATAATTAATTTAATTTTCTTCAATATCTCAAAAAAATGTAACTATTAATATGCTATCACCCATTAATTCCCTCTAATAAACTATAATTGAAAAATATTTTGAACTTTAAATCATTTAATCACACTAAAAGTATAGAGTAATGTGATATGCATTTATTTTTGTTCATACGAATGCAATCATTGTAAAGGCATATATTTTTCTTGGGCTTTTTACTAAGATCAAGAGCAAGTTAAGGTCATGATCAAATAATGTTCAGCTTAATAAATAAATATTTTCGCTAAAAAATTTTAACATGTCATTATTAAAGAATTTTGTTAATTAATAACCAGAATTAATTCAAACTTAATTGATTATTTGTTGGGACTAATTCCTAAAACATTAGCAGTAGGCTTAATAGGAAAAAATTTCAAATACTATCGTAACTCCAAAACTTTGATATCTCTATTTATCATTCTATATTATATTCTAGCAAATCAGATGTTATATCAATAACATGAATCAAAGGTTAAGTAACTTAGTGCGGTAATAACATCCGATATTATTTTATGAGTTTTATTTTTAAAAATTATTTGTAGGTATATATTCTGCTTTAAAAAATTTATATTAAGTCACTCATTAACACTTGTTAAAAATTTAAAAAACTAAACAAAATTAATCATCCGTTATAATTATTTAAAACTTTTAAACGTGTCGTCTTGTGTGCTACCAAAAATTAATCTTAATTTCTGTTAATTATTCTTTCTTTAATTTAGTGGATGGGTTTTCCGGTTTAATTAGGAAAAGCAAAAACAGTTGCTTACAATCAAGCTGGTTAATTTACATTTCTTTTTTTTTGTCAAAAACATTTTTATATAAAATATCATTTATATAAATAAAAATTGATAATTTTTATGACAAATATATATCTTATAATTAACAAAATAATGCATTTGATTATAATTAACAAAATCTAGCTGTTTTGCTGAGTGCTCGATGCAAAATTTGTTTATGAAATGATATTTATAGAGTTCTGAACACTTGGTCCAGACTTAATATTGGTGTGATAGATTTTCCAGTTTTGTTAAATTTGGCATGAGTTTATGATCAACTTAACAGTCAAAAATTAGTTTTCATCTTATTATTTTACGGCACGAAACATCGTGGGATACATGATTCCCGTAACTTGCCGGTTAATCTATGCATGATTAAAATAAACAGTTAGATCTTTTCATTGCTAAAACAAAATTGAGAGCATAATTTTTTATAAAAATAAATACAATTTTTTAATTAATATAATGAATTCCAAAAAAATTTGTGAATCTCAAATTAAATAATTATGTCTTTTTCTCTTTTAAATTAAAAGAAATTGACAAAGACGATCCAGATTTGAATTACATACTTCTCGTGAGAGATTTTGTATAATTAAACTCGCAATTTTTTTAATTCTTCTATTTTAAATAAACATTCACCTTTCTTGTGTTAAAAAAATAAGCAAGAAAAATTCAATAGAGCCAAATTATTTGAATTTTGGTTTAGTAAAGAAAGGACTAGGAATGGTTTGAAAGTTCTTGGTTTGAATTGAAATAAAATAGGATTAGGAATTTGAAATTATACCCTATTAATTAACATTTTGATTTAAATGATTTAATAGATTTCTTTGTGCGTCCCTCGTGCACCAGTTTTAGTCTTAAAGGAGGATTCTAAAAAATACAGTATGTCCGCGGGGAAGCCAAGGAGAGTTAGTGTGGCTCCGGTCCTCCAAATTCACATATAGGTTCCTCAAAATTTTACGATGCATACAATTATAATAAAAAATTATATAGTTAGGTCATAAAAATAAATTTTAAAAAAGATAGAAAAATAAATACAAAGTATAAGATAATTAATTATAAATAATTTATAATTTAATTTTTCAATTTTTTCTCTTCTTACCAAATATATAGATTTTTATTATATTGTAATTTAAAAATATTTTGTAGAAGGTTCTTCTAACTTACATATCTAATTTTTGTCTGAATATAATTTTTTTTTTTACAAAAAAAATTATTTGCACTAAAATTCACATGCGCCTGTTTACTTTACACAATTCACATGCGCCTGTTTACTTTACACATATAATATGATTGCACTAAAGTTCCTATTTATTTACTATCCATTTTGATTTTATCACCCTAAATTTTTACAATCATTTATCCATGTTTAAAAAAAGTATATATGCACATGAGCTTCATTAAATTAATTATCTTTTTTTCAAATTCTATAATTTTTATATTTTTTTAAAGTTTTAAATAATTTGTATGTTACAACCTTCATAATTATAAATTTTTATTTTTATTTATATTACACACGTAATATAATTGTACTAGAATTATTACTTATTTACTATTTGTTTAATTTTATCATCCAAAATTTTTATAATAAAACATTTTTACATGTCTAAGAAGATATGAAATTTATTAAATTAATTATAGTTTTATAAATTTTATAAATTTTTATTGTAACTTTTTTAAAAGTATGAATAAAATGTATATTACAAATTTTACAAATAAACTTTTATAATTTTATTTGATGTTTCCCTATCTTTTATATTTAACTTGTATCAAAATTATCAAAAAAATTATAATTTTTTAAGTAATTTAATTTTTCAAGTGTACATTAAAATAAAATTTCATTTAATTACAATATGCCCTAAAGAAAAAATTTTGGCTCCATCCTGAATGCAGTCGACAGAAATCTTCCTCCAAATTAGATAAAAAAGAAGGAATCTTAAAAATGCACTTTACCAAAATCTTCATCCAGTTTTGGCCAGTGATCTGCTTAACTTACACAACAGAAAACTATAAATTTCTGGAAATGAAGATTTTAGTCGCCACTGTTGCATCGTTAATATTTTAAAATACTGTAACAATGAGAACCTTTTTTTATGTCATTTATTAAATTATTTGTCTTTGGATGATCAAAAGATGGAGAATGGGAAGAAAATTTGGGAATGCTAAATGAATGTTAGACACGTTGTTCTTCACTGAAAAATGCAGATAAAAGATTTTTCTAATAATATAGATAAAGTATAATTTCAATTGAATTTATTTCAGGGGCAGATAATGAAAAAATTATAAGTAAAATGCGTCTAATATTAGTATGGAGAAAATTCTTAAAGGAAATAGACAATGGGTCCCTATTTCCAAAATTTTCACTATTAATAATAGTTATTTCATAATTTTCATAATATAAAGAGGTAAAATTCAACTACCTTCAAATTAAAGTTGGTAATTTTTATTTTTATTTTTAATTTTTTATATAAACTTTACTTAGAAAAGTTTTTGGAGATTAATGAATTAGAAAATATGATGAACCTATATGATAGAAAATGTTTGATTTTGTCCAATATCTCAATATATATATATATATATATATATATATATATATATATATATATATATATATATATATATATATATATATATATATATATATATATATATATATGTATATATATATTAACATACTATAGGTAATTAATTGATGTTAACAAACAATGACTACTATAGAAAATATTTGAACTTTAATAATTTAATCATATAAAAAGTAGTGACTAATGCCATATGCATTTTTTTCCTTGCTCATGCAATCATCGTGTCCAAATTTAATGCCCAATAAAATCGTATTCAACCTTGATAAATGAAAATTTTCCTTAAAATTTACATGATTTTAATGCTATTATTATCTTTTTCATGAATCTGTGATGAAATATCAATACTTACAGCAAGAAATTATGAATATTAGCTAATATAAGCCATTTTGATAAGTTTCATTAATTAATACTTTCACAATTATTTTTCTTAAATTTGCTATTCTTTTATTTAATTAGAAATCTATATTTTAATTATATAAATCATACTGGCTACAAATCTAGATGAGAATAGGGAAAAAAGCACCTATAAATCGTTACATATTTAGCCTCTATTAATTAGTTCAATATAAATAAGAAAAAAATGAGTATGAAAATAAAGAAAAAATAATTTTTTTATGTTATGAAACATATTTAATTAAATTTTACATAACCATATTCTTATTTTAAATAAATTAATTGCATCAATATAATTTAACCTAAAAAAATTGAATTGATTTAGTCCATATATCTATTAATATTGACATATTTTAATATTATTTTACATTTATGAATTAATTTAATAACCAATTTTATACAACACATTTAATCTAATATCACCTAGTAAATTAACAGCTTTCAATTCACATTTAACTGCCGGTAAAATAATGCAATTAACTTATCAACTATTAAAATATCGCCTAAAATACACAATGAGGGATCTCATTAAACCTTGGTTGGGGATTAGAAGTAGCGTATTAGATACTCTTGCTCAAAGGGATTGTTGATTTTCAATTAATGTCAAAAGTAGGACAAACTTAAGGTTGGCAATAGGAATGAAATTATGGCATGGTTATGTTTGAAATTAATTAACCGTACTTTTTATGTTAGACATATATACCCAAGATTTTAACATCAAATTTAAGATATGAGAAAAGAAAATTTTTAATAAGTAATTTATTACTTATATATAAGTTGATAACTTTTTAGAATTTTTTTAAATTTCCCTCTTTTCTTTTAATTAAATGACAACTTATATCCTAATTATATTAATATTTGACATATTCTTATTAATTTAATAAAAATAAATAAACAACTAAATATTAATATCATAAAAAATAATTAATTAAAATTTAAACTATTGTATTATTATTTGAATTATAAATAAATAAATAATATGTAATATTATAAATATAATTAATCAAACTTTGGATAATTATATTCTTGTATTGACTATTTTGATTATATTAATATAATTTGTCCTCAAAATAAATATAAATTAATTTAATTAGTATATCTATCTATATTAACATATCATTCTATGTCATTTTACAATTTTCAACTAATTTAACAACTAAATTTACAAAAATACTTTTAATACAATTAACTAGCCTATCACTGTAAACTTTCATCTATCAATTACTAACTAATTTATCTGCTAATTTTGCCAAACAAAACCATACTAGTTAAATGCTTTGAATTAATATCAAGAATCTTTAATTTAAGTAGTATCTAAAATCCCTTAAAATTAGTTATGAGTCATAAATTTTCATCTATTAGATACCAATTAGCTTATCAACTAATTACACTAAACAGAACCATAATAGTGTTAAATGCTCTAGATTAATGTCAAGAGCCATTGATTGAAATGGTATCCAATTTCCCTTAAAAATTTTATGTCTTTTTCTACATTTAGGGTTCAATCATTGATTCTTATATGTGAGTATCTAGTGATTTAATTACTTTTTCTATTAAAAAATAAAAAGAGGCTATCAACTAATGATCTATGCTTCTTGTTGATCTTACATGGGAGTTAAGTATTTAATATAACAATGGTGTATCAATGTTGTGCACCACCAGATTTGATCATTAATTTTTTATTATGTTACATGTCAATTTTGACTTAAAAAAAACAATAAAACCAAAGTATGATAAAATTTAGTTATATACTGATACATCAGTAATATAACATAATATCTCCTAATAAAAGCTACATTCCGTTGAAATAGATAGATCAATCCGTTGCTGCCGACACGAAGCAAAGATTTGTTGGTCACTAAAAATTAATCTGCAAGAAGTCAATCTTTCTTTTCTTGGTTGAGGTTCGAAAGGAAACTTCAAATTTGAGATATAAATTACAAAAGTAAATATAATGCATTGCGATGGAATTGCAAGAAATTAACAATTGATATGAAGTGTAAATTTCGTTCAAAGAAACAGTTTTATCTTACAAATCCTTGCCCACATTTCAGTAGTAATTACTTGAAAATGACATTAAAATTAATTATGACCCTCAACTTAACTTATAGTTTCTTATTTGACAGTTTTTACATATAATATATTACTAATTTCCTAAAATTTTCAAAAGCAAATTTGGACTTACATATACGTAACTTGGCTAAAGTCCTCATAAGTGAATTAGTATGAATTGTTGAAAGTAAACCAGTACGAAAACCACGCCTTAGCCTAGAGATTGGTAATTATTTATTTATTTTTTTAACAATAAAGAATGTTTAATTTATTAAACACACATGCAGCGACATAAAATCAAACCCAAAATGCCAGAACAAAAAGGACAACAAGGCCTTCAAGAATCAACAAGTGCACAAAGACTCTCGACAAAGATCAGTGACTATAATATAATTATTGAATAAATAAAAAATTTTACTCCATTACTCAAAGACATACAGAGAGTTCCACTTGTAAGAAACCCACATATTTTTTTTTCAATTTTATATACATTTATTTTAAGAAAAAATAAGAATCCATATTTATTTGTAGAATATATTAGAAATTTTCTAGCTCCCAATTACGGTGGCCTCCAATTACACTAGCTAATAATAGGTAGGGAACCAAAATATCACCTATTATTCAATTTTATGCCCAAAAGGCATGATGACTTAACTGCTACTGAATCATGTAGATATCATCGCATGATAGGCTTAAGTGTCAGCTTTTGATATGCTGGAGTATGCATCAACATTGAAATAAGCTCCCCGGGAAGGATATTGTTCCCCTAAAAAGTATGCCAAAAACACTGGCAGGGTCAATCTACCCCAGTTTGAATGGTATTTGACATTTAATTTTTCACCAATGAAGGAAGCAATTTCACTTTCAAGTGGATTTCTGGCTTTTACTATTTTGAAGAACTAAGATACTATTGCTGAGTTTAAAGATGGACAGTAGCCTTCCCAGACCAAACTTTCTATCCCTCTAACCAAAAACCTATGATTGTTTCCAATATAACAGAAAATTTGGCGCAACTGATGTCAAATACCCAACTTGTCGTGCAAGTTTAAGACACGGGAAACCGAAAAGAAAAGGACCATTTAATTCAAATTCGCCTGTTTGCCATCGGGTTCCCGTACTTACCTGAAGCAACATGGAAGCTTTTGCACAAAGAATTCCAGCAGGGAAACAAACATTGTCTTTAGATTTAAAAATTGAAGTTGGTAATTCAATTATTAAAGAATTTAAGTTTTATATGTTAAAATTTTTATTTGAAAATAATGAATAAAACTTATTGATTAGTTAAAAAATTAAACTATTAAATTTAAAATTTTAAATTCAATCAAATTATATGTCATTTTACAAATTACACTTTTGTTCTTAAAATATCATATTGATTATCATTCACAAAGTTATCTTTTTACAAATGAAAATTCTCAAAATTTGTAATATTTTCTAAATATTTTATTCAAACGTACAAGTGAATTTGTAGGATTAGAAATGCTGATCAAATTCATGACCTTTCAAACTTTCAAGATCTATCATAACATATGGAAAACCAAATGACAGCTGATTGATTTTTATTGGACACAAAAAAATGTAAAATTTACTGTTGAATACAATTTTCTAATACATGAAATAAAATGTAAAAATAACATGTTTGTCCTCATTCCAGCTCAAATAACAATTAGCTGATATTAATAATTTTGTGAGACTCATACCTTAAAATTTTATTTTTCAATTTTAAAGACATAAAAATTATATTATCCTTCATTGTAATAGTGAGAATACATATTTTAATTATAAAAAAATTAAAACTTAAACACAAGTATTTATATATTATTTTACCCGTTACATCACCTTAGAATTGTTATTCCCAAAACCCATAAAATTACTTTGCTATTTAATATTATTCCAAATTTTAGAATACTAGCTATATCTATATCACCTCAAATTTCACTCTAAAACCAGAGTTAATGGATGGAGGCTTAACGAAAATTTTTTGCATAGATAATTTAAAATATTATCACAAGCTAAATTAATATTTATCGAAATATTTGGACCATTTAATAATCATAATCAGTTTTAATAACACTATATCAAGGCATGTATTGTTCTGTTGATTGTACATTTTCTACTTTAACATTAAAATCCTATCTATTAAGTTATCAAAATTTTTAACTATTAATATGGTATCACCATTAATTCCCTTTAACAAACTACAATTGAAAAAATGTTTTGAACTTTAAATCATTTAATCACACTAAAAGTACAGAGTAATGTGATATGCCGATCAAATAATGTTCAGCCATAATATATAAATGTTGTTGCTAAAAATTTTTAATATCCCATTATTAAAGAATTTAGTTAATTAGTAACCAGAATTAATTCAGACTTAATTGATTGTTAGTTGGAACTAATTTCTAAAGCAGTAGCAGTAGGAGTAGGCTTAATAGGAAAAAAAAATTTCACATACTATCGTAACTCAGAAACTTTGATATCTCTATTTATCTTTATATATTCTATTTTAACAAATCAGATGTTATATCAATACCATGAATCAAAGGTTAAGAAACTTAGTGGTGCAATAACATGATATTATTTTATAAGTTTTACTTTCAGAAATTATTTTTATGTATATATTCTGTTTTAAATAATTTATATTAAGTCACTCGTTAACGCTTGTTAAAAATTGAAAAACTTTACAAAACTAATCATCTATTATAATATTTAAAACTTTTGAACGCGTCATCTTATGTACTCCCAAAAATTAATCTTAATTTCTGTTAATTATTCTTTCTTTAATTTAGAGGATGGGTACTACAACATTTTTAACTTCCGGCAACAGTTAAAAAATCATTACCTAAAACTACAATAAGTAATGGTTTTAAGAATGCTATATTTTCTTTTTGGTTTAGACAATGTTAAAAACCAGTTGTCTTTTATTGTTGACTATGTCAACACAAAATTTAGTAACAAGTAAAAAAGATATTGCTAAAACTATACTAGATTGTTGCCTTTTCTTTTTGGTTTAGGCAATGCACAAAAAATTGTTGCCTTCTATTTATTTATTAATTTTAATTTTTTTGAAATTATCAGGGAATTTGATAACATATCTTTTAAATTTTAATTTTATTAATTTAAAAAAATTAAAATTTATTATTTATTTATATTAATTTTAATTTTTAAACTTATACGAAAATGTGAGGAAATTAAAAAAAATAATTTTTAAAAAAATTATTTATATTATTAAGACAAAATTATAAATTACAAATAATAACTATTTGCCTGTTAGCAGGGATTTAAATTGCAGTTGCGGTCGTGGTCGTGGTCGCGTTGCGATGTGGATGAATGTGGAAAAATGCGGCTATAACGTTCTAAAATTATGAAAAATCACAGACGCGGTCTACCTCGAAAATGCAATATTGCAGGCAATATTGCGGTCGCGGACCGTTTTTTAAATGCTAGCCTATTAGTAATTCAGTATACCATGTCTGTCTTTGTTGTTATTAACAAATAACAAATCAAAAAGTTGAACTTATTTTAAACCTCAGTGCTTTTCTCTTCGGTTTTCCCAAAGGCCCAAATAAACTTCATCATTCGTTCCAAACACGGATCTCCTCACGCACGCTGACTAAAAATCTCGCTCTCTAGTTCTCATTCCACATCATTGCCACCCACACGCCTCCCTCCTTCCCTCAAATACATTATCCTCGCGCTTCCTCAATTAGTCGTCATTGTTTGCACCAAAAAAAAAAAAAAATCCTTCTTTTCGTTCTCAAGACACTTTTCATTTTCTCATAGAGATTGAGACTTCACCGTGATCGTTTTTCAAAGACTCTTCACCACAATCTTTCGAATTTTTTCCCTACCTCTATTGCAGCAATGTCGGCCTCATTCTCGCCTGCACCAGACCCATTTCGATTCACCCAATTTTCTTCCTATTCTCGCTTCTACACTCCTTTTCATTGCTAAATCAATTTCCTCATCTTCTAAGGAAAGTACGAAATCGAAGCTATTATCGTCGATAAGGAGATGACACTTTTAGTTGGTCTTGGTGATTCCAGTAGAGATGCTTACGACAATGGCAAAACTCCAAAGCTTGAAATACCTAGTTCCTCATTTTGAAAAGAGAGCATGTTCTAGCATTTCTAATGTCAAGGAATGAATATGAAATAGTTAAAAATGGATTCATTGGATTTCCTATCATTCATCACTATCTGTTTGGTGTTAAACCTTTTTTTTTTCAAAAAAAAAAATAGTGTTATTTGGTCAAATTATTCCTGTTAGGTGAAAAATCAATTCATTTTATTTAATGAATCTCGGGATCAAGATCTGAACCAGGTGCTAACTTAGTTTTATTTGCATGTAAGCTGTTTGATATATTGCCTTAAACTTGTTCTTGGCCTCTAAGATATTTCTATGGATTATATGTTTAACCAGTAGATATACTTGTGAATAGGGGTCTAGCATTTAAATGGAGTTTACTGTACTAAAAGAGTTTAACATTTAAACGTAGTTTACTAAGTTTACTAGATGTGATTGAAAATAGAATGAAATACATTTTTAGAAATGGAAAACCTTGTGTTGACAATAACAACAAGGGAATGCTAGATGTTATCTCTTGTTGGAGAGAGCGTGTATTTTCACCCTTGGCTTCTTCTTGTCAAAATAATCAAGCTATTGTTTTACTCTTTTATAAGTATTAAGATTACCTGAAATTGCAGGCATTTAAGAATAGGTTTGCTAGTGAATTGAAGTTTAATTCAGCAAAAAAAAAACTGTACCAACCAAAATGTTATTTCTACAAAGTCATTTATTGTCCATTTGATATCCGATATTTATAAATTATACAACATACAATATTTAGCTTAGATCATTCTTTTTTCTGGTGATTATACTAAACAGCCAGAGCATCAACAACTGATTGTGCTGATTGCAATGCTTTTGCACAAGAGGGAGTTTATCAATGAAAAATTTTGGGGGCAATGATTTTACTGCAAGAAATTAGGACTTGGCTAAAGATTATGTCATTTTTTGGTGATTTTAGTTTCAATGTTAATATAAATCCAATGAGTTCAGATTCATGCTTGGTATTAACAAAATTAAAGCTTTAGCTCACTTGCGATGGAAGATTGATTTCTAAGGTGAACAAATCAATGCTTTGGCAAAGTGAATTGAGCTAAAATAAAAATTTACGATTGGGCACTGAAGCTTCTAGTTGTGGTTCCATGCTTTGATGATTGATATTTTACTTGAGATCATAGAGACATTTATTTTTAATTTTTAGCCAATTGATTATCAATTAAACAATATCTTCATTTGAGTTGTCCAGGTGCCTAACAGAGCGATGCTAAATAGAGACAATTAGTAAATGAATATCATTCTACTAAAAATGGATCCTTGCCTAATTCATTTTCTTGTTATTTCCCATTAGCTTGGATCCTATCTCTGCCCTTATTTTTTCATTGATAAACTCCCCCTTAGTTTCATATTGCCTATTTAATCGGAAAACATAGTTGCACTGACTATTTTTTGAGAACCATTGCAAGTCACTATAACATTTTATCTTTCAGTTATTAGTTATTTTAGTGTCATGGACCTTGGCTTTTTGGTTTCGCATTGTCTAAGATTGTATTTCATCAATGTGCTTGATTGCAGGTAGGTCTAAGCTGATTTATCAACAATTATAGCAAGGTTTATAAGGGTTTTCTTCTAAAATTCTGATTTGATTAATGCCTATACTCTTCTGAAGCTTTAGCATAAGATTCTTTAAAATATGCTGAGACTTATTCTACTATTCTAGAATTAGTGAACTTGAAATTGGCAAAGATATTTAGGGCTCATGATTTGTTCATATGGTCATGCTTCCTTATTTAACTTGTTCACCAGTAGAAAGCCTCAACAGCGGAGATAACTAAGTATGTTCCCATTTGTCATTAACATGTTTTACATCTAGTCATGAATTGTTATCTTTTTTAATAGTCATCTTTAATGGTACCTCAATTTTGGCGTATGATTTGTTCATATGGTCAGCTTTTTCTTAGAATGATTTTCCTGGTATAACAAAAACTTCTCTGGGCTCATACGTGTTCTTTTTAACTAGATCACTTAGAATGGAGGTTCTAAGTTTTCTTTATATTTCTAAGACATATTTCCAAAGGTGAACATCATTGAGTGGGAGCTCATTAAAATGTCTGAACAAGAAGATATTATATACAAAAGGTACAAACTGATTGGAGACAAGTAAATTGTATTGAAAAGACTGAGATTTGAGGAGATGAAGAGACAAACAAAGTTGAGCTCATGTAGAAAATGCACAAACTAAGTTGAGCTTCATTAGCATATGTTTTAATGTTATTCAAACTCGGAATATTATTTGTTGAGTGGATATTTTTAGGCAAAATTGAAAATAATGTGCATATTTGGTTTAGTTTTTATGGAAAAGAATGCTTATCTTTAATTATTTATACATGTTTCAAATTAGATTTATATAGTTTTTGCTTGTTGCTTATTACATTTTAAGCAATGATTTTTGCATGCTGTTTATTATATTTTAAGCAATAGTTTTTTTTTTATTGTTGCTTATATATTTTAGGCAGTGATTTATGCCTATTGCTTGTTACATTTTAGGGAACAATTTTTGCTTATTGCTTATTATATTTTAGGTAACGATTTTTTTTATTGCTTATCTATTTTAGGCAATAAATTTTTTCCTATTGCTAATATCTTATAAAAACCATTGCATATTATATTTAGGCAACAGTTTCTCACCATTACCAATAATCTAACGAAAACCGTTGCTTAATATATTTTAAGCAACGGTTTCAAGAACTGTTGTTTATAATATAAAGAAACTGTTACTTAAAAGAATAAGTAACACTAGCAGATACAGTGCAACAAAAACCGTTGCCAAATCATACGGCAACGGTTTTTAGGATTACAACAAAGGTTTTTTAGTGTTGCGGCATGTAAAAAATCTTATAGTCCGATTTAATTAGGAAAAGCAAAACAGTTGCTTACAATCTAGCTGGTTAATTTACATTTCATTTTTTTTATCAAAAACATTTTTTATATAAAATATCATTTATTTATTTAAAAATTAATAATTTCTATGACAAGTATATATCTTATAATTAACAAAATAACACATGTTATTATAATTAACAAAATCTAGCTGTTACACCGAGCGCTTGATGCAAAAATGTTTTATGAACTGATATTTATAGAGTTCTGAACACTTGATCCAGACTTAAAATTGGTGTGATAGATTTTCCAGTTTTGTTAAATTTGGCATGAGTTTATGATCAACTTAACAGTCAAAAATTAGTTTTCATCTTATTATTTTACGGCACTGAATGTCGGAAGCTGTTCATCTAACTTGAAGGCCTAGTTTGTCACTGATCGTGGGATAGAACATGATTCTCGTAACTTGCCGGTTAATCTATGCACGATTAAAATAAACAGTTAAATCATTTCATTGTATAAGTTACAACATGATTCTCTCTTCTTAGTATATATAAATGCTTTTATTATATTGTAATTTAAAAGTAACTTTACAGAAGCTGCTTCTAACTTATGTATCTAATTTTTGTCTGACAATAATTTTATTTTTTACAAAAAAATTATTTATACTAAAATTTAGATATACCTATTTACATTACATATATAATATGATTGCACTAAAGTTGCCAATTATTTACAATCCATTTTGATTTTATCATCCTAGATTTTAACAATCATTTATACATGTTTAATATGTGTGTATGTGTGTATATATATACACACAAATACATATAAGCTATATTAAATTAATTATCTCTTTTCAAATTTTATAATTTTATATTTTTTATAAAATTTTGAATAATTTATATGTTACAACTTTTATAAGTGTAACTTTTTATTTTTATTTATATTGCATACATGATATAATTACTAGGTTGAAAATTTTCTTGATTCACCCCCAGGGAATAATTGCTACTTATTTACTATTTTTTTTAATTTTTATCATCCAAAATCTCTACAATAAAACGTTTATACACATCCAAGAAAATATGAAATTTACCAAATTAATTATATTTTTAAAATTTTTATTGTAATTTCTTTTATAAATGTCCAAATAATTTATATTTTACAACTTTTATAAATAGAGTTTTATAATTTTATTTAATGTTTCCCTATCTTTTATATTTAACTTGTATAAAAATTATAATAACTCAAATAAAAAATATTATCAAAAAATTATAAATTTTTAAATAATTTAATTCTTTTAGTATACATTAAAATAAAATTTCATTTAATTACAATATGCCCCAAACAAAAATTCTTGGCTCTACCCTAGATGCAGTCAACAAAAATCTTTCTCCAATTTAGCCCTAAAAGTTGGATTCGGAAAAATCATAAACTGCTGGAAATTCAAATTAATTATTATTTTAATAAACATATACAGTGTAAAATCATAATCTGTTGGAAATAAAGGAGACTTTAGTCGCCAGTTTGCACTGTTAATATGTGAAAACTCTGCAACAACAAGAACATTTTTTTATGTCATTTATTATATTATTTATATTTTGATGATCAGAAGTTTATGAATGAGAAGAAAAATTGGGGCTACTCAATGAATATTAAACACATTATGCTTTACTGAAAAATATAGATGTAGGGTTTTTCTGATAATATAGACAAAGTATAATTTCAGGTTAAATTTATCTCAGGAGAAGCTAATGAAAAAATTATATATAAAATTCATCTAATATTAATATGAAGAAATTTCTTAAATGAAAAATATAACGGATCATATTTCCAAATTTTTCACTATTAATAATGGTTATTTCAACGGTTTTACAGTATAAAGTGGTAAAATTTAACTATCTTCAAATTAAAGTGGGCAATTTTTTATTTTTTTTTTTATTTTATTATATAAATTTTTCTTAGAAAAGGTTTTGAAAGGTAATAAATTATAAAATATGATAAACCTATAGAATAGAAAATGTTTGATTTTGTCCAATATATATATATATATATATATATATATATATATATATATATATATATATATATATATATATATATATATATATATATATATATATTAACATACTGTACCTAATTAATTGATGTTAGCAAAAATATTTGAACTTCAATTATTTAATCATACAAAAAGCAGTGAACATGTAATATGCATTTTTTCCATTACTCATGCAATCATCATGTACAAATTTAATGCCCAACGAAAACGTATTCAACCTTGATAAATGAAAATTTTCCTTAAAATTTATATGCTTTTAATGCTATTATTATCATTTTCATGAATTTATGATGAAATATCAATACTTACTTTGTGACCTACTCAATGCACATGATTATCAAAAACTTACCTGTTTTTGATATTTTTTAAAAATAAACTAGTTTATAGATTATTAAACTTTGAAAATGAACTAAAAACTAGGTAAAATAGATATTCTGTGTACTAGCTTAACAGAAAAAAATGTTCTATTTTGATAAGTTTCATCAATTAATACTTCCCAATTACTTTTCTTTTAAATTTACCATTTTTAATTAACTAATAATCTATATTCTAATTATATAAATAATACAATTTTTTTAAAATATTATACTGTTTTTAACGGTTACAAATCGAGATGAGAATAGGGGGGAAAACACCTACAAATCATTACATATTTAGCCTATATCAATTAGTTCAATATAAATAAGTAAAAAATGAGTATGAAAATAATTAAAAAATAAATTTATGTCATAGAATATATTTAATTAAATTTTACATAATTATATTCTTATTTTAAATAAATTAATTGCATCAATATAATTTAACTTTAAAAATTTGAATTGATTTACTCCATATATTTATTAACATTGACATGTTTTTATATTATTTTACATTTATGAATTAATTTAATAACTAATTTTACACGACACATTCAATTTAATATAACCTATTAAATTAACAGCTTTTTAACATTTAACTGCCAGTAAAATTGTACAATTAACTTATCAACTATTAAAATATGGCCTAAGATACGCAGTGAGGGATCTAATTTAACCTTAGCTGAGGACCGAAGTAGCGTATTAGATATTCTTGCTCAAAGGGATTGTTGATTGTTAATTAATGTCAAAAGTAGGACAAACTTAAGGTCTGCACGAGGGGAGGAAATTTTGGTATGCTTATATTTGAAATTAATTAACTGTACTTTTTATGATAACCAGACCTATATACACAAGATCTTAACATCAGGATATAAAAAAAAAAAGAAAAATTCTTTAAGTACAGATGACAATTTCATCTATGCCCATTAGCTCCTCACACTTTTTTACCCATTCAAGTGTAAACGACTTGAAAAATAAATAAAAACACAGGGTGGGTCCGGAGATTTTTATAGAGATTTCAACAGGTATGGATATGAAAAGGAAATTACACTTCTCAAACTTGCTTATACCCATATTATAAAATATATAATTAATATATATTTATATATGTAAATTTAATTATATAATAATAAAAAACTAAAAATATATATGCCATTGTTTGATTTCAATATAAATATTTTTAATTATATTAAATTTTGTTGCAATAGTATTATTAATATTTTTGAATAATTATTATTCCATTATCATATGTAACTTTTAATTTGTATTAAAATTTATGATAAAATAAAGATAAATATATATATCATTTAAATAAAATAAAAAATGGATATAGGGGTTTGGGCATTTAATGAGAGCAGGAATGACAACTCTTGAGGGTACGGAAAAGAAAAAAGGTAAATTATTTCTGAATGATTAACTTAATTAATAAATTATAAATTTACTTCTAAAAATGTTTAGTGTATTATAAGTTAACTGCATATAAGCTCTTATTTGATAAATTTTACAAGGTAACTTATAAATTATATATAAGTTAATAGCTTTTTAGATTTTTTTTCAAATTTTTACCTTTTTCTTTTAATTAAATGATAGCTTATATCCTAATTATGTCAACAAATATTTGATATATTCTCATTAATTCAACATAAATAAATAAAAATAAATAAGCAACTAAATATGTGATGTCATAAAATATAATTAATTAAAATTTAAGTTATTGTATTATTATTTGAATAATAAACAAATAATGTATAATATTATAAATATAATTAATTAAACTTTAGATAATTATATTCTTATATTGAATATTTTGATTATATTAATATAATTAGACCTCAGAATAAATATGAATTAATTTAATTAGTGTATATATTTATATTGACATATCATTCTATGTCATTTTATAATTTTTAATTAGTTTAACAACAAATTTTACTAAAATAGTTTTAATACAATCAATTAACCTATTACTTATCAACTATAAACTTTTATCTATCAATTATTAATTAGTTTACTAGCTAATTGTACTAAACAAAACCATACTAGAGTTAAATGCTCTAGATTAATGTGAAGAATCTTTAATTCAAGTGCTATCTAAAATCCCTCAAAATTAGTTATGAGTTACAAACTTTCATCTATTAGATGCCAATTCGCTTATCCACTAATTACACAAAACAAAACTATAATAGATTTAAATGCTCTGGATTAATGCTAAAAGTCATTGACTTAAATGGTATCCAATATTCCTCAAAGGTCTTATGCCTTCTTTTACATTTAAGATTCAATCATTAATTCTTATATATATGCATCTAGTTATTTAATTACTCTTTCTATTACAAAAACAAAAAATAATGGCTATGCACTAAAGATCTATACTTGTTGTTCATCTTACATGCGAGTTAAGTATTTAACATAAAAAAAGTATATCACTATACCACCAAATCTAATTGTTAATTTTCTATTATGTAACGTGTCAATTTTGGCTTAAAAAAATAAAATATATAATATGATTTAGTGTCAACCTTTTTTTTCTTAGCTGACGTTCGAAAGGAAGCTTCAAATTTGAGATTTGAATTACAAAAGTAACTATGATGCATTGTGATGGAATTGGAAAAAATTACCAATTAATACGAAGTGTAAATTTCGTTCAAAAAGACAGTTTTGTCTTTCATATCCCCGCCCACATTTCAGTAGTAATTACTTGAAAATGACATTAAAATTAATTATGACCCTGAAATTAACTTATAGTTACTTATTTGACAGTTTTTACCCATAATGTATTACTAATTTCCTATAATTTTCACAAGCGAATTTCGATTTACACATACCTAGCTTGGCTAAAATCCTCATAAGTGAACTAGTATGAATTGCTGATAGTGAACTAGCATGAAAACCACATCTTGGCTTAGAGATCGGTGATTCTCTAGTTATTTATTTAATTTTTTAGCAATAAAGAATGATTAATTCATTAAATACATGCAACGACATAAAATCGAACCTAAAATGCCAAAATAAAAAGGATAATAAGGCCTTCAAGAACCAACAAATGTGCAAAGGCTCTCGATAAAGATCAGTAATTATACTATAATTATTCAATAAATAAAGAATTCTACTCTATTACTCGAAGAGATACAGAGAGTTCCGCTTGTAAGAGACCCACATATCTTTTCTTTTCAATTTTATGTCTATTTATGTTAAGAAAAACTAAGAATCCGTAATTACTTATAGAATATATTAGAAATTTTCTACCTCCCTCTTACGGTGGCCTCCAATTACACTAGCTAATAATAGGTAGGGAACCAAATTACCACCTAGTATTCAATTGTATGCCCAAGAGGCATGATATTTTAACTGCTAGTGAATCATGTAGATATCATTCCATGAGAGGCTTAAGTGCCAACTTTCAATATGCTGTAGTAGGCATCAACATTGAAACAAGGCCCCAGGGGAGGATATTGTTCCCTTAAAAAGCAAGCCAAAAACAGTGGGAGGGTCAATCTACCAGAGTTTGAATGGGGTTTGACATATAGTTTTTCACCAATTAAAGAAGCAATTTTTCTTTCAATTGGATTTCTAGCTTTTACTATTTTGGAGAACTAAGACACTATTGCTGAGTTAAATGATGCAGAGGACTCTTCCTCGACCAAACTTCCTATCCCCCTAAGCAAAAATCAATAATTGTTCCTAATATAACAGATAAACAGGCGCAACTGATGTCAAATACCCTTGTCATACATATTTAAGACACTCGAAACCGAAAAGGAAAAGACCATCTAATTCAAATTCGCCTGTTCGCCATCGGGTTCCAGTACTTAGCTGAAGCAACATGAAAGCTTTTGCACAGCAAGGAAAGTAATATTATATTTGGATTTGAAAATTGAATTTAGTAATTCAATTTCTAAGGAATTTAAGTTTTATAAGATAAAATTTTTGTTTGGCATAAAACTTACAAATTACTTATATGTGAAGAATTTAAGTTATGAAATTTAGTATTTTAAAATATTCAATCAAAACATATGTTATCATACAAATTTCATAATTATTTTTGAAAAGAACTACGTGAAATTATCTTTTGTCAAATGCAAACTTTAAAATCTCTAATATTTTTGAAATACTTTATCTAAACACAATATAAAAAACTTGCAGGATTAGAACTGCTGCTCAAATTCTTGGCCTTTCAAACTTTTAAGTCAAGATTTATCATTTTATATGGAAAACCAAATGGCAACTGATTGATTTTTATAGGACTCAATAATATATAAAATTTACAGTTGAACACAATTTTCTAATAGAAAATATAAAATTTAAAATATGAAACAAAATGAAAAAAAAAATGCTGTCCTCACTCTCGCTCAAACAATAATAAGTTGATATCAATTTTGCGACATTTATAAATTAAAATTATATTTTTCTTAAAGACATAAAAATTATATTATCCTCCTTTTTAAAAGTAGAAGTAGAAGTTGGAATATATATTTTAATTATAAAATATTTTTAAACTTAAATATAAGTATTTGTATATTATTTTACCCGCTACATTACTTTGTAATTGGTATTTTCAAAACCCCACAAATTCAGTTTAGGTATTTAATATTATTCCAAGATTTAGAATACTAGCTACATTTGCAACAACTCAAAATTCACTCCAAAATCATAGTTAATGAATGGAAGCTTAATGAAAAATCTTTCGCATAGATAATTTAAAATATTATTACAGGCCGAATTAGTAATTATAAAAATATTTGGATCATTTAATAAATATAAATAGTCCTACTAATGTTATATCCACACATGTATTGTGCTGTTGATTGTATATTTCCTACTTTTAACATTAAAATCCTATTTATTAAGTTACCAAAATTTTAAATATATTAAAATAATAATTGATATAATTTTCTCTAATATCTCACATGTAAAAAAATAACTATTAATATGCTATCACCCATTAATTTTCATTAACAAATTACAACTGAAAAAATATTTTGAGCTTTAAATCATTTAATCACACTAAAAATATTGAGTAACGTGATATGCATTTATTTTCGTTCATGCTAATGCAATCATCATAAAGGCATATATTTTTCTAGGGCTTTTGCTGTGATCAAGAGCAGGTTAAAGACATGATCAAATAATGTTCACCCTTAATAAATAAATATTTTTGCTAAAAAAATTATTATGCCATTATTAAAGAATTTAGTTAATTAGTAACCAGAATTAATTTAGACTTAATTGATTGTTAACTGGGACTAATTTCTAAAGCTGTAGCATGTAGATTTAATAGGAAAAAAAATTCAAATACCATCGTAAATCTAAAACTTCGATATCTTTATTATTATATTTTGCCAAATCAGATGTTATATCAATATGGTGAATCAAAAGGTAAGGAAATTAGTACTCCAATGATATCCCATGTTATCTTATAGGTTTTACTCCTAATTTGGAGGAGAACTTATTTTTATGTATATATTTTGTTTTAAATACTTTATACTATGTCACTCATTAACATTTGTCAAAAATTGAAAAACTATGTTATAATTATTTTAAACTTTTGAACGTTTCATCTTATGTACTACCAAAAATTAATCTTAATTTCTGTCAATTATTCTTTCTTTAATTTAAAGGATGGACTTTCCGGTTTAATTAAGAAAAGTAAAACGGTTGCTTAAAATCTAGCTGGTAAATTTATATTTCATTTTTTGTCAAAAACATTTTTTATATAAAATCTCATTTATTTATATAAAAATTAATCATTTTTATGATAAATATATATTTTATAATTAACAAAATAATACATGTTATTATAATAATCAAGGAAAGCAATTTCTGCTTTTAAAAATAAATGTTATTTTTATCATATTTTTTACGTGTAACATTGAGTAAATACGACATATTTTTTCTACGCTAAATCACAAAATGCCATTTCTTTTATAAATGAAAGAGGTAAAAGTTCAAAAAAAATTACAAATGAATTAATCTCGGAATAAAAACCTCGCAAATATCAGCAAACAATAAAATGCAAAGAGGGGGAGGATTTCACAAAATGCCATTTTGAGTGATTACTTGGTGTGAATGCATTTAGTACGGCTATGTATATCTGAAAGACAACATACAATTATACAATCTATTCATTTATCAAAAAAAAAAAAAAAAGCCATAATTTGGCGGCATTTTATTAATACTGTAATACTTGATATTGTTTTAAGATTGTATTCCCTGTTATATCTGAAGTTCCAATTTAGTACCTTTCGTGTATGCATGCATGCATTAAGTAAATTATCATTTTTATTATAAAAAAAAGTCATAATTTTTATTTAATTTAAAATATATGTTCTTATGATTGGGTAAGTGCATAGCTCGTGAACACTATAAATAAGAATTTTAGATTACGGACTTGCAATTGGGGTTGAAATAGAAGATGAATTCTATAACTATTTTTATTTTATTTACCTATACTTACCATTGCAATGAATTTCTCGAAGATTAGGCCATCTACCTATTTTTCTCACTCAAAGAGAAAACTTAATATATATGTGTGTGTGTGTGGCAGGGTAATAATATAAAATATTTGGCAAATATTTTTAGTAATATTATGATACTTGATGTTTTTTTAATTTTTTTTAATCATATCCTGTATTCGAACGTGATATTTTATGCGTATTGATTCATTGCTACCAAAAAGAAATGAAAAATTTATTTTAAAAAAACAATATGAAATAACCTTCCTATAACTCTTATGTGCATTGAACCATTTTTATTATAATTTTATTAAGAATTCCGAGTCAAATCATAAATGATATGTTAGTATAGGTCTTTTCTTGAACTTATCCATGTAATTGTTTATAGGAGAAAAAACAATTAAATAAATATGCAATATAATGTAAAATCAACTGATTTCATAACACTTGTAATTTCAAATTATATCTTGGAACTGAAAAATATTTTGCTTCCAATGCCTCACCAATAAAAATGAAAATAATGATGAAAATATTGTATATCATCAATAATAAAATACCAAGTATATTTGAAAATAAACTTTATATCATATCATATGAAAAATAGCGATTAATGTAATGTGTAGTTAGGGCACTTATTGGGACTAAGATTCACAAGCTTAATAGACTGGTTCATGAGCTTTTTATGGACTAGACTTACAAAAAAATAAGCTTGTAAAGATGTTAGTCTAAACGGGTCGAGTTTGCATGGACTACAAACCAACTGCCTTTTAAGGTAAAATAGGCTAATTTGTGAACTTGCAAAGCAAACTGAACCAACTCACATAAAATACAATCTTTAATGGGCAAGCCCAAATGAGTCAAGCCTACATGAGGTTTAGCACAATCTAGTCTTCAAAACTTTTTTAGCACCCTCATGTACAATGGAGGAGACAAGGGAGTTAGGGGTTCCTTGGCTCCAAAATTCAATTATATATATAAGTATTATTATATATTCCAATTCTCTAAAATTTTAAAATACATGTAGTTATGATAAGAAAATTATGCACTTATCTAATAATAATAAATTTTATAAAAAATATAGCAATACAAATGCGAAGTGTAGGATTATAATTCTTTTATAATTAAAACCTATAAATAATCTATATAATGGTCACTTTTTATCTATTTCTCTTCCTGCTAAATAGATTGAATTTTTATGCCTTTATACATGTATAATACACACACACATGAATTTTATTAATTTAATTATCTTTTTCCAAATTTTGTAAATTTTTATTATTTTTTATAAAACTCTAAATAACTTTTGTGTTACAACCTTGTAATTTTATTTACATTACACATGCAATATGAATGTAATAAAATTACCACTTAGACTTTGTTTATTTTAGTGAAAGACATTTTTCAAAGGAATATAATTATAAACTATTAAGATAGTGAAAAATATCTTATATATTCAATTGAATATAAAGAATTTGGTAAGGGACAATTTCTTCTATTATCATGACTCTAGGTCTCATTTTTCTTAATAACTAGAGACAAAATGTCACTCCTTCATCTACATAGGAGTAAATAAATTTTTTCTATAAAAAATATCTTTTAAAAAATAAATAGAGCCTTACTATCAATTTTAATTTTATCCTTGAAAGTTTTCACAATAAAATGTTTATATGCATCTAAGAAAAGTATGCATAAATATGAACTTGATTAAAATAATTATATTTGTTCAAATTTTATAAATGTTTATTATAACTTTATTTTGTAAAAATATAAATAATTTATATGTTAATTATTATCTTTATAAATAATTTTTTGTAATTTTTCCTGTAAAAAAACTTTTAGGATTTTATTTAACGTTTCATTATTTTTATTTCGATATTTTTAAAACTTAAAATATTTTAAATCAAAATTATCAGAAAAATTATAATTATTTTATATAATTTTAAAATTTTCAGTTTACATCCAAACAAAATCTCATCTCCTTGCAACTAACCCGATCTCCCCGACTTGCACCTACTATGTTACTCATGCAACCAGCAAGTCCGAAATAGGCATAACAAGAAAATAGTACACGTGAGAGTGTGTGTGTATATATATATATATATGGATTTAAATGTAAATTTTAATTCCTTTAAAATATAAATCATACAATTTTGGTTCTCAAACTTTAAATAATTTATTTTGATCCCTTTTATATTTAATTAATGTAATTTTGTCACTTCTAGCTATTTGATTTTTATCAATTTTTATTAAACTTCCAGAATTTTCTATTTGATTTCCAAGTATTTATTGCATTGTTTTTCAAATAGATCACATTTTTCAAGACTTAGAAGATAATTAACTCTGGAAAAGATTCAAACTTTCATATTATTGGTCTAGGTTGGGAGGTCCAGTTATAGAAATATTATTTAAATATGGAAATACATAAATATCTCAAAGAAACATATTGGATGGTTGAGAGGGTTCAAGTTTCTAATAGAAAAACCAACAAAGAGGTCCATTGAATATCAATCCTACAACAATTCAAAACCTCAATCTATGTAGCTCAGCAACAAGCTCACAAAAGGTTACCCTCTCTTAACCTAAATCCGGTCAAGAAAGAGAGATTTGACAACTACTTCCTCAACAATACTACTACTATGAAATCTAAACAAGGAGGCAAAAGCCAACTAGCAAATATCCAACCTAGGAGCAATAGTTGCTTTGAATGGGGAAATAGAGAAACTTTCTCTTACCACTATTTTGGAAATTCTTTGGAATATATGGCTTGATAGGATTAGGATAAGGGCCTTGCCCCAATTCATAGGAGAGGCAGGTATGTCATGCCTAACCCTCCTTATCATATACCCTTTAAGTTAAGGCAAATGAAAGGATTTTGTACTCTCTAGACCACTCATAAAAAGACAAAACTTGATCACAGTAACACCTTTAATCACCCAGTGGAATTATCATCATCTTTGTGCACTAAAAACCTCCACTACTTTAACATATATTCCACATCTTTGACAATCCAGTGGTAGCACCTCCACTTCTACACACAAAAACTTCCTCGCATTGTAGTGTACCTTCTATCCCTCAATTCCCTGACCAAATTGAATCTCTATACAAAATCACTACTACTTTTTCCATACCTCTTATCAGCACCCTTTTACGAAGATACCTCTTCAAAATAGAATAATCAATTGCCTAATAGATCATCATATATTATCACCTCACCATGATCCTTTGTTATCACTTAGTGCCATGCAAAATACACCCTTAAGAGTTTAGGGAATACATGAACAAGAGACCCTTTTTTCTATTCCAAAAACCCTAGTCCAAAGTGCTTATCCTTCGGTCCTCCCAAATGCCATACCTAGAGATTCCATTGTTGTACTTATTACACCTCCCATCTTATTAAGCCTATCTCCCTTTAAATACTTATATAATTTATTGATTTTATTTAAAAATTTTAATACCAAAATAAAAATTTCCTTTTACACAAAATCCCTTTGAGATTAAAGAAACATTGGGTGAAAATAGTTTTATGATATCAAAAATTTAATAAAAATTAAATAAGAGGATCAATTAATTATTTAGATGACTAAAACAGGTTATTTTAAATTAGAGTCCAAAACTGTACCATTTATATTTTTGGAAGTTAATTATCAAATTTCAAGGAGAAGAAAACAGCCCATGTTATCCATTAATTTATGTCGAAAAATTAATCAGTGTTTTCATATTTTTTAAGACACACATGTATGTACATGTAAGCTTAGGTTTAATAGATAAAAAACTCATCTTCACATATATCTTCTCATTTAAATTTTATATTTAATAATATGATTTTAAAATATCTTTACATAAATTACTTTATTTTTAATAATGTTTCATTATATTGACCTCTCATTTTCTCTGAATCATTTTCGACATTCCTCTCCAAGTACCCGTGAATATCCAATTTCTTCTTCTTCACGTGGTTGGCCACTTCCTGGGTTCCCAAATCCACCACTCATTTACAAAATATTTATCATAATTTCAACTGCGTATTTCACTTTTTGTCCTATGTTTATAAATAAAATTAATAGCATTAAATTTCAGCTAAAAATAAAACATGAAAATATATATTTTTAAAATTATAAAGAAATTGCCTTTCTTTCAAAGGACTCTTCTTACCATGATACTTGTGGACATCCATCAAATATACTTGACTGGAACAAAAGCTGAAAAAGCTAAACTTTATTTGTCATACGAGTTTGAAGCCAAACCCTAATCCTCCATTACTCTGACATATATACATCGTTTTGTAACATTAAAAATATTAGTTATTTGTTATATTTTCATTCTGTGAGAGTTTAAAAACTATCAATTATTTAATTTCTCCCAATACCTTAAGTGAAAATTTTAATGGTGAATAACACATTAGAACCGTCACGAAACATTGATAAATAGATGATGAGTTTTATACCATTTATTCATTCAAATTCAAAGTGGTTAATGTGATATTCATTTACTCACATTCATGTAATCGTCATGTACAATGTAGGCAAAATGGACAAAATCTTTAACGTTAATATTATATTTATTGACTTATTTTTTAAATGCAAGTGTGTCAAGCCAATTAAAGCATATATTACATTTATTTATATACAAGGGAAAGTGGGGGGGGGGGGAGTTCTTTATTTATTAAGCTGTTTAATGTTATCCATCGATTTTAAAAACTTAAAATTGAAGATGTTAAACTGTGCACAAAATCATATAATTAACACTTATTGTGGACTTGACTAATTTTTTGTGTTGTCAATAAATAAAAATATGATACATAATAATAATAATAATAATAATAATAATAATAATAATAATAATAATAATTAAGAACCTTCAACACAGATGCAGTGTCTCAAACTAATATTTAAGATTCTTTTATTTTTAAAGTTTTGAAATAATTATTTTAAATAACTATGATAATTGAAATTTATTTATTCAACTAACGTTTTGTTTCATAACTAATTTTAAAATAATTTAATAATTTTATGGTATTTTTTTTGCAAAGTTGAAAATATTTTACCGACACCTTTAACAGTGCAATCACACTTAACATTGTTTTAGGAGCCTTATTTTCCTTACATAATAAGTTCAAATTCTCAACCTTACATATGTAAATTTATAGTATTTTTTTTCAAAGTTGAAAATTTATCACTCATATAATTACTTTAAAAAAAGAAAATATTTTAATAATTGTGAGTGCGATCATTTATGAAAGTAAATGCCAATAACTTAATAAATTATTTGTTTGGTTTGTAGAAGTCTCAAATATTTATTTTGGGACTCCTAAATTTATCATGTTATTATAAAACTCATTGGAAAATAAGGGAACATTTGAAAAGGAGAAAGAGTAGGAAAATGAAAAGGATGGCTATGATTGGATTACATTGTGGCCATTGTGCACCCTTCCATACGATAGCTCATCCCTTGAGATTTTCTTTTGAAGCAAGCTTGATGAGTGGCTGAGATTAACCCCATCCAAGCTCAGGTTACAATCACTAAACCTGATGAAAACCCAGGGCTTCTCCCATTTTCCCGTTTCTCTCTCTCAACTCATGATCTCTCCCTCTCTTTTTTCCACCACTGTTGCTAACCATTTATGGCCATCGCTAGCACCTCTCCTCCTCCAGCAACCAACTTTGGTTGGTGGAAGTCTCGTTGACACTGGAAAGAGCTGCATCTGGCACAAGTTTGGAGCTCAAAAATAGAGATGTAAAGCTACTTTGTCCAACGGTGATCTACCACACTCCAACCGTTATCAGGTTAGGGATAACCTCTTTGAGGTGTAAGCCTATCTATATCATCACACTAATATTTTTTTGTGTTTTAAGCTTGATCTAGAAAACCCATTTGTATAAATTTTAAACTACTTGGTGCTAGCTCCAAAAATATTTAAAAATAAGTGTCCAATTGCATAAAGTGATGTGATTAGAGCTTTTTTAGAGCATCAAATCATAATATTTTTTTCTTGCATAAGCTTGATCTAAGAATCCCAATATAGTGGCATATTTTTTATTCCTTGTGTTGACTCTAGTCAAAATAAGATATTTATGATTTAAGATGTTAGAGTGGTATGAATAGACTGCAAAGATTTAAAAAATAGTCTATGATGGCAATATTGCGCATAATTTTGTAGATTGTGGAATAGACCACATCCATAATTTTTTGCAATTTTGGGCCATTATGATTGCATTTTCCTATATTTATCCACATTGCAACATGACCATGACCCTAATCACAACCATAATTTAAATCCCTAAAATAGAGTCTAAAGTGGTAATCTTTAAAGGGAAATCAAGTAATCATAATATACTTATACTTCATCATTATAAATTAATGAATAGAAAGAAAAGAAAGATAAGTATATTTATTTGGAAAATCTAGAGAAAGAATAGCCTATAAGTTGAGTGTATATCTATTCTAAAACATCATTTTATTAAATTTTCATGTTCTTTATATTATATACATAGGTCTCATTTTCATCCTATTACATGATTTTATGGATAGAGCTAAATCTTTTAGTACACTTGGGCATAAAAATCTAGAATTGTGATCCTCTATTATTATTTAAAATTCTAAAATAATTAATCATGTTTCTTGTGCATTGAATATTCTTCTTGTAGATTATTGTTAGATTATCTTTTTAGGATTAAACAATTATAGTCTTGTTGTGGTCATCAAGATATGATATATTATAGTAGCTATAGTTTAACTTTGAGATTGATGTAAAACGAACAATTTGTGGCCTCACATGAGAGGTGTGGTATTGCTACTTGATTTCACACTTGTGATTATGCCAAAGTTGAGTATCAGAATGAATTGCGATTGTATCCATTGTGGCATTGAAGCTATTGGCATGATTAGGGAGTTTTGTAAGGGGTGATACAACTACTAGAAAATTGAATCCCAATAGAAATGCAATAGGGTATAAGGTTAATTCGAAAGTTACAAGGTGGATGTATATGTTTTATTTACTCTTTCATGTCCCATGTTATGTATTGGAACCCAATCACTAATGGTTGTTTTTCATCTAATATTATTATTATTATGTTGAATTGACTATGAATGAGTCTCTTGAGACCAAATAGGTTTTTAAATACAAATTGCGGATGATTTATGTGTGAGGCAATATGTTTAGGAGCTGTACTCCATCTATACCACTAAAATAATTTTTCTTTATTGCTATAAATGAGGTTTGAAAATGTTAGGTCGTGAAGAACCTCTTGGGGTACTATTACTTTTGTGAATATGAGATTCTTGAACCACGTATGAGCAAGAACATGTGATAACTAAATTATTAACCAAAAAAAAAATCAATACTTCAAAAAATACTTCTTCAATTTTTTCTCAAAATATTTGATATTTTGATAGATGATAGAAAGGGTGCTCTTTCATTTTTTAAATTTGACTAAACAATTTACTACTTAAAGTAACCCTCTTTCATGCATTCATGAAAAATGTTAATTGCTTTAAATTTTAACAATTGATATCTTTGGAAACAATACAATATTTTTTTCCTTCATTTGAATTTGAAGTGGATTGTTTTCTTTTCTATTTCCCACTTGATTTCTATATTCTTTCTAAATTCAAGGACTAACTCCTAAGTCACAAATAAAATAAAAAATAGAGGAATAGATTTTTCTATGATTTTTTATATAACTTAGACTTAATAGAAATATTAATAGAGTTGATAAATAGGTTAAAGGTGAATTCATTAAGGAAAAAAAAGGAAAAATACCAAAAAAGAAAGCATTGATTTCTCTTCTTTATCTTATATCTATAATATTTTTGACTTGGTTGATCTCTTTGAAAAAGATTGGAATCTTGGATTATTAATTCATGAAATAGTAAGCAATTTAAAATTTTCCTGATTGATATTCAAAAAAAGGTACCCTACAAAAACTCATAGAATTGAAGGAATTGGTCTTCTTGGATGAAATATAAAGGAATACTTGGAAACACATTTACAAAGCCTTCATATTGGAATCTACAAAAAAAAATGGTCCAATTGATAAAGATGCAAAATTAGGATTGCATCCATATGATTTTGAACTTCTTAATAAATATAATTTCTTTCATTATGTTAAATGGTTATATTATTATATGTAATCAAGAACTCATTATTCTTAACTTTTGGGTTCAAGAATTCATATATAACTTAAGTGACACAATAAAAACTTTTTCTATTTTTGTATTAATTGATGTATGTATAGGATTCCATTCATCTCATGGTTAGAAACAAATGATTAATTCTATCTATAAAGATTTTAGATTTGCTCATAATGAACAAATTCTATCTAGTCTTGTTTCCATTTTTCTAGCCATTATAGATACCTTTTTAAAATATTAGATTTTCTATTATTTAAATCATATATTTCTATCACTTGTAGTGATTTATCATTCAATGAATAACTGAAGCAATGACCTCTAAGTCCTATTAAAAATTTTACTTATTATTTATTTTTTATATTTTTCTTTCGACTTGGAGTTTTTTTTTCTAATATATATTTTAATAACATTATTTCAATAAATAGCAAAATTATGGATAAGGAACTATACAAGCAACCTACCAAATTTTATTGTAGAAATTTTCAGAAACAATGATTGGACTATATAAAATAAAAATTTCATTTCTTGAATAAAAGAAAAGATTACTTTAATCCATTTCTATATTGCTCATGGTATATATAATTCAAGCACCCATTTCAAATGCATACCCTATTTTTGCACAAAAAGGTTATAAAAATCTACAAAAAGCAACAGGTTGTATTGTATATTCCAATTTCCATTTAGCTAATAAGCCAATGAATTTTGAGATTTCACAAGTGATATTTCCTAATAGTATATTTGAGGTAGTTGTTCAAATTCCTTATGATATATAAGTGAAACAAGTTCTTGCTAATGGTAAAAAGGGATCTTTAAATGTGGGAGTTGTTCTAATTTTACTAGAAGGGTTTGAATTCCCCTTCCCTAATCATATAGGCATTCTATCTTTTTAATACCATTGCCTTACTAAAAAAAATATTCATGTAGTGGATCCTATTCTTGATAAAAAAAATATATATAGTAAAATCACCTTCTCTATTCTTTCCCTAAATCTTGTTACTAAAAGAGATGTTCACTTCCTAAAGGAGGGGATATGAAATAACCATATTGAGTGTATTGGACAAGCATGAAGTGATTGATATGATACCTCCAAAAGTACAAATTTTTATTTTAGAAGGTGAATCTATCAAACTTAATCAATCATTAACAAGTAATTTTGATGTGGGTGGGTTTGGTCAGGAAGATATGGAAATAATACTTCAAGATCTATTATCTATCCAAGGTTTCTTGTTTTTCTTGGTATATATTAGGTTGGCACAAATTTTTTTGATTCTGAAAAACAAACAATTTGAAAGGGTTCAATTGTTTGAAATGAATTTCTAGTTAGGTAAGATAAAGTTAAATGTAAAGCTGGTAAAACCATTCAATGGTTATTTAGTGAAATTATTTGGATTTTTCTTATTTAATTATTAATAATACTCTTTATAGATATATGCCTACTAAATTTATATAACCCACTCTTTTTCTTATTTTAAATATTTTTAGGAATTAATATGAGTATATTTATATGTGCAACTCAAATGGAAGCCCAAGGATCTTTTAGGAAGAATGTGATAGTTAGGATAAAAGTATGATTGTAATTATGTCCAATCAGGTTGAATGTTGTCTTTTTTTTTTATAATTAGTTGTATATTGTATTAGAACTTATTTATCAAATCACAAGTCTATAATTCAAGGTGAGTGACTCTTTTTAATGTCTAAAAACAAAGAAAACTCTATCCGTTTATCATAAAGTTCATGTCATATTTAGTTCTTATTGAAACAAAGTTATTTCTTTTAGGTTAGAGTCTACATAGTCTATTAATTATACTTATGGAAATCAAGAAAGGTGTTTTATGTCAATCAAGATTAGGTAAGGATTATGACAACACATAATAGTAAAAAAAAATTTTAACAATCTCTTGATAAAGTGGTAAAATATATATAAGTGATAGTGTGAAACTAAATTATTCTTTTGGTAAATGGAGGAGTGGTGAGCATATATTATATTTATTTATATACAAGGGAAAGTGAAAAAAAAATTCCTTTGATCATTTAGTTGTTTAATGTTATTCATCAATTTTAAAAACTTGAAATTAAAAATGTTAAACTGCGCACAAAATTAGATAATTAACACTTATTGTGCAATTGATTAATTTTTAACATTATCAATAAATAAAAAATATGATACACTATAAAGAGTTTTAATAATCTCTCGATAAAGTGGCAAAATATATATGAATGATAGTGTGAAATTGAATTATTCTTTTGATAAATGAAGGAGTGGTAGGCATATATTACATTTATTTATATATAAGGGAAAATAAAAAAAAAACTTTTCACTATGAAGTTGTTTAATGTTATTCATCAATTTTAAAAGCATGAAATTTAAAATGTTAAACTCTGCACAAAATCATATAATTAATACTTATTGTGCTCTTGATTAATTTTTTAAGCTACAAATAAATAAAAAAATATGATACATCATCATCATCATCATCATAATAATAATAATAATTAGGAACATTCAACACAAATAACAATAAAAAGGTGTTTTAACAATCTCTTGTTAAGGTAGCGAAATATGTATGAGTGATAGTATAAGACTGAATTATTCTTTTGGTAGATTAAGGGTCCATTTGATTAGGAGAAAATGAATTTTTGGAATTTATTTTCCAACTTTTCCTTATTTAGACATTAAAAAATTTTGGTCAACAGGAAAATAAATTCTAGTTAACCAAAAAATTGTATTATTTTTAGCGAAAATAACTTCTCATTTTAAAAAATAGAATTTATTTTTCTTGTTATTCAGTACATCCATACCCGATCCGAAACTTTTTAACTTCTTACCTTATTACGCAATCGCGATCATAAATAAAATTTATTTTTATTTATTAAAGTTTATGTGTACATTTTTATGCAATATTTACTAAAATATTCTCCTTTTTTTCTCATAATGGATACTCTATTATACAATATTTCATAACAATTAATTAAACTAACTATGTGAATCTATATATAAGATTTTGTAATACCTTTAATATATATTTTATTATTAAAAATTAATCATTATTAGACTATTGGGCCCCAAGAACAATAAAAATTTTATTAAAAATTTTATTTTAAAAGGTAAGTAAAATTATAATAATTTTGAAGTAAATAAATAATTTTGACTTACTTTAAACAAAATTAATTTTCCTTTGTATACCAAACAGTAAAAAATATTTTTTCTTTATGCACCAAACAATAGAAAATCAATTCATTTTCCAGAAATATGTTTTCTTAGGAAAGCATTTTTTAAAAATTTTATTTTTTCCTAAACCAAATAGGCCTAAAAAAAAAGTTAAACCACTAGATGCATACATGTAAGTCATTAGATACATACACACAAGGATCAGGGATTAAATCTTTAATGTAGTAAAAGGTACAAAACCTTTAAGGAATGTCAAATATCATTTAAACTAAAAGTTCTCAACTAAAACTAAATTATTTGGACATAGGGTCCATTTAGTTGGGGAGAAAAATAAATTTTGTTCATTTTCTAACTTTCCCTTATTTGGACATTCAAAAATTTTGTTCAACAAGAAAATAAATTTTAGTCAACCAGAAAGTTATATTATTTTTTGGGAGAGTAGCTTCGTATTTTAAAAAATAGAATTCATTTTCCTTATTATTTAGTATATCCATGCTCAAGCCCGAGCCTAAGCTTTCCTTTTCTATCTTCTCACCTTGTTACGTAATCACAATTACGAGTAAAATTTATTTTTATTTATTAAATATTTTCATGATGGATGCTCTATTTCTATTTTTATAAAATTTATTTTTATTTATTAAAGTTCAAGTGCACATTTTCATGTAATATTCACTAAAATATTATTTATTTCTTCCTCGTAATAGATGTTTTATTATATAATATTTTGTAATAATTAATTACACTAATTGTATGAATTTATATATAAAATTTTATAATGCCTTTAATATATATTTTATTGTTGGAGACTAATTATTATTGGATTACTGGGTACCAAGAATGATAAAAATTTTATTAAAAAATTCTTTTTTAAAAAGTACATAAAATTATAATAATTTTGAAGTAAATAATTTTGATTTATTTTGAACGGAATTAATTTTTCTTTGTACACCAAATACCAAAAAATCAATTCAATTTCTATAAATATATTTTCTTAGGAAAGCATTTTCTAAAAATCTCATTTTCCCTTGAATCAAATGAACCCTAAATTAAATTTAGATTCCTTACTTCATCAGTATTTTTTTTTTGGGTAGTCCACTTCATCAATGATTTTTTTCTATAACATTTTAAGCAAGTATCAAATTATCATTGGATATTATCCTTTAAATAATTAGTGAATTTTTATAAATATTTTACATATCTGGCCTCTACTTAATTAGTGATTTTTTTTATAAACATTTAAATAAGTATCGCGTTCTAGTTGGATATTAATTTATCAAACCAATTTCTACTCTATGTATTAAAAAATGAAATTAGATTAAAACTACTAATTAAATATAAAAAATGTGTTATAGATTATGAAATAATTATGTAAAAAATTTGTGAAAAAAGGTATATACATAGTTAAATAAAATAGTTAATCAAATTATAATAAATTATTCAAAAATGTTCTATAACTTAAAACTTAAATTTCTAGTTTCTAATGTTAGTAGAGACAAATTTTAACCACCAAAAATTGAAATGAGTTTTCCAAATTTTCTTATTTATATAACATACTTAAAATTGTTCATATAAAATATAATAACCACTACTAGTACTCCTATTACCTAATGTTGTTGCTACTATTATTATTACTACTACTATTTCTGCTACTACTATTGTTGCTTCTACTATTACTGTTGTTGTTGTCGTCATTACTCTTACTGCTACTATTACTAATATGCATTACTCTTCTTGTACAACTACTACTATACTACTCTTATTGTTGTTATTATAACAATTATTATTACTATTGCTATTACTACCATTATATTAGTAATAATTTATTTTAAAAGAATCCATTCATAAATATAAATAACTGAATTCGTATTAAAAGTGGTAGTTACAAAGAGTCATATGCGACTCTCATATATTTGTCCATTTTTTTAACTAAAATTTTAATTTTTTTAAGGATATAAAAGAATTATTTACATGTTTTAAATCTTTTAGTTTGTCACGTGAAATTAAACCTTTCTTTAAGTAGTTATACGTATGTATTATTTCCTAACAATATTAATAGCCTCCGACGACTCTGATTAGAAATATGAGGATGGTTTTTGACATTCACTATAGCAATAGATCGGGTTTCAATCACGATTCTCAATGGCAACGCTATTGTATTGCACTCTCCAATTTTTCACATAATAATAATACGAAGTAATGTTGCGATAAATTATATGATCACGAAATCGAGCAGTTATAAGATTGTCATTGTAAATTTAAAACTTCGGTTGATATCGAACCAAGTAATGAGAATATAATCGAAACAAGTTTTTAGCAACCATTGAACTTCTATTGCGAGTTGTAAGTTTCGACTGAATGCCAATCACTCGGATTGTATTTTACCATATCATAATACGCAATAAATCAGCTAGAGCAAATAAATCAAATAGTAAGCAAATTAAAAAAAATTATATTTGAAAATGAATTATTCATTGTTTTTCAAATTTATGTGCTTTATTGAAGAAAGTGTCATGAGATAAAATGATCAAGGTTGGGAGAGAGTTGTACAAAAGAGTTGTACAAAATACATATAAGGAGAGACTTGACATTAAATCAAACTTGATCAACTTATTCACAATAGAAGAAATTTTTATATTGTCAATAAATGAAAATATAAAAGATATGTAACAATTGATATTTCTCTGTTACTTTCCTAAATCTCACCAAAAAGGATATTAATGAAGCAGACATATGAGGGATGATAAATGCCAATATTACCTCTATTACTATTAATTATTAACGGTAACATTTAGTATTATAATAATTATTATATTATATTATATTACTTTATAATTATAATTATGCATGGAATTATAATTATTATTGTTATTATTTAAATAATTCTTATTAATCTTTTCTATTGGATTGAAGTATGAGTTATAAGATTATTTACTAATTACAAAGATCACAATTATTAATATTATCATCATCATCATCATCATTCTACATAATTTTAGTTGATAAGTAATTTAAGTTATTTTATATTATTTTTTCATTGCACCTGATAATATTATTTTTCCATGATGAATTTGTAATTAATGTTATAGAATATTTATTACGACTATTGATAGGACGAAAGTTCAAAACCAACGTTTAATTCCTTAGATAACCGATAACAATCTACAATTGTATATTAGTGTTGATGGATAATTCAAAATCAGTTATTTTTATGTAAAATGATAAATAAAAATATGAGTATATTGTATAAATTATTTAATTATTTTTTATTTTAATATTTTAAATTCTATATATTATTTAGTAGATTAAATTTTTTATAAACTATAATTTACTATAATTTATTATAAATTAAATATTTATTTAAAATTAAATTAATATAATTTTTATAGTCAATAAATTTAATAAAAATTAATAATTATAATTATTTAATTTTTATGCAAAAATAAATAAAAAATATATGCAATGAATTTTGAAGATAAATAGATATGTTTTTGAAATTATAAATTTCAAAATTTGAATTTTAAATAAAAATAATACTTTGCATTTTCAAAAATAATAAAAAAATTAAAAGAAAATGGAAGACAGGACCGAACCTCAAATTGAAGGCATGGGTTCCACTGTCCCTAATCCCTACTAATTAATAGTACCAATAGTAACTCAAGAAACACAGGGTGAAAATAGTATTATGATATCAAAGGTTTAATAAAAATTAAATAAGAGGATGAAAATGATATCAACTAATTATTCAGATAATTAAAATAGGTATTTTAAATTAGAGTTCAAAACTGTTCCGTTTATATTTTAAGAAATTAATTACCAAATTTTAAGGAGAAGAAGACAGCCCATGTTATCCGTCAATTTACGTGGAAGGATTAATCAGTGTGTTCATATTTTTTTAGATACACATGTACATGTAAGCTTAGGTTTAATAGATAAAAAAAACTTATCTTCACATATATCTTCTCATTTAAACTTTATATTTACTAATATGATTTTAAAATATTTTTACATAAATTACTTTATTTTTAATAACGTTATATTATATTGACCTCCCATTTTCCAAATTCTGAATCCTTGTCGACCTTCTCTCCAAGTATATGTGGATATTTAGTTTCGTCTTCTTCACATGGTTAGCCACTTCCTGGGTTCCCAAATCCACCACTCATTTACAAAATATTTATCATAATTTCAACTGCCTATTTCACTTTTTTTCCTATGTTTATAAATAAAATTAATAGTGTTAGATTTCAGTTAAAAATAAAAGATGTAAATATATATTTTTAAAATTATAAAAAAATTATCTTTCTTTTAAAAGATTCTTCTTACCATGATATTTGTGGAGATCCATCAAATATACTTTACTTAAATAAAGCCTGAAAAAGCTAAACTTTATTCGTTATACGAGTTTGAAGCCAAACCCTAATCCTCCATCGCTCTAGCATATATACATCGTTTTGTAACATTAAAAATATTAGTTATTTGTTATATTTTCATTCGGTGAGACTTTAAAAACTATCAATTATTTAATTTTTCCCAATACCTTAAGTGAAAATTTTAATGGTGAATAACACATTAGAACCGTCATGAAACATTGATAAATAAATGATGAGTTTTATATCACTTATTCATTCAAATTCAAAGTGGTTAATGTGATATTCATTTACTCACAATCATGCAATCGTCATGTACAATGTAGGCAAAATGGACAAAATGTTTAACATTAATATTATATTTATTAGCCTATTTTTTAAGTGCAAGTGTGTCAAGCCAATTAAACATATATTACATTTATTTATATACAAGGGAAAGTGGGAGGAGAAAAAAACTTCTTTGATGATTAAGTTGTTTAATGTTATCCATCGATTTTAATAACTTGAAATTGAAGATATCAAATTGTGCAGAAAATCATATAATTAGCACTTGAGCTTGACTAATTTTTTATGTTGTCAATAAATAAAAAATATGATACATAATAATAATAATAATAATAATAATAATAATAATAATAATAATAAAGAACTTTAACACAGATGCAGTATCTCAAACTAATATTTAAGATTTTTTACTTTTAAAGTTTTAAAATAATTATTTTAACTGCCTATAGTAATTGAAATTTATTTATTTAACTAAGGTTTGTTTCATAACTAATTTTAAAATAATTTAATAATTTTATGATATTTTTTTGGAAAGTTGAAAATATTTTACCGATGCCTTTAACAGTGTAGTAACACTTAATATTATTTTAAGAGTTTTATTTCCCTTACATGAGAAGTTCAAATCCTCAATCTTACATACTAAATAGATTATCACTCATATAATTACTTAAAAAAATATTTTAGTAATTGTGGATGCGATCATTTATAAAAGTAAATGCTTATAACTTAATAAATTATTTGTTTGGTTTGTAGAAGTCTCAAATATTTATTTTGGGACTCCTAAATTTATCATGTTATTATAAAACTCACTGGGAAATAAGGAGAACATTTAAAAAGGAGAAAGAGTTGGGAAATGAAAAGGATGGCTAGGATTGGATTCCTTTGTGGCTATTTTGCACCCTAACATACCATGGCTTATCCCTTGAGATTTTCTTTTGAAGTAAGCTTGATGAGTCGCTGAGATCAACCCCATCCAAGTTTAGGTTACAATCACTACGCCTGACGAAAACCCATGGCTTCTCCCATTTTCCCGTTTCTCTCTCTCAACTCATGATCTCTCCCTCTCTTTTTTCCCCCACTGTTGCCAGCCATTTCTGGCCATCGCCACCACCTCTCCTGCTCCAGCAATCAACTTTGGTTGGTTGAAGGCTTGTCGACACTGGGAAGAGCTACATCTCGCACAAGTTTGGAGCTCAAAAATAGAGATGTTGAGCTACTTTTCCAACAGTGATCTGCCACGCTACAGCCATCATCGGGCTAGGGATAACCTCTTTGTGGTTAAGTAAGCCTATCTATATCATCACACTAATATTTTTTGTGTTTTAAGCTTGATCTAAAAAACCCCATTTGTATAAATTTCAAAATACTTGGTACTAGCTTAAAAAATATTTAAAATAAGTGTCCAGCTCCATTTGATTAGAGCTTTTTTAGAACATTAGGTTATAATATTTTTTTCTTGCATAAGCTTGATCTAAGAATTCTTATATAGTGGCATATTTTTTATTCCTTGTGTTGACTCCAGTCAAAATAAGAAATTTATGATTTAAGAAATTTATAATATTTTTAGCAACCAGTCAACTTCTATTGCGAGTGGTAAGTTTCGAATGAATGCCAATCACTCGGATTGTATTTACCATATCATAATACCCAATAAATCAAATAGTATTAAAAAAATTACATTTGAAAATGAATTATTCATTGTTTTTTAAATTTATGTACTTTATTGAAGAAAGAGTAATGAGATAAGATGATCAAGGTTGGAAGAGAGTTGTACAAAATACATATAAGGAGAGACTTGACATTAAATCAAACTTGATCAACTTATTCACAACAGAAGAAATTTTTATATTGTCAATAAATGAAAATATAAAAGATATGTAACAATTGATATTTCTCTGTTAGTTTCCTAAATCTCACCAAAAAGGATATTAAGGAAGCAGATATATGAGGGATGATAAATGCCAATGCTACCTCTATTACTATTAATTATTAACAGTAACATTTAGTATTATAATAATTATTATATTACATTAGATTAGATTATATTACTTTATAATTATAATTATACATAGAATTGTAATTGTTATTGTTATTATTTAAATAATTCTTATTAATCTTTTCTATTCGATTCAAGTATGAATTATAAGATTATTTACTAATTACAACGATCACAATTATTATTATTGATAAATAATTTAAGTCATTTAATATTATTTTTTCATTGCACCTGATAATATTATTTTTCCATGACGAATTTGTAATTAATGTTATAGAATATTTATTACGACTATTGATAGGACGAAAATTCAAAACCAACATTTAATTCCATAGATAACCGATAACAATATACAATTGTATATTAGTTTTGATGGATAAGAGGAAATTCACTACGAATTGCTTATTAAAAAATGCAGCACAAGAGACGATTCAGATGAGAAGATATTAGCAGAATAGGAACACAAAGTACAACAATCAAACAGAAAACAAAACGATTCAATCAAAAATCTGCAGTATCTAACCTTGCAACGACGAATCCTTTGCAGAAATCGGAACAATCGAACAAGCAGTGAAGAGAAAGCTCACACATAAGAATATGAGATGCTCCATTTCAAAATGGATCCAATCCTGCAAGGCAAGTTGGCTAGCAGAGCCGTTCCCAAGTCCTCACCAATCGGTCGCTGCTCCACAGCCTAAACCTTAGCAGAGTTGACTCCGATTTCAACAAATATCAGCAGGAAGAAGTATATCTTTTGGGAATAAATTGATAAGGGTAAATTAATCATTGTCTTTCGTTTCTTAATTTTACTCAGCCAGTTGCACAATATCAAGGGCCGAGATTGGTTCGGCCAATTATCAACGGCTGGAAAAGCCCAAAATTCCGAGTAATTTGGCTACAGTAGAAGGCTCCTATGCACCATCCTAAGTTATGTCTGAGGCACATTCACCCTAATTTTAAACAGGGCAAAGTAAGTTGGACCATATGGTAAACAGTTACATGTGTTTATTTCTCGAGACTTTTTCCTATGTGTGCTTGTGTACCTATCAAATATCTGCGTATCAAAACAAAATTCTATAAAAACATGCTTATTTTAAACATTCAAATTATTCCATGCTCCGTGCACTTGACACGAGGTGGGGATGTCTCTATCTGTGTACGACTTTCGAGCATTTACCTAATCTTCCTTCAAAATTAAAATTGCTTATGGCTCGGGAAGTAAACAGTCTTTCAAGCATTATGAGCAAAAATTTTATAAAAGAAAATAATTAAGCATAGGTGCATATTAACCATTATTGAAAAAACCAGATCAACTAATTCAACAGAAATATTGGTGAACCAGCCGCCAATCCGGTCCAACTCCTCATAAAATTGTTAGCATATGAAACTAAGTGAAAAAATAACTAATTCAACATGAAACCAGTTAAAAACAATAAATTGGTTAAAGTCTCATGCAAGGATTTAAAAAAGGTCCGTGATTGCAATATTACAATATTGCCCACAATATCTCACAATATTGTGGTATCTCTCAATATTGCAGTTGTGGATCATATCGCATATGTAATTTTTTGCACTTTTCGCCTTGCAACAGCCATATTTTTTTCACATCATGCAATATTGCAATCACAACTACAACTGTAATCGTAATTTAATCCCCTAGTCTCGTGGTTGCAACAACTCTATTGCTTTACAACATCATTACTGAGAATGTTTACACATTCTTTGTCAGATAGTCAATGTGGAACTTAGAAAGTCTTTTTAGCATCATTGCATTCCATCTTGCCTTTAAAGATAAAAATCTCATCCATCAAACAAGGTAACCTCTCTATCACAAAGTATTTTAATATGACGAAAGGCCTTTGGCTTGAACTTAACCACTATCAAAGTATAAAATTAAGTTACAATAGTCACATTGCATTTCTTAATAAATGTTTGGAAAAGAAAAAGATTTTTGAGTTTCTTGTAAGGCCTAAACATAGACTTTGATCAAGTAAGAGTTCAAGTTATAGGAAGGAAAAATTTACCATCATTAAATAAGGTCTTTTTACATCATTTAGGCTAAAGAAAGTAGATGAAGTGTGATAATGGAATCACAATCTAGTGAAGGATCTAAACCAAATACACTAGGGTGAAACAACAAAGCATCAAAACATGAATTTGAAAAGGGAAAAGATGAGATATAGTGCACTTACTACAAAAAGACCAAGGCACACCAAAGAAAACTACTTCAAATTACATAGAAAAGCTTAAAGTTCTTGCTTGAAGTGGCGGGTTTAAAGGACATAGGTAAGTTAATTTATCAAGTGCAAAAGATTCTAGTTAAGAAAAATGTGCAATGGAGCTAAAATTAAAGAATTCAAGAAAAAAGAAATAGAAAAGCTAAGAAATTTTGTTTAACTCCCTAACCAAATCTACTATTGGTAAATGCTCTATGGTATAGTCAAGTATATCCTATGCATTACAAACTTCTAACAATCTTAATGCATAGATCATAGACTCACGAGCCACTAATCACATAACAAACAATTCCATAATATTTTGAACTTATAACCCATGCTCAAGGGATAAAAAGATTATTATGGTTAATGGTTATCCAATGACCATTACTAGTCAAAGGAAGATTAGTTTAACTCCTTTTCTAAACCTTAAAATTTTCTTGCATGCCCCAAAATTATCATCTAATTTGACATCCATCTATTAGACCACCAAAGACTTAAATTGTTCAATAACATTTTACCCTCCATATTGTGTTTTTTAGGATCAAACTTCAAGGAGGATAGTTGGGTGTGCTAAGGAGATTAATGGCTTTTACTATCTAGAAGAACCAAAAAATGAAGATACCAAAAAGAAATTTATGTCTTACATATCTTTTTTAATTTGGTTGGGGGAGTTATTTTTTTCATTTGTGCCAATCTTCAAACCATAGTTGGTAAAGGAATTGACCACTTAGACTCAGGGAAGATTAGCATGTTTTAAACTTCTAAAGTTATGAACAATACTAAAAATGGTTTTTGGCTATGTTATTATAGATTAGGTTATCCTCTTTTTACACTTTTAAGAACTATGTTTCCTACTTTATTTGAAAACATTAATATAATTGATCAACACTATGAGACTTATGAAATTGCTAAACACCTTCACACATTTTATCCTTCAAGCAACACAAGGCCTTCTACACCTTTCTTTTCTATACACTTGGATATATGGAGATCTTTTAGGGTAGCTGATATTTCAAGAGTGTATAATTCATTGAAAATTGTACAAAAATAACTGGGTTCTTCCTCCTAAAGGAAAAATATGAACTTGGTAAAATTCTTTCACTTTTTTACAACACAATAAAAATTCAATTTGGTATCACCATAAAAACCTTTAGAATCAATAATACCAAGGAATATTTCAATTAAAATCTAAATGTTTTCCTTTAGAAAGAAAGAATTATGCATAAGTCATTTTGTGTGCACACACCCTAATAGAATGGAATGGCTAAAAGGAAGAATACACATACACTCTTCTTTCAAACAAATGTTCTTAAACATTATTAGGGAGAAGTTGTATTAATAACTACCTTCCTAATAAACAAAATGCCATCTAAAACTATTGATAATAAAAATCCTTCAAAAGCTCTATCAAAATTTTATCCAAGTCTTGAAATTTTTCAAAAACTACCTCCTAAAAGGTTCTAGCTATAACTTATGTGCATATACACACACATAAAAAAGGCAAACTAGATCCTAGATCCGCAAAGTGCATATTCCTTGGATACTCAACAATATAGAAAAGGTATAAGTGTTTTGACCTTAATACTAGAAAGGCATACATCACAATGGATGTAAGTTTTTTAAAACATGAACCTTTTTATTCTTCCTCACATGAACCTTTCCTTAATAGGGAAAAATTTAGGGAAGATAAGGAAAAAAAAATTTTGGATCAAATTGTTATCCAAACAGCTAATGAAAACACTACATATGTGCCTAATCAAAATATTGAGTAAAATACTCCAAGTCTTCATAACACTATGTTTGTTGTCCAAAATGTTTTACCAGCTATTTCAATCTAAGGAACTACACCTTTTACTTAAAATGACTTTGAAGTAAACTCTATTAGAGGCAAAAACATTAATCTAGATGAATTAGTTAGTTTTCAACCTAAGACAAAACCTAATTATAAACCTAAACAAAGGGATAATTTGCCCTAAGCTAATTCTTATACACCCAATGTTTTTCATGATTCTTTATATTTGGGGATTCTTATTTTCCTTAGAAAAGGAAAAAAAAAAAACATTACACACAACCCCTTATCTCACATGCTATAAGTTTTGACAACATTTCTCCATCATATAAGGTCTTTCTTACCTTTTTAAATTCTATAAGTATTCCTAAAAATGCATAAAAAACTCTTTAAATGAAAATTAGAAATATGCTATAGAAGAATAAATAAGGGCTTTATAAAAAAAAATAACAGTTAGGAAATTATCAATATACCTAAAGGAAAACATCATTTAGGATGTAAATGGGTGTTTAATGTAAAGTACAAAGCTGATGGAACCTTAGAAAGATATAATGCTATATTAGCAACTAAGGGATATACTCAAACCTAAGGCTAGATTATCATGAAACTTTCACCTCCTTCTTGTGTGGCAAAAATGAATACTGATAGGACTCTTTTATCTCTAGCAACAAATTTTAATTAGTATTTGCATCAATTTGATATTGAAAATGACTTTTTACATGGTGACTTGGAGGAAGAGGTATTTTTGGAGCTTCCTTTTGGGTTTAACAATTTATTCAATGATGATAAGTCTACAAGTTAAAAAAGGCCCTTTATAATTTAAAACAATCCTTAAAAACTTAGCTTAGCAAATTACCTAAGTAATGCTCATTATGGGATATTAATAAAGTCAAAAAGACCACACCTTATTCATCAAGCACTTGAAGAACAAGAAAATAACAACACTTTTGGTCCATGTTAATGACATGATCATCATTGAAGACAATATATAAGAAATAATGAGCTTTAAAAATCATCTAATAGAGAATTTGAAATCAAAGAGCTTGGAAAAATGAGGTACTTCCTAGGAATAGAGAATGCATCCTCCAAAAATGGTATATTTATATCAAAACAAACAATATATCCTAGATCTTCTCTAAGAAATTAGGAACCTAGTGGGTCAACCTATAAGTACTTCTATGGAAGCAAACCACAAACTTGGATAAGAGGAAAATACTAATTCTATAGAAAGAGAAAAATATCAAAGGCTTGTTGATAGACTTATTTACCTATCTCACACGTGGCTTGACATTGCATATCCAATTAGCATTGTCAATCAATACATGCACAACTTAAAGGAAAGACACTTACAAGTTGTATAAAGAATTCTCCATTACTTAAAGGGCATACTAGCGTAAGGAATCTTGTTTAAAAGAGGGAATACACTTAAACAAGAAGCTTACATAAATGCTAACTATACTAGGTCAATGACTGACTAAAGTTAACTATTGGTTATTGCCCTTTCTTGGGAGCAAAATCTAATTAATGGAAGAGTTAAAAACAATCTATTACAACAAGATCAAGTGTTGAAGTTACATTTAGAGCCATAGCTCATAGGGTATTTGAATTACTTTGGATAAATATCATCCTAAAAGATTTTAAGGCCTTAAGATTAAATGGGAAGGACCTATAAATCTATATTGTGACAATAAATTTATTATAAACACAACACATAATCTCATGCAATATGATTGGAAAGTTGATTGACACTTTATTAAAGAAAAGCTTGACAACGGTTTCATTAATACTCCCTACTTGCCATCATGCAATCAACTTGCAAATGTATTAATTAGAGGGATTTGAAATCCAAGATTTCAAGAAATAGTTTATAAGTTAGGAATGGACAATATTTCTTCCACAGCTTGAAGGGAAGTATTGGAAATCTTTTATTTCCATTATTTCTTATTGTGTTTTTAAGAAATATTAACAAGATAACGATCATATTTCCTTTTTGGTATAACTATTAGCTGGCTAACAAACAATTAGTTTCCTTTTCTTTCTATATCTTTTCCTTTTTTAGATGGTCAACTCCCTAATTTTAAAAGTTGCTTTTTTGTAAGGATTCTTTTAGTGAGCAATATATTCCATAATTTTTAAAAACCCCTTGTAATCTTTTGTTTATATTTGTTTTATTGTATAAGAATCAAGGAAACAAGAAAATTTCAAAATTCTTCAGCTATTATAATAAATACAATATTAGAAAGATAGCAAAACTTACTATAGCATACATTTTAAATTAAATGAAATGAATTTTGGTAAAATATTTAATAAATTTAATATATTTTCATAATGATATAAATATAATTAAAATAAAATTATAAATAAAATGAAATCCCTCATTTTTCAAAACCAAACACCATTTGAAATTAAAATTCATTTCAAATTGAAATGAAATCTTGTTTTTAATTATCCCAAATAAACAACAAATTCAAATATTTAAGTTCAAATTCTGTTACATAGTATCAAATTAAAATATATAGAGCATAAAAATAAGGTTTGCAAATGTGAGGGCAAATTTTCCCACACAATTTCATAGATAGAAAGAAATTTTTAAAGAAATCAACCATAATTATCACTATCCCAGCCCTCTTTTGTTTCGTCATGGCCACCACTGTTGAAAGATCTTCTTGCACGTGAATTTGGGTTTTGAAGTCTAATTCTTTCATCAATCTGAAACCCAAGAAAAAAGGAACCATTTTCAATGGGTATATCATAAATTAAATTGATTCAGATCGACCGACAATTTGGAATTTCTCAACTTTCTCTGTAATTTTTTATCTATCTATCTGGTGATCACACACAAAGAAATAAGGTCAAAAACACACTTGCGCACACATTTTAAAATGGGTTAATCATATCGAGATGAAATACCCAGGACACAATTATAATGATGGTGATAATCATTACATACATTCTTTCTAACAGGAAGGCGCCTCTTCCAATTTTGTAATTGATGTGTGTGTGTGTGTGTATCCTCAAGCCCAAAGATTTGTTGTGGGTTTAAAGTGAAACAGATATGGAATTTCAGTTGCATAGCAAAACTATAATTTCTAATGAATTTTTCAGGTAAAATACATGTCATTATTCCTTTCGGAAAAATGAATCCATATTTTAAGACAAAATAAAAGCACATGTTCAATTTTCACTAGCTCTTCTGTTCAAGTAAGAAAAGGTCCAAATTGACAAGAGTAAAAAAGAATTATAGCTCTATTTTATACAAATAATTAATAAATTACTTGATTATTAATAAATTAGTTCATAATTGATAAATTAATTATTTAAAAAATATTTTATAAAATTAATTATTAAATCAGTTAAAATTACAAGACAACATAAAAAGATAAATTAATAGAAAGAAATATATAATTAAAATAATTCATATTTATTTAAATATTAAATATATTAATATAATTAATATGTTAAAAGCAAAAGTATAATAATTAATATTCAATTATATTTTATAAATTTATATATTTATTTATATATTTTTATTTTATTATTTATAGCAAAATTATAATTACTTATAACTATAATTATATAATTATATTTTATGAAATTACATATTTATATATGTATTTTTATATATTTATAATTTAAAATTAAAATATAATTATATTAAAATTTAATTAGTTATATTTTATAAAAAATAATATTTAAATTTATATTATAAAAAATATAAGTTGTAAATTAATAAAAAGAATAAATATAAATTTGAAAAAAAATTGAAGAGATGATAGTTTATAAAGTATAAACTATTCAAGGTATCTTATCAAATCAGAACTTTTTTTTTTAAATAAATTAGTATACAAAATACTTTTAAAGTTAACTTATAACTTATTGATTAGGTCACTAGTTAATAAATTATAAATTATTTGTTATGCAAAACGAAGTTTATATCATCAAACACCTAAGCAATTCAAAAATAAGAAGAAAGCAATATCATAACTAGTAAAAGCCATATTCTCTAAGGTTGCTACAAGTGCATCACCAAAGGAGATTTGAAAAGAAATATCTAAACATTTCGTAAAGGCTTTGCTAAAAAAAATTAGGACAGAAAGTCTTATCACAAATGAACCAACCAAACTCCCTACAAACTTACTAAACTAATCTCTTCTGTGCACCAAGTATTGTTATAGGTAGAACATGAACAAAAGAGCTTCCAATGTTTGTGTCTTAAGATAATACAAAATACACTCAGCTATCTAACTACAACTTAGAGAGTGAATGTTAGACTAAGCAATCCAATTATCAAAAAGAAACTATACCTGCTGAGTAGAAGAAACAAGGTTAGCAAACTGATGAGGAATATACCCTTCCTTTTCTTGTATGTATGATAAAAATGCAGATTCCCAGAAACGCACTTTATCTTGGGTTTGATTAAGCTTATCTTGGGTTTCATTTAGCTGAGATTTTAAAGTTTGAACTTCTTCTTTTATCTTGGGATCCTGGCTTGAGCTAGAAATATAAGATAAGCGAACTCCACCAAGTCGTTGCATAGTGTTTTCAAACACACTGGTTGGGCAGACCCCAAAGCCTAAACCTCGAACCCTACCTGGATGCTCTCTTCCAAACACCTTTCCTAATGCATCATCAGGAGATATTATTGAATGTCGTGATGGATCCTCCTGACTCAAAGCATCATTCAATTTATCCTGAACATTTGAAAATATGATATGATAGCCCCAGGTTTCAAACAAAGAATGAATAACAACCAATAGGATACAAAAATAAATTGGAAACAACTTACTGCTACTTCCTTTGCCTTATCATTCACGTATGTCCCATTCTTCTTTCGATGAGTGGCATCCCACAATTTTACCCGACCAACCAGTTGTCCACTCTCCTTTTCCTGGAATTTAGACACAAACTACTAAATACAAGAGATCAAAATACAAACTAGTTTCAATTAAGTATAAAAATGATACTACCATTAGCCTCTTTTTCCGAGCAAATGACATCGATCCACCAGTATGTGGAATGAATTGCTTGCTCCTGTTTTCAGCATTTTTCTTGCACATTTCCTGATGCATAATTTCAACACTTGGTATTCTGTTAGTTTGCCTTTGATCTAAGCATAGCTATATTTTTCAATCAAAATATATAGTTACCTTGTGCTTTTTGTCATCGCGAATATCAATATATCCAGCCCATTCTTGCTTAGTAATACCATGAGGGCAATTCTTATCGATATTTTGCTCCTTGCTCATGCTAGGGTCATACAATGTATTGTACAAACTTAATCTGTAATCTCTCCATCTCCTTCCAAGGGCTTGTTTAGCAAAACGCCTTCCAAGTTTCTCATTTTCAAAGTGGAAGTAAGGCTGCAAGAAAGAAACACAATTAGCAATCAAAATAAAACACTAAATAAAAATATTTGAGGATCATTTTTTACCAAGATAAATCTGTCTATGCAATCATCTTTAACTGAGTTGGTAATATGGCGCCAAGTTTTAACATCTATAGGGAATTCGGTCCTTGCTAACCGACCTACAACTCCTGAAAAAAGTCCTCCAACATCTTCAACAGGGCGACCCTCTTTGTCACATTCAACTACAACTTTTTCATATTTTAGACGCCACACTTGTCTAACTTTTAAGTTCTTTTCCTTTATCACACCATCCTTATCTGTTAAACAAAATTAACAATGCAATTTATTAAAATACAAAAGAAATTAAATTTAAGGAAATGACTCGATATCTTGCAATCACCTATCACTTTGCAAGCCCAAGAACTTCTTTGCTTAGTCTGTTTATGATTTGTCTTAGTAACATTTGTCTCTGTATCATCTGTCCCAGTATCATCTGTCTCAGTATCAGATCCAAGTTGAGTGTCTTGTCCCGGATCCTGTGAAGTAGAAGGACCATCTCTAGGCGCATGTAGTGAATATGTAGCAAGAGTATGAACATCTTGCGGTGAAGATTGTGAATGTGTTGGCTGGATAGTAGCATCTCTAGGTGGAGGCTGTGAATGTGCCTGCTGGGATTGTTTAACTTTGAAGTTCTTTCCCTTTGTCACATCATCCTTATCTGTTAAAGAAAATTAAGCAAGAAATATTATTAAAATACAAAAGAAATTAAATTTAAGGAAATGACTCCATATCTTGCAATCACCTATCACTTGGCAAGCCCAAGAACTTCTTCGGTTAGTCCGTTTATAACTTGTCCTAGTATAGTATGTCTCAGTATCATCTGTATCAGTATCAGATCCGAGTTGAGTGTCTTGTACCGCATCTTGTGAAGTAGAAGGACCATCTCTAGAGGCATCTTGTGAATATGTAGGATGAGGATGAGGATGAACATCTTGAGGCAAAGATTGCGAATGTGTTGGAGTAGCAGCATCTCTAGGTGTACGCTGTGAACGTGAATGCTTAGTAATAGATGCTCTGGATGGAGGTTCTGAATGCGTCAGTAGAGGAGGAGCATCTTGGCGTGTAGGGTGCGGTGGATCTATCTTGGTACTAGGAGCCCTTTCAATACCCGTAAGTTTTGGACGATTTGACTTGGGTATCTACAAAACATAGGTAGCTGTTATATAAATAAATAGTCTAAAAAATTAAGACCAAGAATCAACTAGTCTGCAAAATGGAAAAATCAAATACTTTGGTCAGGTAGTTTCCACTTTTTATGGTCGTACTAAGTAATGCATTTCATATTACCTTCCTCAGTGATTTGTTGGTGGGCAGGCCACCATTTGGACTGCAGAAAGAACAAAAAGTATGAATCTGTAAATCAGTAATAACATTAAAGCAAAAGAACATAAAATCATCTCAAGGAGCCTGCAGTAAATTCAGGTGTTGGCTCATTCATTATGGCTCAAGAATGTTAGACATGCTAGTACATGGCTTAGGGGGACATCAAGCACATGCAGTAACCTTATGCCTTATCACTCTTTTAGCTTAAAAAAGCTGCAACATATAATCTTTATTACTTCGGGATTTTTCTCCCAGATAATCTATTTCTACGGTATGCTCAACTATGTAACTTTAAACTCATGCAAAATATTTCTATTATTTTGAAACAAAATAAATAAATAAATAAAAATAAAGGGTAACTATAATTCCACATCCATTTTATTGTGTAGTACCCATGTCCTCTAACATTCAAAATGAATTTGTAGCAAACAGCACTTTAAAATAATATATCTCCTCTTTTAGATTTGTATCAAAGGTATGCTAATAAGGGAAACATAGTAAGTTGGTCAAAAGATTGATACAACCTTAGATCGCAGTTTGTGGTTGGGATCTTTAAAGATGGCGTTGGTAGAAGCTGCAAGTGATAAGAAGAGACTAGTCATGATAGGCATCATTCATCACTGCCAGCTACAATAAGAAACTTAGAATGTACAGCCAAGCTTCTCTACACATGCTAGGGTGATGTATTTATATTGAAAAAAAAAATGAATTAACAAAATAAAATAAAATATTCAATATTGATCTAACAAATATCCACTGTACCAATGTGCAAAAGCTTTCAACACAAGCACAGGTTTAACACTTGAGTTACCATCACAGATTAAAGACAGCCCATTCAATCTTGTGAGCACACGGCAGTAAAATGGACTTACAACGAGATTAGGCATGTGGCTTTGTGTGCTTACCCAAGGGAGACACACAACATGATACGTGGAAAATGGGAAAAGCTCATTTGAAAGTAGTAGACCGTATATTACTATAGGCTAAAGTTATAAAGTGACACACCACCACTATTACATGGTTAAAAGGAGGGTCTCCTTGGAATTTGTAAGGCTTGAGAAGCTATGTCAGCTTAAATGGGAAAGTTAGGGTGGAAGCTTATTGGGAAGGACAACCAGCCTTGGGTAAAGGTTTTAAATCTTAAAAAAAGAGGATTGCGATCCTCTTGACTTCCCTTGTAGTTCTAGAGACTATGGTATTTGGAGAGATATCTCACATTGCAAGAAGGACACAAAAGATGGGTTTGATTTTAGAATTGATTCTAACAACACCATCATGTTTGATATCAAAGATAGCTTGGCTTTTTCTGCTTGGCTGATAGAGTAGATTCCATTGACCCAAATAAGAAGAATTTGTTGGTGAGGGACTCGGTCCATGATCAAGATTGGAACTTGGAGGGACTTAATAATAAAGTCTCAGATGACATGTTGTTAATGACTCAAGATGTGGCTTTGCCAAAATTGATGTCCTCTGGGGATATAATCTGACGTGGTCAGCTACTGCTAATGGGCTCTACCCTGCTAAATCAGCCTAAGTACCCAAAGCCAAGGTTCTCATCATGAGCCTTATTGGAAAAGATTCTGAATTTTAAAAATTCCCCAAAAGATTTGTATGTTTTCATGGTTGTGTTTTCATGATTGAATTGTCTGTAATGTTTTGTGGTTTAAGAGAGGATATCTCTAATTCTCCAATCTATTCTATTCATGGTACAGGTCCTGAAACCTCTTCTCAGATGCTAAAGGATTGTCCTAGAGTCTGTATGATTTGAATAAGTCTGGGTGCATTGTTAAATGTTCTTGATTTCTTTTTAAATTGACTTCTAAAGAGAGGTGGCTGAGGAATATTGAACACTCTTAAAGTCCTGTAGGGATGAAGAGTGGACATATTGTTTCTTATTCTCTATTTGGCAAATTTGGATAGAGCATAATGACTTTGTGTTCAAAGGGTGTGTTAGCAACACCTAATTCTCTGTGAAGAAGATTTATTCCCTGCTGCAGGAATATGCCCAGTCTTTTGGCTGGTATAATGGCGGATTGGAAATTGTTGATCAGAGGATGGTTAAATGGGAGTGTCCTCCTAGAAGGTATATCAAAATTAATGTTGCTTACTTCATTTATAATTTGTCTCAGTATAAGATCCAAGGTGATGTCTTCATTGCCTTGTACTGGATCTTGTGAAGTAGAAGAACCATCTCCAGGTGCAAGTTGTGAATATGGAGGATGAGGATCAGCATCTGGAGGCAAAGATTGTGGATATGTTGGCTGAGTAGTATCATCTCTAGGTGGGGTCCGTGAATGTGCCGGCTGAGTAATAGCATCTCTGGATGGAGGTCGTGAATGTGCAGGCAGAGGAGGAGAATCTCGGTCTGTAGGGTGTGGTGGATCTAACTTGGTACTAGAAGACCTTTTGGTACCCACCCGTCTTGGATGTTTTGACTGAGGCATCTACAAAACATAGATAGCTGTTAGATAAGTGAATAGTATAAAAAATTAAGTCCAAGAATCAAATAGTTTGCAACATATAAAAATCAAATACTTTGGCCAAATAGTGTCCTCCTAAAATGTATATCAAAATTAATGTTGCTTAGTCCATTTATAATTTGTCTCAGTATCAGATCCAAGTTGAGTGTCTTGTACCGGATCTTGTGAAGAAGAAGGACCATCTCTAGGTGCAAGTTGTGAATATGTAGGATGAGGATAAGCATTTGGAGTAAAAGACCGTGAATATGTTGGCTGAGTAGTATCATCTCTAGGTGGAGGCTGTGAATGTGCCTGCTGGGTAGTAACATCTCTGGCTGGAGGTTGAGAATGTTCCGGCAGAGGAGGAGCATCTCGGCCTGTAGACTGTGGTGGATCAAACATGGTACTAGAAGCCCTTTTTGTACCCAAACGTCTTCGACGTTGTGACATAGGCATCTACAAAACATAGATAGCTGTTAGATAAATGAATCATCTAAAACATTAACACCAACAATCAAATAGTTTGCCACATAGAAAAATCAAATACTTCAGCCAAATTGTGTCCTCCTAAAAGGTATGTCAAAATTAATGTTGCTTAGTCCATTTATAATTTGTTTCAATATCAGATCCAAGTTGAGTGTCTTGTACCAGACCTTGTGAAGTAGAAGGATCATCTCTAGGTGCAAGTTGGGAATATGTAGGATGAGCTTCTAGAGGCAAAGATTGTGAACGTGTTACCTGAGTAGTATCATCTCTAGGCGTAGGCTGTGAATGTGCCAGCTGAATAGTAGCATCTCCGGAAGGAGATTGTGAATGTGCCGACAGAGAAGGAAAATCTTGGCCTGTAGGGCAGGGTGGATCTAACTTGTTACTAGGAGCCCTTTTGGTACCGAACCATCTTGGATGTTTTGACCTAGGCATCTACAAAACATAGATAGCTGTTAGATAAGTGGATAGTCTAAAAATTTAAGACCAAGAATCAAATAGTTTATAACATAGAAAAAATAACTACTTTGGCCAAATACTTTGGCCAAACTGTGTCCTCCTAAAAAGTATATCAAAATTGATGTTGCTTAGTTCATTTATAATTTGTCTCAGTATCAGATCCAAGTTGAGTGTCTTGTACTGAATCTTGTGAAGTAGAGGGACCTCCTCTAGGTGCAAGTTGGGAATATGTAGGATGAGGATGAGCATCTGGAGGCAAAGATTGTGAATGTATTGACTGAGTAGTATCATCTCCAGGTGGAGGCTGTGAATGCACCTGCTGAGTAGTAGCGTCTATGGATGGAGGTTGTGAATGTGCCGGCAGAGGAGGAGTAAGGTGTAGTGGATCTAACTTTGTAACAGGAGCCCTTTTGGTACCCAAACGTCTTGGACGTTTTGACTTAGGCATCTACAAAACATACATAGATTTTAGATAAGTCTAAAAAACTGAGACCAAGAATCAAATAGTTTGCAACGTAGAAAAATCAAATACTTTGGCCAAATAGTGACCTCCTAAAAGGTATATCAAAATTAATGTTGCTAATTTGTCTCAGTATTAGATCCATGAGTGTCTTGTACCAGATCTTGTGAAGCAGAAGGAACATCACTAGGTGCAAGCTGTGAATATGTAGGATGAGGATGAGCTTCTGGAGGCAAAGATTTTGAATGTGTTGGCTGAGTAGAATCATCTCTAGGCGGAGGCTGTGAATGTGCCTGCTGAGCAGTAGCATCTATGGATAGAGGTTGTGAATGTGCTGGCAGAGGGGAAGCATCTTGGCCCGTAAGTTGTGGTGGATCTAACTTGCTATTAGGAGCCCTTTTGGTACCCAATCGTCTTGCATGTTTTGACTTAGGCATCTAGAAAACAGAGATAGCTGTTAGATAAGAAAATAGTCTAAAAGATTAAGACCAAAAATCAAATAGTTTGCAACATAGAAAAATCAAATACTTTGACCAAATAGTTTCCGCTTTTTATAGTTGTACTAACTAATGCATTTCATATTATCTTCCTTAGTGACTTGGTGGTGGGTGGCTCTTTGGTCTGCAGAAAGAACAAAAAGCATGTGTCAACAATAACATTAAAGCAAATGACTATACAATCATATCAAGGAACCTTCCGTAAATTATTCGTGTTGGCTCATTCATTATGGCTCGAGAATGTTAGACGTGCTTGTCCATGGCTTAGTGGAACACCAAGCACAAGCAGTAAACATGTGTCTTATAACTCTTAGCTTAAAAAAAGTTACAACTTATAATTTTTATTTTTTTTTTAATTTTTTTCCAGATAATCTATTTTGATTGTATGCTCAACTACGTAACTCTGAGGCTCATGCAATTTATTTATATTATTTAAAACCAAAAAATTTTAAAAATAAAGGGTAAATATGATTCCGAATCCATTTTAGAGTGCAGTACCCATGTCTTCAGACATTAAAATCAAAATGCAGCATAGCTAGCAGCACTTTAAAATAAAATATGTCCTCTTTTAAACTTATATCAAAGTGACACTAATATGTGAAACATAGTGAGCTGGTCAAAGGATCAATACAACCTTAGACTGCAGTTTGTGGTAGCGATCTTTAAAGATGGTGTTGGTTGAAGCTGCAAATGATAAGAAGAGGTTGGTCATGATCAGCATCATCCATCATAGCCAGCTACAATAAGTAACTTTGAATGTACTGCCAACATTCTCTAGACATGATATAGTAATGTACTTATATTGAAAATCAAGTTAAATTACTAAAATAAAATGGTCAATATTGATCCAACAAATACCCATTGTGCCAATGTACAAAAGCTTTCAACTCAAACACAAGTTTAACACTTGAGTTCACATCACAAATTAAAGACAGCCAATTCAACCTTGTGAGCACATGGCAGTAAAATGGACCTACAACGAGACTAGGTTTGTGGCTTTGTGTGCTTACCCAAGGGAGACACATAACATGATATGTGGAAACTGGGAAAAGCTCATTTGAAAGTGACAAAGAATATAATATAGGCTAGATTACAAACTGACACACCACCACTATTGCCTTCAATTTTTAGATAACCAAATTTCAACGGTGAAAATGGGTCAAGCATACTGATTGCCATAAGAGGACTATGCAGAAGTTGGACAATATTTTAGCAGGCTATCTCATAAATATGATATATAGTGAAAAATAAATGAGAGAACAGGCTGAATTAAATAGTACTAAATACTATATGTCTAGAGGAACATAATTAAATAAATATACACTTGTGATCAAGATGATTTAGTTGGTAACACAAGACTTCAGTTAAGTAAGGTAGAAATGTAACTTCAATTTTTCCAACAAAGTCTTCTAATCTAACATCAAATTGTTATTACTCATATAATTAAAATATAGGAAAATGTAGATTTAATGTTTGAAGTTTTGCTATGAAATTAGAAGGATCACACCCCAAAAGGCTAGATATGAAATCAGAGAATTTAAGCTCATACCATTGTTGTGGGCCATACTTTGCAATTGGACTATAACAAATTCAAGAAGTTTAGTGTGGAGTATATTAACTAGATCTTCCAATCAATAGTAGAAGATTTGTAAGCTAATTGGAATCATCTTATATTACAAGATCCCTAAAAAATAATTACTTATTGCAGGGAAAACACACTGAAATCAATTTATTGACATGGTAAAAATCATCAATATGAAAAATTACAGGGACTATCAAGAAACGGAATAATTACTGCCCATGAAAAATGGGGAATACATCTATGTATTAATCCGAGCAGATATTAGTAAACTTCAATATCACATTGCTGACTTCTTCAATTCCTTTTTGTAATCAGTCCTTTAAAAATCCTGAAGAAATTAGCAAACTATAGATCTCTTCCTTATCTTGACATATCAAGTCTAGACATTGCTATAAATCTTGGAGAAAATGGCAAGGCTGACTTTCACTTTGTGTTCTGTGCTCTTATTGCTTTGCCTTCTCAATTACTGAGACTCAAAAATCATTATTCATTTTTTTATTTTATTTGCTTACCAATTTCATGTTTGGAATTTCAATAAAGTTTTAGGTTGGTTGTCGAAGGCCTAACACAACTTAGAGAGAGAAAATGACCCCAAAGCATTACTCAACTCGGCCAAAAATTGGGAAAGGTATCAAATGGCTAGAAATGAGACCAAGAAGGCAATGAGTGAGGCACGATCTAAAATTTTTTAGGAGTTCTACTGAGATTTAGGGACAAAGAATGGAAAATGAAAGATTTATAAGTTTGCCAAAAATAAGAAAAGAAAATCGAGAGATTTGAATCAAGTGAGGTGTATTAAGGATAAAGAAGGACAAATTCTACTCACAGATAAAAATATCAAAGAGCAATCGAAGAAGTACTTTTATAAGCTTTTCAATGACAGGTAAGGATCAACAAGGGATATGGAAGGATTAGAAATTCAAAAGAATGAACAAAATTTAACTTACTACCGTCAAATTCGAGTTAAGAAAGTAAAAGAAGCTTTTAAAAGTATAGATAACAATAAAGCCGCTGATCTTGATGATATTCTTATTGACGTTTAGAAATGTATAGGTAAATAGGGTACCTCATGGCTCACTAAGCTATTTAATGAAATTCAGAGGTTTAAGAAAATATCAGATAAGTAGAAGAGGAGCATTTTGATGCCAATATATCATAACAAAAAAGATATTCAAAATTATACAAATTATTGAGAGATAAAACTTATAAACGACACAATGAAATTATGAGAAAAAGCAATTGAGCACAAATTAAAAGACGAGACTAAGATTGTAGAGAGTCAATTTGTATTTATACCATAATAGAAGCTATTTATCTTCTATAGGAATTGATGAAAAGGTATTGGAGTAAAGAAAGAAACCTACATATGATTTTCATTGATATGGAAAAAGCCTATAATTGAGTACCAAGAGAAGTATTGTAAAAAGTTTTGAAAAAAAAAAAAAAAGAAATCCGTGTGGCATATATCCGGACTATATAAAACATGTATGATAAGATAACTACAAGTGTAAAAATTCCCGGAGGCAAAACAAAGAACTTTTATGTAAAAATAGGTTTACATCAAAGTTTAGCCTTAGGTCCTTACTTGTTTAATCTAGTCTTATATGTTCTTACTAGGGATATACAAAAAACTATCCCTAAATGCATGTTATTTGTGAATGATATAGTTCTGATTAAAAAATTAAAAAAAAAGATTAACTATAAATTTAAGTTATGAAGACAAGCATTGGAATTCAAAGATTTTTTCTTGAGTAGGAGTAAGACAGAGTACATATATTGCAAATTTAACAAAAAGTAAGATAGAAATAATTCGAAGGTAAGAATTGGAGAGCATGTCATACCACAAGTGTCTAATTTTAAATATCTAATATCAATATTACAAAGTAATGGAGAAATTAATGAAAATGTCATACATAAGATACAAATTGGATGGTTAAAATAAAGAAAAGTATAAGGAATTATCTGTGATTGCAAAGTATCCACCAAGTTTAAAGAAAAGTTTTATTAGATCATTATAATACTAGCTATACTTTATGATAGTAAATGTTGAACTTTGAAAGGACAACAAAAATAAAAAATAGGAGTATTAAAAATGAGAATGTTAAGATAGATGTGTGGTTACACAAGAAAGGACAAGATATGAAATAAATACATATAAGAGAATATTGGAGTGGCACCTATTGAGAAGAAGATAATAGAAAATCGATTAAAATGATTTAGACATATGTAAAGAAAGTTATTCGAAATATGAGAAGAATTGATTATATGATCTCTAATCTATAAAAAGATGTAAAGAGAGGTCAAAAAGGACGTTAGGGAAAATTATAAAAAAGAATCTCTTAGTGAATGATACTGCTAAAAATCTGGTTTCAGACAAAATTCAATAGCATTGTACAATCTATATAACTGATTTTACTTAGTAAAATAAAGCTTTATTGCTGTCGTTGTTGTTTACTTCGCAATTTCTGAAACTCACCAAGAGAAGTTCATTTGTTTCCTGTTTATCTTATGATAGCATCTCACTCCAAATTCATGGCTTAAGAATGCTTGCTACACAATTATAGTTCCTATTTATCTTATAATCAATGTCACAAACACAACTCATGATAATGCTAAATTAACCCAATAACAGATAATAATTACCCTCAAGCCACAATAAAAAAGAAGTATATATAACAAGAAACTAGAAATATTAAACATAAATTTTCAGAGAATAGGGTCCAAAAGAGGATAACACAGCTTGCTACTGTTGATATCCAAACCAAACAAGAAGGAAAGAAAATAGGACATGAATCTCTTTCTAACCTACTATAACATATATCAACTTTGACAATAATTATTGATAATAACATCAGAGAGTCAGCAACAGAAAAGATAATGGACTCCCAAATTTACCAGCCCTGGGATGAGTCAAGAGAGACCTAACGTACAAATTAGGGCCGTTCCGACCAAACTTGACGGAGTTCACACGGATGCTTTGGTTGAACTTGCAATCTCCAGACAAACAGCTTGAGGGAGTTCACAAATGCTTCAATGGGGCTCTGCTAGGTCACAGACCCACAGCGTTGAAGCAGCTTCTCCAGAGCAGAGAGAGACAGCATAGACGCGGTTATTCACTAACCCCCGCAAAATTTAAATATTCCAATGCAAATTGCGTCGTTTGGCTTAACCCACGTTTGGCTCGTTTAATAAACGACGGCAATTTTCAAGGCTAACTATCCACTTCCAGGCGTCCAGGTTTCAAGCCCGCACAACCATTGGGATTAACTCCCAGATGGCGGAACCGATAAAATAATTTAAACAAGAATTTCGATTTATTATATAATTAAACAAATAAATTATTAATGTACATATAGAATTAAATTTGTGGATGTGCTTGAATAAATCAACTTTTTCATTTTGTCATAATAAATAAAATTTTTTATATAATTAAATGAGTACTTATTAAACCTTAATGTATTGGATCAATTTGAAAATAAAATAAATTCTGAAAAAATATTAAAAGCACAAAACACATGCTAATATTAGAGATGCGAATGTGTCAAGCCCTTTATAAATAGCTCAAAATGCAAAAAATTCAGATTCCAATTTAAATGTGTTGAGCCTAAATGAATTCAATTTGATTAATATACCAGTTAAGATTGAACTTAATACTACTCAATTTGAACCGTTCATGAGGCAAACTAAATTGAATAATATGAAATATATTTTTATTTTTTATATCATATATAAATAATATAATGCATAAAAATTTCAATTACATTAATAATTGTTGAGGTTGCATGAAGAAAAATGATGTTTTATTTAAAATAATTAGCTTTCTAATATATGTAACTTTTTATTAAATATAATATGTGATAATTATGTTAATATTTTCAATAGATATTGCAGTAATAAAATACTTTATATTAATAAATAAAATAAAATAAAAATATGATATCTAATTTATTCATGAAAAATAAAATTTCAAATTCATATGAAATAATGAATTATTTAAATAAGATCGTATAAACTCATATTAGAATTTAAATATTTTTAAGTTTAATTAAAAATTAAAACTAAATAATATATTACTTAAATAAATTTATGCAAACTTATTTAAGTTTGTATTCAAGTCAAGCTTGAATTCATGTTCAAATTATTCAAACTTAATAATGTTCGACATAAGTTCAAACTCACTTATTTTTAATAAGCTCAAGATTAAGCATATAAATATTTGATTTAATTCGATTTGGTTGCACCCTTCCTCAATATATCATAAATTACTTGTTAATTTATTAATTATTTATTGATCAAAATTGAATTGATTTATTAATTAAGGTGTTCAAATCCGTAATTTTTTTTAGTTAATGTACAAAAGAACTATTCTTATTTGATAGGATTTTCTTTGGTGCACTTGACACATGATTTCATGATAGTTTTCCATAAAGTTTTGCAATCTTTTATAAGATTTTATATATATATATATATATATATATATATATATATTGCATCTAAATGATTTTGTATGGTAGGACTATTCATGTTTCAAAGATTTTATGGAAAATTGTAAATTTTTATTTAAACATTTTAGGATTTTATAATAAAGTAGCAAAATTTTATTAAAAAAAAAAAGATGCATCTTATATTCTAAACAATCGCAATATTTATGAAAAAATTACAACGGTTTTTTGCAAAGTCTCGCAACTTTTCCCGAAATCATCCCCAAACAGTACCATTATTTGAATCTAAATTTTGTTTGTGGTTCTCACGTTCTCCATCTTAGATTATTGAAAAATTTATAAGCAAATTATACTTTCCTTCAATAAAAAAAATTTGGTAAACTAACTTCATTAAAATTTAACTTAATCATACTTACACCCATTTTATTTAAGAATAAAAAAGGTGAAATATATTTAGAATTTAAAAAAAAAAGTAAGCGTACATATAAAGAAAAAAATGACAATAAACATTTCTAAAAGTAAAAGGAATATAAATTTAATTATACTAAGCTTCAAACTTTAAGGACGGTGAGTATAATTTATCTAAAATATATATCACCTAAATTACAAATGTAAATCCTACCCTTTTAGATAGACGATCATATTTTAGCACTTTTTACTCGAAATATAGACCTTAATATTTATGGTTTGCAAAATTGAGTTTGGCTGCACATAAAAATATCTAGTATGTCTAGTCCATAGTAAGAGCAGGGAGAGCAAATTCCCAAACTTGGCAACTTAACATTGCAAGTGAAATTTACTACAAAAAAGTATAAACAAAATGTACATGCATGCAGCTTTCGAAAAAAGCCTTGTACAGCCATTAAGGAGGAGGATGCCATATTTTCTGCCCTCTACAATCTGAAATCTCTCCATGCTGTACTCGGTGTAGCCATTGAAATATAGGCTGTTCTTTCTCAGCTGTTCGATCAGAGAATTCTTCTGTATTCTTCCTCAATCAGCATTCCAATAGGCCATCAGGCCTGTGTAACTCATGATTTTGAACATGGCTAGGAAAATCTGTTTCATGTTGGAATGAAGACTGAAAATCATCACTTTCTTCTCCGCTATCAGTTTCATCATTATACGTCTCAAGATACGACTCTTCTCCTTCCTCATCATCTCCCACCTATACATAAACCCAAGATAGTAAATCTCAAAATCGAAAGGAATGATTACATGAGAAGTAACAATGGTGACTATAAATGTATGAGAGAGAGAGAGAGAGACCTCAGGGTCTTCATCATCAGTAGGATAAACAGAATCTAATCTGTCGTACAATGCTTCATCTCCTCGGTCCTTTACAGCTTCCATTTGATCCTATAATGACAGGAACATTGTAAGAGATGGCAGAAAACAGGGTTTTTTATCAAAGAAGTAACTTGCTTGCATTAGGAGACTGCAAAATGATCCAAGAGGAGCCAGGCATACTATTTCGGATCTTATTTTCTCCACTTTGGTTTGCAGGGCTGAAATGTGTTTCATAAGAGCCTGTTGTCCACAGAAAAAGAGATTTTAGCTGAGAAGATTGATATTAAACATAAAAGAAACACATATGCCCTTACACATATGCATGTATACAATAGAGTGAACGCCAAAGATGAATAAAAAAATAGAAAGGGTTGTGCTATGGAGAGCTCTATCTCCTAAGAGGTTGATTATTTTCACCATTGAATTGCCTTCTTTTTTTTTTTTGGGAATCTCGAAGCAAGCAAATTTAAGTTAAAAAAATAAATTTCAATGCATTAAAGATAATTAAATATATTATGATGCTGCATGCATTCGTTGTGAGATAGTGTTGCTCAGTCTTCCGAGATATCTTGATATAGTGGAAACTAAACATATTATGCTATCTCTTTCAAGAAAGGACTCCTAAAGATATTTATGTCGTTTTTGAGCTCATGAGCCCGATCTTTATCAAGTCATTAAAGCCAATGATGACTTGACAAGAAGGCACCATCAGTTTTTTCTTTACCAACTAATTCCAGCATTGAAGTATATTAACATTGCTATTCTTATCTAATATTTAAATGTTCATGCATATCTTATTTTGGAACATGTTTACTACTAAGAGCTTCACTTTTAAATTTAATTTTAACATTTGAGGATGAGATGTGATTAATATAATCAGACTTGGTGCTAACGTGGGAGGGCGTCAGAGTAGGAATTTCATCTTGTCAAACTTCTGCTTTATCTTTTACATTGCAACCACAGACTAATTATCTAGATTTTGGCCCTTGGATGTGCTTAAAGAAACTCGTATTATATGCAAAATTTGGACTATCTTTTCGCGATAGGAATTAATTCATGTGAAGGGGGATTCTACTCACCTATATATGTATACTAATTTAAAATACAGAAAAGTGTAACTAGGCCTTGATCTTTACCCAAACAGCCTATAAAAGTATGTGAGATGTTTAATGACTCTCTTCAAAAGTTGAGAATAAATGCACCATTATCCCCACCCTTTGGAATATTCTCATGGAAACATGTCCCAATTCAATGCATAAACATATATATCTGGTTTGGATCTAAGTAGTTACTAGGAGTGAGAATATATATATATATATATATATATTACTCATTTTTAACATGCACTTATTATCTAAGCATAGAGAACCAGCTTCGCCATCTATTCTATGCATTTCCACCAAGATCAAAAGAGCCCCCCCCCCTTTTTTGTTTTTTTTTTTTTTTTGGGGGGGGGGGGGGGGGCGCAAAGTATAAAATGTAATATGCAAAATTATTCGCCATCTATTCTATGCATTTCCACCAAGATCAAAAGACCCCCCCTTTTTTTTTGTTGGGGGGGGGGGGGGAACAAAGTATAAAATGTAATATGCAAAATTTATTTAGCTTACAGTAATATGATTTTAAAATGAGCGATTATTGAATAATATAAAAATGAAATGAATTTTACAATTATCAATGATGAATTGGAGAGAAAACATTGACTATGTTGAATTTTCAAGTAGAATACGGGACATAGTTTTACGTGCAAGATTAAAAGTGATGGTATAGAATAAGATGCTAATGGAATATTCCTTACATAGTAAAAGTGATGAAATGAACAATTTCATTGTTTATACTAGGGTTTTTTTTACGCATTTATCCTTTATATTTTTCTTATATTCTAATATTATTTTTATTAATAAATAATAAAATCATATCACTCTTCCAATATTTTTACTATAAAAATATTTTCATAATTATATTATTAATAATAATATTTAAATAAAATATCTTTATTATTTATAAAAATTATTTGATATAAAAATTTAATAAATCAAAATTTTACTTTTATGCTTCTATTAATATTTGAAAGCTAGAATCTCACAATTTGTTAGACGTGGAAATGGCAAGCAGTCAAAAATCAATGTAGTAAGCTTCATCATGATCCTCTTTCTCCCAATTCATTTAGTACATAGAAATTTAATCTGTTAATTTTCTAAGTTCAAATGTTTTTAAGTTTGAATTTAATTTTGAATTCTTATCTTGAGAAGCTGGTTTTACTTTCCAAATTAATAATTACAATTTTATACATATTCACGACTAGTTTTACTTTGTAAATTAAGAATTATAATTTTATTCATATTCACATCGAGCATTAGACAAAAACAAACTTCTATGCTATTGTATATTAGTTGAGGAATAATATACTGTGTAACTAATAAAAAAATTTAAGAGTAACATGATGATGTTTTACATTATAAAATAATTTTTTTATTTCACTTAATTAAATTTTAAATTATATTTATATTTATATTATATTTATGTGATTTTAATTAATGTTGTTACACAAAATAAATCAACTTCTAATACAAATTTAATTAAGTTTAAGATTATACGTTATATTTTTTTTATAAAAATTTAAATTTGATCCATTGTTGGTGTAAAATTTTTTATATTATCAGTAAATAAAAATATAACACATGATTAAAAAATTATTAATTTTTACTAACAATAAGAATGTTTTACTAATTTCTATTGACATAACTAGTGTAAAATTATTTTACGCTGATGAAGAATTAAATTTAAATCCTTTTTATAATTCTAATGCTATAAACCAGGAGGTCTGCAATCCCGTGCAATACACTGGGAGTATGACTAGTTTTTAAGGCAAAAGTAATTTTACTTTTGCACTATCCAAACACACTTTCATCAACCATTTTTTATCCAAAATTAATTCTGGTACCCATCCAAACATGCACCTAAATCCGAATAGAACTCTCCTTAGATGCAGTGGTTGTAAACTGACATCAGCTAGTCATAGTTTTGACATTTAATATCTTAATGATAATGGCAATAGTGCACCAGTTGCATTGGTGCATCACTGGTCTAAACAGTTGGATTTCATTCATCTATGCCATACTGCATAGGGTGAATGAAATCCAACTGATTAAACTAGTGGTGCACTAATGTAACTGGTGCACAGAAGTCTCCCACTATGTTAGCATGCAACATTGATGTAGTGAAATATATTTGTTTGTTATGTTACCTCATGCCTTTGGAGCTCTATGGAGCGTGCAAGAGCCTTTCTCTTTGTCAAAAGATTCTTTGGTCTCAAAGTTGAAGGCCGCTTATAGTCCTTTCCTCGGTATACAATGACAGCATATCCCTTTGAAACTTTGTCAACTGACACCAAAACACCTCCACTTTCAGCTTCAAGAGCCAGTGCAACTTTTTTAACCTGTTCAAAAGTTTTAGCCTTTACTATTAACTTGACCAATTCCCGGTGCTTCCAGTGCAAATGCATGTTCTCAATGGTACCATCAAACACCCCACGCCTACCTGAAATCATAAATTCTCATAAACAAAAAATAATTGAAGTAGTATCACCAAAAAAATAATAATAATAATAATAATAATAATTGAAGTGTAGAAGAGCAGAAGGCAAAAAATATTGAGGTAGGTAGGCCTTGGCAGGGGGACGAAGAGCACAAAGAAGGCTAAAGGTATGACTGCTGATAAAAGAGCAGAAGGAAGGCTAGAGGATTGACTGCTGACAAAATTGTAGCCAAGGTGGTTCCACATTTCAGTGTAAATTTAAGTTTCAAGATCCGAAATTCAAATACATTTTAAGTATAAATTCCAATTTGTAAGTTAAAAGTACTCTCCAAGATCTTCCCTCTCATCTTGGGTTGTGAACTGAATTAAACAAGTCCAAACAAAGTATAAGAACTTCTTACAGATAGAGCTATACCAAGAAGTAGGAAAGCTTTCATCCGCAAACCTAGCTTGCGAAACATAAATCTTTCTTCGTCAGTTATGCTTTCAGGGCCTGCTTCATTTTCTGATGGTGTTAAAGATTCTTCAGCCTTCATTAAGGCTCGTTCAGCTCTTGATAACTTCCGTTGAGCCTGATAACCACAAGTCCTTAGGGTCAAAATTGAGCAAATTCTGAAATGGCATTATTTAACAACATTAACCTTTATACTAAATTTCTTCTGCATACTTTACAACAAAGACCAATTCTAATAAAAGATGATGAGATCATGATGGTATCGAAGAACCAAGAGCGCATTACACAGTATTCATAACTTCAGTGCTGATCAAGGGAACTAGGGCATACTAGAGCCATACTTAAATATTTAGAAACATATCTGACCATTAGTAGAGGTCATCTTAGGTTTGTTGATGATATCATATGTTAATCTGTTTAGAAAATAGGAACTTGCCTCACAATAGTAGTATGAATCATAGTTGACCCTCAACTCCTATATAGAACATTCTTTTCTAATTATATAATAAGTTTGATCATTTGACAAGAAATAGGGTTAATTTCTTCTTAGACAGTTCATGTCACCCTTTCTCCCACTCAATATGTCGGTTTATAGTTGTACTCTTCTATTGGTCATGAGGAGTTGATTCCAATAGACATACTTCCACAAAAGGGCGAGTAGAGGGTGCCAAATAATGGCTTTAACGTGAAAGAGTAAGAATGGAGCACTCCATCTCATTCTCAAAAGTCATGTTGTGTATCTTCTCTAATGAGTTTTCGTTTTCATATATATGGGTGTGACTCCATTAACACCGTCCAACTTACACCCACACTTTCACCATTGCATGATTCTTTGTACGATACATTTCTTATAAAATCCACCATTACATTTCAAATATCAGTTATATACATCATATCTGTAAAATTTCACATTTATCCAATATAATTAACTAAAATTAATGTTAATAATACTCTTTAAACATGAGAAAAGTTGAGTGCTTGATTATAAACTAATTGCTGTTGTATTCTTCTGAAATATAGTATACAAGATCAATACTAGGTTGCTAGTGTAATCCAAAGGCTGAATTAAAAATAAATAAATAAGTAAATAACATTCTAAAAACAGTTATGCAATGATGTAAGTTTAGTTGATATCAATTGATCCCTCACAATATCACTGCATTTAAACTGGTACCACCTCCTCTTCTACTTCACCAAAATAGAACACTCTTACCAACAATACAGCTCCCACTTCAACTGACTATGTTATTTACTTTTATTTTATATAATAAGACCACTCACAGTATCATTAAACTATTGCACAAATCCAATATTTAAATTTCAGCTCAAGTGATTGATTAGCAAACCCTTGGAAATTAACAGTTTAACAATTTGTACTAATAAGAGAGATTTAAAGTCAAAGTTATTTGGGACATGACAAGAGAATTCCTTGATTTAAAGAACTTACAATGGCAAGCTTTTGTTCTAGCTTTCTAACAAGGGAAGCATGACGTAGTATCTCTGCTTCTTTCATCACTTTTTCCTTGTGATGATCATCCAATCTCGTTCCCCACTTAGCATCTGCATCCAAGGTTTCCCCGAGAGTCCCAGCCTCTCCTGATTTCTCAAATGTATCAACAGATGGTACAGCCAATGATGATGCTCTTAGCCGCGCTTGCTCCTCCACATCTTCCATTGCTTTCACCATTTTTTCTCTTTCCCGCAAAGCCCGAGTGACATCAGCTGACAAAAAGTTTTTGCCACGATAAAAAACCAAAAAATCTTTATTTCTGGACAATAGTATGCCTCCTGTCAATTTCTGCAGAAGCAGTAAAAATTTATTATAATTTCTCATTCATCAATTATTACCTTTTACTTAAGAAAGAAGCACAAAGCAAATCCATATAACAGAACAACTGAATGAATCTATGTTGCCATTTAACACGAATTAATAAAAAATTCATCTGATTGATTCCCACTATAGTAATCTCAATGATTTTACTCATCACAAGGTTATAGAATAAGACTGCTGACAATATATTTGCTAATAAAATTAGAGGCTGACAGAAAAAAAGACAAAAAAAAGGGATAGACTAATTGAATAAGCAAGCATATTTTATCAATAGTGCATATTGTATTACAAGCTTCAAATTGCAGAAATATGTCAGCCTCACTTCACATATTATATTTTTTTCTTTCCTCTAGAGGCATAGATGGGGTCTAGGACAATATACTTTTTTTGGTGTTCAATCACTGTTTTGAAGATGAGAAAGACCAATATTTTCTCAAATACCTTTACAAAATCTCTATTGGAAAAAGATAAAAAAAATGGAAATATTACCTAGATTAAAAGCCTTGAGCATTAAACAACAAACATACACACAAGCACATGCAAGGATATTTCACCCACATTATTGTTGTTGTAAGCAAGTTGGAATAGCCAATCAGCATACTCTATGAATGCAATTAAATAGTAACCTAATATGGCGAGGTTAAACAAGAAGAATGAATGATGTGTCTCCTAAAAAGAAACATCACTGTTTCCACAACCAGTCCAGGAGTTGACTGAACAAAAACTTACGAAAGAAAGTCAACACAGTCCAACAATGTAGTAATCATCAGAAGGTACAATTTATCACCTTGATATCTTCTGCCATTCTCTCACTGGTAGTCAGCTGCACACCACGTTTCAGTGCAATTTTTGCAATGGAACTTTTTTCCCATAACTTAACCATGGCAGCAGCTAAACCTTCAAGCTGTCTGTTTCTACCTATACCATAAATGATATAAAATTAAAAGGAGAACAATCAAAATACGTATGCAAAGTAGGACAAGTGAAACAACAACACACCTAATGCAAAATGAGGTGGAAGGGTTCTTGCAACCCTTCTTAGAGAAGTTGCTTCCTTTAAACCAAGTGAGGATTTCATTCCAAAAGGAAGAACTCTGAATGGAGGTTGGTAACCAGGAACGGTTCCAGGAAGCATATCTGCATCCACAGGTAATGGATCACATCCAGGCCAATCTGCGTACCTGGGACCCAAGCTATCCAATAATTTATCCACTTCATCTTCATATTTGATTTCTGGCAGCGGTTCTTTCTCCTCCTGGTAATGTTTATTTTCCAAATTTTCTGAAAGTGCATTCATCTCGGTATTAGAAGCAACATGAGAAGCTTTTCCAATATCATTAGTAGAAGGTGTTGGTAGGAAATTGGACTTGGTGTCACTTTTCTTATATATGCGTTTGTTCTGTTGTATGCCAGGAACCTCATAGCTCACACCCCTGTATAAGGAAACAGAGTTTCCTGACCTCCAAATCACCAGACCACCTGTTTTCCTCTGAATGTGATTTGAAAAGTATAAAAGAAATAACAGAAGTTAATGAAAATTAAACAAGACATAATCCAAAAAGAAGTTAGCAAGGAGATTCCAGCAGAACAGTTCTATAAATTATTATATCCCTTTTAGTATATTAGTAAAAATATTAATATTGTTGAAAGATAATTAGGGTTTAGGGAAAAGGGAGAAGTAGAAAGGCTAGAGAGAGTTGAAAGAAAACTCTTTATATATAATTGAATGATATATTCTCTGAATACAATAAAAGACTTAACCTAATGCTTTATTTATGTAAAGCTCCTAAGGGATATAAAGACTCTAATATCCCTAATTTTGGGTGCAAGACAAGCAAGCCCAAATCAATCATAATCAATAAAGATAATTCCCTAATATATCATAGCAAATATATTATTCCTGAAAGACAGAGTACATAGTCATTCAGACAGCCTACACATGAGAGGGGGGGTAGCAAAGGCACTTCACAGAATCTAATGACTTTTTCAAACAATATTGTGCTAAGAAAGATGGAGAAAGGTCCTCAACTTCATCACCTCATTCCAGAAAATATCTTATTAGAATCAGGAAGATGAAACTATCATTTATCACAAGACTGAAAATTTGTAAAATAGCCAATAACCACATAAATCTATATTGCAGTCAACTTCAGAGCTGGTCCTGGGAACAGCATTTAGGAGGGGGGAAAAAAGGCTGTTTGATAAAGAATCTTCCTCTAGATGCCAAGCACACGTCAGGTAAGGGCATGCAATCAGGAAATCTTAATAAAAAAATTACCTTGACTCAACCCAGAAATAAGTGCGATAATAAATGGTAAATGAGTAGTATTTTAATCCATAAGCAATTAGGGTAGTCATTCAGTTAAAGTTGGACGAGAAAACAAGGAAGGAGGAGCTCCTGGAAAATTCACTTATTGCACTATTCTGTGGTCCATCTTGGTGAGAGGTGTCTTTCATTAATGTAATACTTAATTCTTCAAATAGATTTTAAAGTTCTACCAACTTCCAAGAACTTTTTGAGGCTCCTAAACTGAGTTCAATGGCAATTTAGCTGATTCTCTCTCATTAGATTAGACCTGTTTGTCCATAATCCATTCAGACTTTGTTGTTCGATACTCTCTTGGATATGAAACTCTTAATTATCTATACATCCCACAAAATTTCCTGGTGAAAACAGATTACTTTTAAAGATTGTATATATATGTAAAGGTAAGAGTAAAAAGCAAACCTCAAGAATCTCATGCATCCTCTTCATGTTAAGTGCCGAAGCACCTTCAAATTTCAGCCGCACAATCTCTGATGTCTTCCACTTCTCATGAATCATGTCAACAACAGCTTGAGTAACTCCACCACTGCCAATTCTTGTCTTATGCTTCTTCTGAAAAGTCAAAATTCTGAGCCTCCTCAATTCTGATTCAGGAAGAGTCAGTTCTGCCAGAGACGTCTTACTTCTTCTCCTTGCAGACATACCTTGTGCTTCCTCTTTCTCCTCTGGCTTCTCCCATGGAAACCTTACCTCACCATCACGTCCAAAAGTGCCAATCCCCAGGGGTGATTCCGGTGAAAACCCACCCCTTGTATTTGGCAACATCCCTTCCTCAACATAAAAAATATCCTCTACAGACCCTTTTTCTATTACCCTCTCCCTTGTTTCTTCTTGCTGCTCAATGCTATCATCCATATACCCAAATTTCTTTAGTTTTTCAATAATCCTTTCCATTGTACTACCTCCACCCCCGCTGCTTCTAATAGTACTAACACTATCACTGTCAGCATTGTCAGTATCATTATTATGACGACTCTTTTCCAAACCCAATTCAGATGCATGCTCATTTTCAGGACTTTCATAATCTAATACAACTTGAGGCGGTTTTGGCCGATTTCGCCGATGGGGTTCATTCCATTTCTTCAACCAACTCTGATTACAAAAATTGTTGCTTGGAATATACTGAAAGATGGGATTTTTAACAGTGACAGAACTTGAATTCAGCCCGGCTATTCTTCGTCCCCTAACCGAACCATAGATAACTGAGTTTCGGATTGTGAAAAACGTGTGCTTTTTAAATTGAATTGATGAATTGTACCTGAAGAAGTGGAGACTTTGGATTCCGGGTGAACTTTGGAAAGACTCCAAAAATGATGCTGCTGGTTGAAGCTGACGACAGGGTACAACAGCCATCATAGAAGCAAAAAATAGCTGAACATAATTTCAGAGGAGAAAAAATGGCAAACTACCAAATCCTTCAATTGAAGTGTGTTTGCTGTTGCTACTACTTCGTCGGCTTCCTCCCCCAGTCCTCAGCTTCGAGCTTCGTTATCCGAGCGGCAGACAAATATCTACGGTTGGTTTGATTACCGGTATGCTTTGCAAGCCAAACACCATATTTCAGCGTTATTCACCTTTGGCCATGTTTTTATTATTTTCTTTAGGAAGAATATATGAAAATTTTTCATTTTATTTATCAAAAATTACTACTTTCTATGTTATTTACAGAAATTTGAAATTCATGGATATGTGTCACAGTATAAATCACTAAATAAAAAAATTATTAATTAAATCAACTCATCTAATAATTCATATTATGTTACATCACCATAAATTCTAAATTCTCATGAATACCATATAATTTTTTTTTAAATTTTAATAATTTTATCCAATAATTTAAAATATATCACGTCAATCGAAATTTAAAACTCTCAAAGTATAGTAGAATTTTTAATATTATTTTTATATTTACTGATAATATAAAATATTATATATTATAATTATGGTATGCTAAGTTTAAATTCATGTATAATACTCCTCTAAAATTTACATGAATGTCAAATTTAATTAAATCAAATCTAAAGCTCCCCAAATCATTCCACCAGCTTTAAGAAAAAATGAAAAAGGTTGGCCCCCTAGGCGACTAATGACAAGGAGCGTAAGATCCCTCCGGTGCGGCGTTGCATAATTTTTGTCTGCTCGTTTAAAATTGTTCTCTTAACTAATTTGAACTTCAAGGCATTGTTGGCACATGAGTTTGAGCAACAGGGTGAACCCTCTACTGTTTTGTGCACAATTGAATAATTGATCATTTTTATATTTATTATTTTGATTTTTGATTTACTGTTACAATTAATCTAACAGATACAATTAAATCTCCTTTATAAAATTTTATTACAAATCCAATTAAGGAAAAAATACAAAATATTTCCTTTAATTTTGAGTAGATTAATTTTATCCACTTCAATTTTAAAAATTTAGATATCATCACCTCTTAAATCATATAAAATTTAACATTAACATTATCATCACTTAATTTTTTAATTTTATCAAATTATATAATTTTTTGAAGTCTTTTTAAATAAGAATAATGATATTATAATTTATTGGTTTGTCTTGATGATCAAATTTTTATACATAATTTTTATATTATATAATTAATAAAATTAATGTAAATATATAAAATTTCAATTAAATATTAAATTACAAAATTATGTATAAAAATGACATGATAAATTAACATTATATTATTTCAAAAAATATTCTTAATGTTACCATAATATTAAAATCTCAACACTACTTATCAAAGTAGTTACATAGAATTTTAATTAAATATTTGAAAATAAATTATAAAATCATATATAAAAAATTAGTGTAATAAACTAGAATTGTATAATTTTGAAAAATATTTTTAACAATAAAATCTTAATATTATTTTCACTTATATTTTAACAAATAAACTATTTTAACATCATGATCAAATGATTCCTAAAAATTAGAAAGTGATTTATTCATTTATCAAAATATTAAAGTATGTAGTATTAAAATTCAGTACTACAATAAAATTAGAAACATTTTCATAATTTTGTGATTTTTTATTCAAAACGTTCATAGAAAAATTGTATAATTTGATAAAATGAGAAGAATAAATCCTCTTTTTGTCCTGTGCACTTTTTTGGGTCCTCATAATATATTTTGTATCAAATTTTTTTATGAAATATTAATATGTTCAATTTCATTCTTAAAGGAATGGAATTAAATGAATTAATTTTTATATGGATTCTAGCAAAAGGATGAAATTACACAAATCAATATTTCACATGGGTAAGCTAAAGTTCTTATGTCCGAGAATAAAGAGAAAGCTCTTTCCGGAGAAGAGATGGATCAACTGCTAAGAAGTACAAAGAAGGCCAAGCCAAATGAAGTAGATGTGGTCATGATTGGTGGAGAGGAGGAGAAAGAAGGTGAGAAAGTGCAAGGGAGTAACATATCAATAGTATCATATAAAGATAAGTTAATAAACGTGAATGGAGCACATAATGAAGTATATGAGAATGAAGCTTTGTACATGATAAATGAAGAGGAGGCAAATGAAAAGGATGAAGAAATTCAACCAAAAGATCAAGATCCTCTCTGTCCACACATTAAAGTTTCGAAGAAGGAATGCCGAGAATGGTGTTAACCTTGGAGAAATTCACTAATAATAAATTTGCTAAGGAAGAACATAGCATTTAAATTCCTAAAATCCTATTTGGAGAAGCTTTGGTTGTTGAAAGGCTTCATCCAATTAATAGATATTGGGAATGCTTACTATGTAGTTCAGTTTAGTGACAAGGAGGATTATATTAATGCATTTGAAAATGGTCCCTAGATGATCACAGATCACTATCTGGTGGTTCAACAGTGAAGGCCTAATTTTGATCCTTTTGATGTTGAGTTCAGGAAGCTAGTAGTGTGGATAAGAATTCCAGGATTGTCTCTAGAGTTTTACAATCAATGGTTTCTTTGGAAGCTTGGCAATAAGGTGGGGAGAACATTAAAGGTGGATATGCATACGCTCAGAGATAAAAAAAATGCTACAATAACAAAGAGAGGCCGGTTTGCTAAGATATGTATGGAGATCGATCTTCGTAAACAATTGATCCTTAAGGTGTTAGTTTGAAAAAAAGTATTACCCATCCAGTATGAGGGCTTACACCTTATTTGCTTCTTTTGTGGTAGGTTTGGACATAGGAAAGATGCGTGCATTGTTAAATCACCCTAACAAATGGATGCTTAGTCTAATATGTCTGGGAAATCTACCATCATGCAGTCGAATATAATTAATGGATTATTTTAACAAAGTCCTATGGCGGGAGAGGGCCCACCAATTAACCAAAAAGTCATTGCCGACGAGGAATATTTTAAGGGATGGATGATTCCACAGAAGCAGTTTAGGAAAACAAAAAATTAAGCGAGAAAGCAGGCATCTGATTTAAACGCTTTCGAGAAAGGAAAAACTGTAAGAGTTGACCTACAACATAATAATAGAACTGATATAGCCAAGTCTAGATTTGATGCCCTTTTGGCTTTAAATGAGGATGATATGATTGCAATTAACAAAGGACTGATTACGGATCGATGGGATATCAATGATATTGTTGCTGTAAAGAGTAATTCAACAAGATCCACCCATGAAAAATCTAAAGCTTTATTGGCTAAAGAAAACATTAACCCTAATGGCTCTAAAAGTATGGTTAAAGGCAATCATAGACCGCTCAAATCAGGACAAAAATCTACCCAGTCTAAAACCAACACTCCTCCAGAGCATAATAGACCCACCACTTCCTCTCATATACATCACTCATCTCCCGAACCATATATAGTGCAGCCCACCAAGAATGCTCAAGGAGTATGTCCAGGTGCATGTACTACATATTTTCCTATGCAAATTGTAAATGGACAGGAGGATGTGATGATTATATCAACTCAGGAGGATGAAAGCCCTCCACCTAGAAAACCTCCTGATAACTCAAATGCAGTGCAATTGATGCAAATGTACACTTCTACTTTATTAACAGACGAGGTCAATAGTATCATAAGCAGTGGAGGCAACCAATGCCTTTTTAAAGGTTAACTAAGGTGAAACTCCTTTTATCAACCTTTCTTTCTCATGAATATAATTAGCTGGAATTTACAGAGGTGCTAGAGCCTTTTCTTTTATAACTCACGTTCGTGATCTAATTAATACCCACAAAATTGGCATTTTTATTGTGTTAGAAACTTGAATATCGAGTTTCAAGGCAAAGCAAGTTATTAGGAGGTTAGGAATGGATAGTGTGTTCAGAAGAGACCTTACTATTTTTTCTGGAGGCATTTGGATTTTGTGGAAGACGTCTTCATACCAGATATCTATTCTTAAACATCATCATTAGTATATTTATGTCCACTCTAAAATGGTGGAAAGCAATCAATTGGGTTATTTAACAGTAGTTTATGCGTCTCCACATGAACAACTAAGAGCTGTCTTATGGAATGAGTTAAAGTTATTGGCTTGTCATATTGGGGCGCCTTAGGTTCTACTAGGAGACTAGAATCCTTATCTTACAGCTGTAAAAAAAAAGAAGAGGACAACTAAATTTTTGAAGCATGTATGCTTTTGCTCAGTGTTTGATTGATTGTCATCTCATGGACTTAGGCTTTAAAGGTCCACAATTTACCTGGGAGAGGAAGCATCTTCAGGAAAGATTGGATCGTGGGTTAGCAAACGTAGAATAGAGATTGGCAAATCAAGAGGCTTCAATTTTTCATCTCTTTTACATGAAATCTGACCATCGGCCAATTTTGATTAACATGCAAAATAGAGACTTTATAACAAATGGTACCCAACCCTTCCACTTTTCATGCAACATGGTTATTAGATGAAACATTCCCCGAAGTTGTTTGTAAAGCATGGGCAAAATTAAATGATTAGATTCTAGCATCTGATTACTTCCAGAATGAAGTTAAAAGATGGAACGAACACAACTTTAGGAATATTTTTAGAAAGAAAAGAATTCTAATGGCTAGATTAGAAGGGATGGATAGAACGCTTGAACAGCAATATAATCGCTATCTTTTGTTGCTCAAGAAAAAATTATAGCAGGAATATAAATGCATTATCCTCTAGGAGGAAATTACTTAGTTCCAAAAATCCAAGTGCAATTAGCTTCTATATGGTGATCGCAACACTATTTTTTTTCATACCTCAACGATTATTCAGAGAAAGAATAATAAGATTAAACTTCTTAAAGATGAAGATGGATACTGGCATGGGGATCAGGAAGTGCTCTAGAAGATGACTCTAAAGTTTTATTGCTCTCTCTTTTCTAAGGATCATAAAGTACTCCTAAAATATCCTTTGGTGGATTGCTTTCCTAACATTCAAGAAGATTTTGGAAAAGTACATAGGGAAGTGGATGTTGAAGAAATTAAAATAGCTATTTTTAACATGAGTGTGTTCAAAGCTCCTAGTAGCGATGGACTCCAAGCTATCTTTTTTCAAAGTAATTGGAATTTGATAAAGGAATCAATTTATAAAATGATTAAGGCAATATTCGAGCACCCAGAGAATATGACTAAGATTAATGAGACGCTCTTAGTGTTGATCCCAAAATTAGATAACCCCAAAACTTTAAAGGTTTTTAGACCAATAAGTCTATGTAATGTGATTTACAAAACAGTCACAAAAATTCTAGCCAACTGTCTTAAGCCCATTATGAATAGAGTAGTCTCACCTAATCAATGTAGCTTTGTTCCTAAACGACATAGCTCAGATAATATCATCATAACACAAGAAGTTATTCACTCCATGCGGATAAAAAAGGGTAAGATTGGATATATGGCTATTAAAGTTAATTTGGAAAAAGAGTACGACAGATTAGATTGGAACCTTTTAATAAATACTTTAGAGGAAATAGGGTTTGACAAACATGTTGTCTCTCTTATTAAAGCATGTGTGGAAACTTCCAATATGAGAATTTTATGGAATGGTAACCTGATAGAAAGCTTTAAATCTTCAAGAGGAATTCGACAAGGTGATCTGTTGTCACCATATTTATTTGTTCTTTGCATAGAAAGATTTGCTCATGCCATTGAATTGTCAGTCTAAAGAAAGCTATGGAAGCCAATCTTGTTGGGAAGAAAGAAAATACCTATTTCTCACCTTTTTTTTCACAAATGATCTGATTCTTTTTGCAGAAGCCTTAATGGAACAAGGAGAAATAATTAATCTATGCCTATTTACATTTTGTAATAGCTCAGGACAAAAAGTGAATAATGATAAGTCCAGAATTTTTTTCTTTCCTAATGTCAACCATGTGCGATCCAAGGAAATTAATGATAGGCTTGGATTTCAACCTACGGTGGATTTGGGGAAGTATTTAGGAGTACTATTACATCATAAAAGAGTGTCCTATAGATCATTTAATTTCATTATTGATAAAGTTAATCAGAGGTTAAGCTTTTGGAAGGCATGCATATTTTCATAAGTGGGAAGAATTACACTTACGAAAGCCATTTTGTCTTCAATACCATAATATTTTATGCAGACAAGTATGCTTCCTGCTTCCATTTGTCTTAACTTAGATAAGCTGAGTAGAAATCTTATTTGGGGATCTAAGAAGGATGAATGCAAAATTCATCTCATTGCATGGGAAAATTTATGTCATCTAAAAGAAGATAGGAGCATAGGAATAAGGCGAATGAAACTAAGCAATGAAGTTTTCTTGATGAAGATTGCTTAGGAAATTATTCATTCCTGAAACTCTCTTTAGGTGAAGGTGCTGCAAAGTAAGTATGGGTGTGGAGATCTGATTGTGCCTAAGATTAAACAAAGTAAACATCAATCGAACTTATGGAGAGGAGTTTGTAGTGTCTAGAAAAATTTTCAAAAAGGATTAAGATGGAATGTGGGGAATAGCAGATGTTATATCTCTAAGCCAGCAAAAGGATTATGTAGTAACTGAATACATGAGAGATGATGGTAATTGGAATCTTGGCTTACTGATGCAGCATCTTCCACATGAACTCATAAGTAAAGTTTAGGATGCCATTCCTCCAATTCCAAGCCTATGCTCGGATTCTCTAATCTGGAAAGCCAATCCTACTGGCTAATTCTCAATCAAGTCTGCCTATAAGCTGCTAACAACTAATATAGTTCCTAAAAATAACCTCTAGAAAAGAATATGGAGTTAGTCTGGTCCAGAACACATAAGGGTGTGTTTTTAGCTTTTAACTAATAATAAGGTCCTTACCAATGAGCAAAGATGGAGAAGGAAAATTGTGAATTCGGGCTTGTGTCCTCATTGCGGACAAGAGTTTAAATTAAACCTACACATGATAAGGGATTGTTCCCCGGTTTAGAACTTGCGGTTAACACAAATACATGTTTCTCATTAGGATCTCTTCTTTTCATTACAGATGCAGGATTGGTTATCTTAGAATTTGATTACCAATGCAAATCAATCTAATAATAAATCTTAGTTTATTACATTTGGTTTCATGGTTTGGCTAATTTGGTTGAACAAAAACAAGCTAGTGTTTCAAGGTAATACAGGAAATTTGCATCAGATTCCCTTCATGGCTTTATCTCACACACATCAACTTCAAAACAGTTTGAATGTCCATGGTGCACTAGTAGATATAAACAAAAGATAGGAATTGTTAATAGGCTAGAATCCTCCGAAAAAGGATTGGGTCAAATGTAATACAGATGGTTTGGTGAAAGGTTAAAAAGTAGGTTATGGAGATGTTTTTTGAGATAACTCTAGTGCTTGGTTATTGCATTTCTATCAATGGACTGTTAGTTCTGACGTGACTATAGTTAAACTCTGGGGAGTGCTTACAGTTTTTTGCTTGGCTTGGCAATATGGTTGTAAGAAAGTTCATTTTGAACTTGATTCTATAGCAGCTGTTAATCTAATCAGGAAAGGATGTGATAGTATGCACCCTTGTCATTCCATTATCTCATCCATTATAGGTTGGAGAAGAAAAAATTGGATGGTGCGATTCTCCCACTATTATAGAGAGGCTAATGCAATGGCTAATCGTATGGCAAACCTTGCTCACACTAAATGTTCAATTCAAGAACCTGAGGTTGTCTTGTCTAATGTTACTCCTAATTTTACCTTGTTGTTTCTATCAGATATGATGGGAGGTTCCACTCCTAAACTTATTGTTTTCTAGTTTTGGGCTCTGCCTCTCTTTATATCAAAAAAAATATTTCACATTAATAAAAGTGAAAAAAAAACTTTACATAGACTAAGAAATGAGATTTACTCAAATGAGAACTTAAGTATATAACAAGTATTAGTTTCAAATTTTGTGTAATTTAAAGAAGTGATATTTAAATTCAAAGAGGGTGATATTCATTTACCTAAAATTAAGCAAAGAAATTTATATTTTTCTATTAAATTAAAGTTTCAATTTTATTATTTTTTTAGGTACTTGAGCTTAAAAAATTGGATTTCTTAGGATAACTGCCCTTTTTTGCCACAGTCATTTCACTTATATGACAAGGAGAAAATTATGGTACTATGGGCTTGCGTTCTCCTTGCTGATATTAACTTTTGATAGGTTTAATATATATTGCTGCTCTTGAAAGGGGGATAATTTGTAGGGTTTCAAATTTCTTAGAGAAAATTACTCTGACTTCTCCTCTGATTTTCAAAACTTATACAAACCTTCCCTCTATTTTCAAAACCTACACAAACCTCCCATCTATTTTTAAAATAAATAAATAAAAATATACATACCTCCTTGAAAGTTTTAAAAACTTACACAAATCTCCCCTCTAATTTTGAAAATAGAAAGGAGGTTTCTGTAAGTTTTCAAAATTTTAAGGAAAGTCTGTGCATTTCTATTTATTTATTTTGAAAACAGAGAGGAGGTTTGTGTATGTTTTAAAAATAGAGGGGAGGTCTGTGTAAATTTTCAATACTTCAGGAGAGGTCAGAGTATTTTTCTCAATTTCTTATCATAAGTTTGACATTCTTACAAACTTTAAGAGGTTTTATGTATTTTTTCCTTTTTTTTTTCAGTTTATGTATGAATGTAATTTTAATACTGTTTGAAGTCCTATATAACAGAAAATGTATGAAAAATATTTAAGGAAAGAAAAAAATTTTAGTGAATAAGGAAGGAAAATTTATGAGAGTAATTTAGTTGACCTTATTTTATTACATTCAATTTGGATTCCTTTTTGTTGAGCTAATTGGCCGGACCAGAAATTAGCTAATAAGAACTTTTTGAGAAAAGAATATGAATTTCCTTGATTTTTAAAAGAAATTGATGTGTGAATTTAAAGGAGAGATTTTTCAAAAAATTGAATTAGTAAATTTAAGAGATAGTTATAAATTTTTCTTGCATAATGATCATTTTAATAAAAGAAAGCGTGCAATTTAAAATAAAAAATTGTATTTTATTCCTTTTTTTTAATTTGAGAGAAATTGATAAATAAGAAATTAAATTTTCATTTGGTGTCATAATTTTTTAGAATTAATTTTATTTCACTTCAATAAAAATAATTTTAATTTATTTATAAATAATTTTTATTATTTGAAAATTTTACTAAAAATAATGATTTAAATACATTTGTAAATAAATTTTTTTATTCAATATGTATTGAAATTGAATAGAATTCAATTAAAAAAAAGATTTTAATATTATCATGATACTTGCAATATTAGAAAAATGGTATATCTTTAATATAATATGTATTTTTATACTAAATGAAATGAATTATAGTGAAATTCTTATTAAATTTGATAAATTTTATGATAGTATAAATATAATTAAAGTGATAATTGTAAATAAGATAAAATTTTTATTTAAAATAAAATATCATTTTTAAAAAATTTATTTAAAAATTAAATAAAAATTTGACATTGTCGAACAAGGGCAAGAGTACTAATATCTTTTTGGGGAAGACTTTTTAGCATATTAAGGGGTTTATAGAGATCTTAAACATCTAATAATGGGGCCAAGTTCTAGCATGAAAAGTCTAAGAATGCAAAATTTTGCAAAATAGGCCAAATTTTTATAATTTTGAGAAAAATCAATTCAAAATTATTACACGTAAAAGGGAAGATATTAAAATTTTCAGGCACCAGAACCCTTGCTTGCTTCCTTCTCTTCACCATCATGGACATCCAACATTCAACATTCTTTGCCCAAGAAAAATAGTTGTATTGCATAAATAGTTCAACACAACATCAATGCTAGGATATCTATGGGGGAAATTCCAACTTACTCAATGAAGTATAAGTTTTTCTCACTCTAAGAGAGGAGATAAGACAAGGTAAACATAATATGTAGATGTTACAAATGTTGAACTCCAACTTTTCTTAAGGAGGTTGGAATTTAAAGCCCAACATTTCTTAATTACTAGAGTATTTTCAATTGAATTATTTTTGTATTGAAATTTGTATTTTTGTACTTGGCTTGTTCACTTTAAAATTAAAAAAAACAATAATAAAATCTCAACTTTTTAAAGGATTAACCTCCTTTTAAAACTACCTATTAATGATAGTTCTAAAATTGATTGGGTTGAAATAGAAAAAATAGATGTAAAATTTAATGATATATTTGCCCATCAATATGGAAAAATTAATGGTATGCTTGCAAATATGAGAGAGAATAAAAAATAAAAAAGGGAAGGAACTTCCATTTTCCTTATTTAAATATTTAAAAACTTTTTCAAAATCTCCCAAATTATATAAACATAAAATAGTGAATAGTGAAGGATATTGAAAAACTTTTTAAAAAATAATCATAAAGCTTTAATTTGTTCCTTCTTTCATTTAAAATTATAAAACAAGAAGAAGATTATAACATAACATTTTGGCTTTGTTTGTTTCAATAGAAAATATTTTTCATAAAATATAATTATAAAATATTAAAATAAAAAAACTATTTTATTTATTTAATGTTTAATATAAAAAAATTGAAAAAAGCAACTTTCTCTTTTTTTTTTTAAAGAATTTACTCTTTCCCATTGTTATAACTCTAAGTATTATTTTCTTAATCACAAATATAGGTAACATGTCAATCTTTCATCAATATATATATAAATGATATTTTTATATGAAAAATACTTTCTAATGAAATAAACATAACTTTCATTATCTCTTATCCCTTTTCCTCCAAACACAGAATAAGTCTACCACCATTGGTAGAATATATTCATCAAAGTTGCTTTAAAGATTGCCAAAGACAAAGAAATAAAAGAAGCTATTGTTGAATCTGACTCAATGGATGCCATTTGAATGTGCACTCAAGGAATCAACTATTCTTATCCACTCTAGAAAGTAATTCATGATATAGATCATCTATCTCAATTCTTCAACAACATCTCCTTCTCTCATACCTTAAGAGAAGGAAACCAATCTGTTGATATTTTAGTTAAATGGGGAGTTAAGCATTGGAGTCAAAAGATGATCTGGAACCATCCTCCTGAAGAAGTATCATTGGCCCTATTAGCTAATTTGTTTGGAATTTATTTTATCCGTTGGCGGCAGTTTTCCTTTCTGTTTTCTTCTGTTTTGCTGTCTTTTTTCGTTGTTGCTGTTCTGGTTCTTTGTAATCCCTTAACTACCAAAAAAAATTAACATTAATATTTTTACTATAACTTAATTTTTTTGGTAAATTACTATAAATTATTTTATTATAATTTAAAATGCGCCACATGTGAGCACCAGTATTAGGGTAGCAATTATAAATTTTAGCAAAGCCATTCATCTATGTTTGCATTGATCTCATTAGTCTGAGTGAAATAATTCCGTTAATTATCTTTCCGAGCAATATCTATAGGTGATTAGCATATGACATAACTTGAGGGCATTATTAATTCAATTCTATTACTGATTCAGAAAGAATCTCAATGCAAAATATAACTGTGAAACAGAAAAGCGTAGAGCTAGAAGAAGATAATGCAAGCAAAAGCCAAAAGTACACGTACACATACTATGCAAGCTCCCATTTGGAGGGATAGAGAAAAGATTAAAAGAATATAATCTACAAGTTTTAAGTTTGATACGAATGCACACTCAAAATGAAAGTTATTAAATATGTAGGATGCTATCCCTATCAAAAATATGAATAATGGGGAACATGGTATTATTGAAAAGAAAATGAAAAAACTTAGAATGTATTTTCTTATAGTAGACTATATTCTTAGTTAGAAATAGGGAAAGACTTTGGTATATCAGGTGTACTAATAAATTATTAAATTTTATTCATTTTATATAATACTACATAAATAAATAAAATTTAATAATTTAAGGTAATGGTACACCATTACAACTAGTACACTACAATCATTACCTTAGAAATACAGCAAAACCATCTTTTCTATCCCCCCCCCCCCAACAATATTTGGTTATTGGAAGAGATGTCACTTCTTAAAATAGAGCCATTGGAAAAACCCACCAACTAACCTATTTGATCCATGGGCTTTTGCAAACAGAAACCTTTATTTTAAAAGCAAGTTCAAATGTAGGTCAATTTTAGCCCAATCCGTGTGGCTTACTAGCTTCATGAGCTAATTCATGAACAGGTCATGTCAGCTAGCATAAATTTTATTTTTTTTAAAATATTTTCATATAAGCCTAAATTTTAATTCATATAAAATCATATTTCCTTCTCTTATTTTTGGATTTATGAGAATATATTATGAATTATTTATAAATTATATTTTAAATTTTCTGCATATTTTATGACTTATATTTATGCAGAGTATTTTTTTAAGTTATTTATAAATTTTAAATGTATTTTTTATGTTATTTATGAATTTTAAATATATTATGACTTATTTATGAATACATATATGATATTTTAAAATAATTTTAATTTTTTTATTGTTTAAAATTTTAAAAATTTTAAAAATTTTAAATTAAAAAAAAAATCCATGAACCAAGCCGTTTATTTTTGGGGACAGGATTAGAACTTTTATATTAAAAATTCATAAAAGAAGATGGGTTAGACTAGGCCAGCCAACGAAAGGGGTGGCCCAGCCCATTTGCAATTATATATTAAAGTATCCCATACAAGTAAACGGACATGAAAATATTATAAGGAATAATAAGATAGATACGTACATATACTTGAGAAAGCAGTTCAATCTTAGCATTAGACATCCTTTCAAGTGCTTTGCCATCATCGACAACAATAAATCAAGCATACATGTATCAGCCGTAGCCCCAAAATGCTCATACCGTCTACTGGTTGTGTAAATTTTCCGTCTTTTGCATGCCATTCCGGAATGTAAATCAATATGCTATTCTCCTATATTATTGTCACGAAGCAACATAATCTTCAATGAAAATGTTGCATTCTAAAATCTTCAATCATACACTGTAACTATTTCTTACACATTTGCATTCCAATGACCAAACACGTACCAGGGTAAGCATTTTGTTTTGTGAATTGTAATGCTCACATATGCCTCAACCATAAGAACATATGGAAGATAATGTACAAGAGTTTGATTGCATAATTTCATGCTACAGTAAGGGGAACTGAAGATAACAGGACCACTTGTTCTGTTTCTGCATCATTATTACACAGATAAAATTGCAAAATAGAAGATAATAAATTGATAGTCTTAAAAATTGGGCTATGCTTTGGTACTATAATACATACTCTTGCAACTTTTTTTTTATAAAAAATTGGAACCTTTCAAATAAAATCTTGCAATTTTGCCCAAAGTTTTTTGAATTTTTTTATTGTAATGTTGAATGAAATTGCAATTGTTTATGTATTTGTTGCATGTAAAATCTATGCACACTAAAATTACAAGTTTTATGACTTTAGCGTTAATCTTTTAAAAAAAAAAATACAACTTTTTCAAGGCCGTGTAGTAGCAAAACCCATGTTTAAATTGCACACAGACTTATCCAACAAGACACTAATGCAAAAATCTTGTGTTTGATCTCTTTTACATCTTTCAGGATTAAAAAGGAGATAGAGCTAAGCTGTAGTGCAAGTTTATTTCCCAATAAGCTGTACGAGCTTCCAGGAAACCTTAAACTGGAGGAGCATCCATGTAATAACCTTTTCTTTTACAGAGAAATCAGACTCACTAGTTTCTAATGCTACTTAATCGCTACTCTGAAAACTTAAGATCCTTAACCCTTATCTGATAAAATTAAATGATTGTAAAAGCACAATGAATTTTAAAATGGATGATTGTTTCTTCCGTAGAGACCCATAGAAGGCAGAAGATCAGTTGAGTGAAAAATGCTCCTTGAGTTATTTTTAAGGAGGCAACATATGCCAAACAGGTTCCCACCCTAAACTACAAGAATTTATGGCATTCAAGAATCAGGAATGCAAATACAACTAATGCAACTAAAGAGGAAAAGGAAGATAAAGCCTGAGCATTCTCTTTTATATTTATCCAAGTAACTCAACTATGAAGGATATGTGATTGAGATCCTCAGCAATAGGCCATTTCATCAAGCATGATGGAGTTGTAGTACACTCCATGACAATTGCTTACTAGAATTAGTTAAATATTTAGAAGGAAGACCTCTATGAAGAAGAAACTATAGGGGAACTTCAGTAGTCTGTTGATGGTTGTTTAGTTCAACTTCATCCAACTTGAAGCTCCTTCACCACCATAACCCCCCTTATGTCTACCTTCTTGTTTAACCATTAGCTTCACGATTGAATTTCATTCATGTTATTGTTGAAAACTGAATTGTAATTCAGGCTTAATATTCATCATCAACTCTTCTAACATAGTATAAATTTCATGTTTCTGGAGATGCAGTTGATTTCAAGCATAAAACCGCCGGATCACACCTCTAATAGAAATCCAACTGTATCGTGGTTCTTTTTTCACACCTCCTTCTTTCATCATGTCTCTCAAACTAAGCCCATCGTGATATAGTCCAGACTAAGTGTTGGACATAAGAACATAAGTAGCAGGATATCCTGGTATAGTTAATAGAATTTTTAAGCAGCAATCTCCCCAAGGACAGTATTCCCATGGATCCTACATGGTCCCAACAAGGTTTACAAAATCGTTTCATTAAGCTTAAGGGACATCCTCTTAATAAATTGCATTGCATTGTCCAAGTGGCCAACACAACCTAACAAGTCAACAATACAAGCATAATGTTCCATTTCTGGCACCAAACCATAAGTGTCCTCCATTAGATGGAAAAGTTTCATCCCTTCCTTCCCCACTCCTCCGTGGCTGCAAGCAAAGAGAACACATAATAATGTGAGGGAACTGACCTTTGCACCGAATTGCTCCATCTCCTTGAAATATTGTAACGAATTTTCAAAATGACCATGTTGAGCATAAGCTGATATTATGGCAGTCCATGGAATAGTGTCTGGGTTAGATATCCTTTCAAAGACCTTCTTTGACTCCGGTAGGCTTCCACATGTGGCATACATGTCTACTAAAGCACTTTCTATGCAGATATCGGTGTCCAAGCCAGCCTTGCTGTGAGGCCACGAATTTTCTGACCGTATTCTAGTAAAGAGAGACCAGCACAAGCGATAGTAACACTAGAAAAGGTGAAATAATTGGGTTGAACACCATCATTGAGCATGTGCCAGAAAATGTTCAGGGCTTTCTCCCCCACTCCGAAACACTGACAATATGCAGTTACCAAGGTTGTCCAAGATACTATATCTCTCTCTTCCTTTCTTCCAATTACCTTTTCTACTTATTCAAGTGACACACACTTGGAATGTGCATTAGCAAGGACATTCGACACACTAATTTCTGTCACATCAAATCCATATTTCAGAGCCATTCCATGAATCTGTCTCAAGGATTCATGACACTCCAAAGCAGCAACCGCATCAAATATACTATAGAATGTGTAAACATCAGGTTAACATCATCTTCGCACATTCTTGTGAACAGTTCCAGAGCTTCTTGGGGAGAACTGGATTGTGAATAACTTGTTATCATTGCATTCCAACGGGTGTTAACCCTACAAGTTGCAAACTTTGAGTCAAAAACAAATCTTACGTCAGATAGAAAATTGCATTTTGAGTACATATCAATTATAGCCGTTCCAACTACAGCATTAGAGTCCAATTCCCATTTAGATGCATACCTGTGAATTTCACAACACTTTAAAATATCACATAACTGCCCAGCAGCCCTTGAAACACTAATAAAGGTGAAATTATTCGGCGTAACTCCTGCTTGAACCATTTCTACAAAACGATCAAATGCTTCTTGGTGTTGACCATTTAAGGTAAACCTTGATATCATTGCATTCCAAAAGACATTGTTAAGTTCTGTCATGGTGTTGAATACCTTACATGAACTGTCAATCCTTCCCAACTTTGCATACATGTTAAGAAGAGATGTGCTTACAACACTGTGAGTTAGGAAAGCTCTAACAACAACTTGTGCATGAACCATCTTACCCGGCCTAATGGATTCTAAGCCAACACTTAACTGTAGAACAGCAGAAAAGGCAAACCCATCCAGCGCGACTAAGGAAATACATTTCTTTGAGACATTCTATCAAACACTCTTCGAGCAGCATCATAATCCATACATTTTGAGCAAACATGAGCTACATGATTTAACAATAGTAGCAAGTCCTGGTCTCCGAAATTCAATTTTTAAAACTTATGACAATAACAATTACAAACCTATCATTCAGCATCATATTTTATAGTACCTCTTATTACTTTATCAATGAATTTAATGCATTGATTTTTCTCCTACATAGGTATCAGATTACCTTTTCCCTATTTTGTATATTTTGTAAGTCTTCCATTCTAATATTCGAATCTATGCCGGTAAAAAAACTTTAGTAGCATCGAAGAGGAGAGAGAGAGATGAACCCACCTCCATCATATCAGGACAACTTTGGAAGGGATTAATACTTCTTTATCTAACATTTGGTTTTAATTTCAATGAGGAGAGAGAGAGATGAACCCACCTCCATCATATCAGGACAACTTTGGAAGGGATCAATACTTCTTCATCTAACATTTGGTTTTAATTTCAATAAGGGCAATGAGCATCATTATTGCATAGATGGAAATAGCCAAAAAAATTAATTGTTGCAGGGAAAGAAATGACACCGCATTGCCAACTTTGGATGTACACCAATTTTTGGTTAAATCTTTGCTGATCACAGTGATAGAAAGAAGATTTTCAAAATCTAATCAAGCCACAAAAGATAAGAGAAATCTCTTTGTTTATAAAAATGTTGATGCCCAAAACACCATAAAAATTAATATAGGATGCAAATGAATAATGCATAGGGTGATCAGAATATGTAAGGAAAGCCAAGTATTTGGACAAACCAACAAACGCCATGCATCAAAAGACCCTCAAATCTCAAAACACCTTCAAAGGTATGATAAATTCCTTAAATATTAAATCTACTGCTGCAATTGCATGAATTTTTGACTTGGTGATGCTGCTAAGTGTCATATATTACTTAATTCCTCTATTAGAAATGCTTTATCTGAGTTCCACATAAAGTATTCATTGAAATGCATGATTAATATAAACATTATAGTAAAGAGAGAGAGAGAGAGAGAGAGAAACAAACAATGAAATCACATTTTACATGAAATCAAACTTTCAAAAACAAGATGAAATCAATATTTTCATTTTACATAAAAATCATTATGTTTATTTTCACATTAAATGATTCCATTTTGTGTGAAATCCTTCCCTATTTTTACCTAAAATACTTTATTATATGAATGTTAAATAAGATTTAATTTTATTTTGAAAAATGCACAAAGGAGATGAAATTTTTAGTTTTTTGTTCTACATGAAATCACATCATAATGACAAATTAATTGTTTTTGTTTTATGTGATTTTCTTATATCACATTGAATTTTGAAATTTATATATAATTTTTTTATTTTGAAATCAAATATAGCTTTGATTATATGAAATCATGTTAAAAGCATGTAAAATTACATTATCTTTTATTTGTAACATGATAACATAAAAATATGCAGTAGAAATCACATTTTGAAGTTTTATATTGATTTCCTTATATGAGATTTTGTTTTTTAAAAAAAAAATAGAAAAAAATTGTGGCTTCACATTTTTTATATATGAATATTATATTAGTCAATTTACATATATAGATGTTAAAAGAAAATGATTTCACATTCATTGATTAGAAAAATAAAATTGAAATTATTTAAAATAATGTAATTCTTTCCATGTTAAAAAATATGAAATCTAAAATTTTAAATTGTTTTAAATAGAGTGATTATTTTTATATTAAAAAAATGAAATTTGAAAATTGAAATTATTTCTAATGGCATGATTTTTTCCTTTTTAAAAGATTATAATGTGATATTTCATTATGCTTAAAAGATTACCTTTATTTCACATGATATTACATTTGAAATTATTTCAAATAACATGATTCTTTCTTTTTTAAAAGATTACAATATGATTCTTTCATTATATTCAAAATATATACTTCCTTTTACATATTATAGATGATTTTAAATATATGCAAAATATTATTGCATTTTATTTCTTGCATTATAATTCAAACCTTCTTTATTAGTTTTTTACAAGACCAAACCAAAATATGACAAGTATTCATAATTTTGATATTTAGCTTTAAGTCTTTGTTAATATCATCTATAAATTTTGGTTGCATATCCAACATAGCTATTCATGATAAAAAAAGAGAAAAAAAATATTATTATCAATTACTTTTACTAATTACTTCTGTATTTGATTAAGGCCCTTAAAAATGCTCGATGGTGTGCAAAGAAAGGGGTAAGACACCCTTTTATAAATTATCTTCTAACCATTCACATTGTGTAGTTTGTTATCAAAAATTTTTTTACACTAATTCATTATTTTCTTTTTATAGGATGATCGACCTAAAATACTAACCATCCCACATAAGCCCATATGAAAAAGGGGGGAATAACCCATATGATAAGATCTCTTGTCAATGACCAATTGGTTTAGTAAAAATCAAGAAAGTTAAATAGTAAAGTAGTTTTTTAAGAACTAAATAAATGAACTAAGTTTATAATATAAAGCCTAATTAAGCTATACGCTCTTAGCACTATATCAAAGCTCGAGTAGAAATCCTCCATTAGTTGAGTTGATTCCTCAGACATCTATCATTACTAAATACTTTGTGCTTTGTATTTTTATCTTATGATATATACTAACCTAATTAATGGAAGTCTTTTTAGAGTGTCACATTTGGTTCTTTGTCTCTCTCTTTTATAGGTATTAAAACTTCCTCTTGAAAATATCAGAATGGATGAAGAATAAGTGGCAACAACAATTACAAACTTATTATTCAATATCATACCCACATTCTTTATATAGTTACCCTTCTCACTCTATCTTTGAATATAATACTTTTACTTTTGTCTTATTCATACTGATTAACTTTTTTTTATCTTTTTTTTTCAGGTCTCCCAACCCAATATCCAAATCCTCAAAATTTCATCATCAAATTAACTTCCTTTCTTCATATACATTTAGAAGATCAATCAGCGGTTGAGTGCGCCACCTTTTATGAGTCTCAAAATGCGCAATAGGATTGGTTAATTTGCTTCCATCATATGGTCATTGGAAGATCGCCAAGTTGTAAAATAACTTCCACACTGAGAGATAAAAGCACAAAATTACGTGAAATTTAGTGAAGTAACTAGCCAGAGATTAAAAAGAATGACAATACAATCATTTCAATTGAATAATGACGCATACTTTCTTACTGGAAAAGTAGTAAGGTGACGCGGTGAGATGAACAGGTTGGTGTGGACACACTGCAGGAGAGAAACTCATGCTTGAAAGGTATTTGTCACCATGTGAAAGCAATGTGAAGGGATGCAGTATAATTTACCAAAAATTCAAGTGCGGGGTGCGGATAAGATTGAAAAGAGGTCAAATTTGGAATTGTGTGTATTTCGTAATTTATTTTCAAGTGTAACACTTTGTAAAAACAAGCCAAGACTTCCTAAAGTTCTTGCCTAGATCCTGTTCACCGCCACGTGGAACCCACTTGCCCACATGAAACTCACATATTTTTCCCCCGATCTCTCTTGTCAGGTCCAAGGTAAACAAGGAACATGCAAAAATTGTTCAAGACTTCCCTTCACACCAAGAAAATTTTCCAGGGCATAGATACCCGAGAAATTCTTATAAACAATGTATTGCTATGGTATGCGCTCTTATTCCCATTAAATAAAAATAAGTCCACTATAAGTTTTTTAATCGATATGGCAGTTTTGTGCCACTCACATAAATAGAATATTTCTCTTTTCAACTTCTTGAAAAATGATAATTGACTTATTTTTATTGGGAGAGAATATATATATATATATATATATACCCCATAAACATTTGCAGAGTAAAAACATTTATGTGTTTGTTTGTTCCCTCGAAGATACTCTGCCTGAGGGGAAAAATCCAATCCCACACATGTTCATTAATTTAAGTCAATTTCTGGTGTATTTGTTTGTTCTGTTGGACCGCTGGAACCTCATAGGCCATGGCTTGCATCCTTAAACAAGGAAGCAGAGTTTCCTGACCTCCAAATTACGGGACTGTCTCTGAATGCGATTTTGAAAAGTATACTAACCAACATTTATGAAAATTAAAGGAGACATAATTTAATAATAACTTATCAAAGAGATTCCAGAAGAACACATCTATATATTATAGTAAATTAGTATATAATTTACTAATATCAACAGCTGATTCAAATGGTTAAGAGATCCATTTTTTTAGGTAAAGTTTAGGATTCAAACTTTATAAATAGAGAAAATTATCATTTTAAGAGCTTAGCCTCTAAAAAAAAAAAATTAAACTTGAGTTGGTTTTGAATTTATTAGGAATCCAATATAACCTACTAGATATCGAAAATCTAATTGAGGGATAAAATTAGTACCTAATTATTGAAAGACAAATTACATAGTCATTTTTTATAGTATATAACATGAAAGCATTGCAAGGGCAACCCACAGCATCTAATAAGACAAGAGTCAACCAGACCCTAATGACTCTCTTAAGAATTTTGCCAAGGAAGAGCAAGAAAAATCCTACTTTTTGTAGTAGTGTGTTTTCCTTTTTGGTTTTGTGCTCCATGGATTGTTGGTTGTCCGTTCATTGTTATTTTTCCTTAAGTCTCGCCTTTTACTGCTATTTGTTAGTCTTCTGTGTTATGGTTGAGGTAAGCAAATGATTTCATTGTGTGTTCTTTTGTAAGGTACATTAAAATGTTTTGTTGATTGTTGTTATTGAAATGATATCTCATGAGTTGCCTCAAAGCCTTGGCAAAACTTTTGGTACAGATGGGAAAATTACAACTTCTATGCTGTCCATTTTTTTTTTCCTTTTTGATTTTCTTGTGAATTTGATGCATTAACCCAAATTCAATTTGATGAATTTGGTAAAATAGTTTTACTAGTTACAAATATAATAAACAATTTTATCAACTCAAAATTCTAAATTTGGCTAGAGAGTAATATTGAATGCAACAAACTGAATGAATGTAGAAAGTATGAGTTGATTGAGGTGGATATGGACATGTGACGGTCGTTTAACTAATGCATTTTATTTCTTACGCTTAAGAAACATTTTATAAATAATGGTGAGAGGCAAGGTTTATATATTATATATTTTCCCCTTGTTAAAACAAAAGCCATTTGCATGCCGAGACATTTCCCTGTTGTGAACTTTGAATGAAGCAAAACAGAGCAATAGAAAATAGGCTCCACAATGGGTCCGCTACTCTTACTTAAAGTACTCTCCTTTTCTATATCCCGCTTCCAATTTTAGCAAAAGAAGGAATTTTAATTTCATTTTCTAATGGGAAAATAAATACATAGTACAGCTAGATCTAGGAGGAAGGCAGAGATTTTTCACGCACTCCCTTTGACAACTCATGGGCAGCAAAAATGCTTGATTTTAATGCTGAATCATGTACTAGATTTATAGTTGAGCATTTGTTTTCTGCTCTGTTTCTTGTTTAAATTTTTTAAAATTTCTTCTTTCCAAACATATAGTTAAGATTGATGAAGGTCGTTGAGAATCTCCCCTAAAATCACTTGTTTTGACCGTAAAAATTTATCATTTGTATTTTTATCTTTCAAAATTCTGATATGGGGAAACTACAGAAAAATTTCTCAGTTTGCATGTAAAATGCACTGAAATGTGGACCTTATCTTTGCATTTCCCCGCAACACCATTAAATTGTGTCCGTTTAGGACCGCAATGAATGTTAATCAGAATCACAACGCAAAAGCAAGTTGATGCGGATGCGCTCCCTTCTGCATACGAGATATTGCGCCCAAATTTTATTATTCGGTTCGTTATTTGAATCCCTGTTGCGTGTAATTGTTGCTAGAATGCATAATGTTTAGAAAATTAATTGTGAAGTTTGAGGCGTGATATAGGTTATATAAATTTTCAAATAGGCGTTGGAAATAAATGTTTAAATAAATTCGTTAATATTTTAAATATTACCTGAGCTAAAATTTAGTTTTTTATATAAATATCAAATTTTGTAAAATAAAAATTATTTTAATTTGATTTTGTAAAAACAAGCTTAAGCCTGTGTTATTGATGTGTAAGGGGCAAATTCATCGGTTTATACTAACTTTGATTCACCTTGTATACACAAGTCTACCACTTTCTTTTCTTATCACTTAACATAAAAGAAAATTTCATACATAAACTTAATCTTGGGGCCTAACTGATCTTGAGGCCTAATTTATCCGATGTGTGATTTAATGTTTTGAAATATTACTCAATGTGTATACACTAACGTTGCTTGGTTTTATGAATCTTGTGGCCAATGCCGGTGCAAGGTTTGAATACGTTGATGGACAAATTCGTTGCCAGCACTATAATGCAAATATACCTAATTTGGTTCCTCGGTGAGAATTACAGAGTTATATCCTGTTCTCATTTCATTTTTATTTTAAATTTATTAAGTATAGGGGAATTGACATAAATGTATTGTTGACCTGGCAGATATCTTCTCCATGGAGTAGTTATTGACTATGAAACAATTCCGCTTTTCTTGATATTCAATAATGATATTGAGAAAATAATTCAACTTAGTGCGAAAGATATAACAGATCGTATTTTCAATGTAATATTTGTGAATATTTTCATTTATTTTTGTTCTTTTTTTTAATTTCGACATTGCTGTCTATATAATTATTATTTTTATTAAGTTTAACTAATATATTTGTTTTTACGTCAGAGGATACCGGATTATATAGTTTTTCCAAAGAAGGTTGTCAAAAAATTTTCTGAATAAGTCTTTTTCATTCAAAATATATCTACTTTTTAATCTTGAGAACGTTCGGAAAAATTATTCTATCCCTCAAATGTGTGGTTCGAAAGATCTGGTAGTCATGTGCGTATGGCCGCCATTTTTTTTCCCTAAATATTAGCAATAGTTATGACTCTATTATTTTCGTTTCTCACTTTGGAGCCGCTGAAACTCCAAATACTGAACAAAGTGGAGCACGTTCTGCCAAATCTCCTTTAGTTGAGGAGGTATTAATTGAAAAAAGGCCATCAGCTTTTTTTTTTTTATAATACATTTATAATATATGTTATACATTAAGATCATTTTTAGTAATAGCATAGTTTCCTTTGCTTGGTCTTAATAGCATTGCATCGATTACAATCTAGTTATTATCATAATATTTAAAATTTAGTATAACAATAATTATGTAAGGTAATTACTATAATTAAATAACATAAATAACTAATATAAATGATATATTAACTAAAATAATTACTAATAAATTCTTCAACTTCTTCAAGAACAATTATATCATATTATGAATAATATAATGATTTCTTACGTTTAACCCATGATACTCTTTTAATTGACAACAAGCTTGATTCTTACTTATTTAATAGACTTGTTTTATCTAATATATATGCTAAATTTTAGTAATTTAGAATGGCAAAAAGTAGAAGGACATAATATCATACATACATACATACATACATACATACATACATACATACATACATACATACATACATACATATATATATATATATATATATATATATATATATATATATATATATATATATTAATTATAGCTCTGGATATGCATGGCTCCTTCGATGTCCATATTAGCATTTAGAAGTGCATTTTATCTTAGTAAGCAAAATTTGAGTTATAAACATTTATTCATGAGTCATAAGAATTTAGAAATAATTGTTATTTAAAAGATTAGTGTGAAAGATAGATAACAAAATAACTTAAAAAAAGATAAATCATTACCAGGTTAAGAAGATAACTAAAAATAGCAATCTATTTATATATTGTAAATTTAGCTAGTAAAATATTTTTATCAATATTTTATTTACAAATAATGAGAAATTTTTAGGCTATATATGAGGACTTTACTCGTAGAGTTTTGTACATTAGAATTGATGTGTCTTAATTTATTTTCTTTCTATTTTAATATTAATCATATTTAAAATCAATACTAATAATATAAATTTATAATTTATAATAAAATTTTTTAGGTGATGATAATAAAAAAATATGCATATATTTAACAATAATAACAACAACAATAATAATAATAATCATCACAACAGCAATAATTATAATAAGTGATAATAATAATCATATTTGATTTCATAGTAGTGAGACGATAACAACAACAACAACAACAACAACAATAATAATAATTATAATAAGTGATGATAATGATCATATTTGATTTCATAGTAGTGAGAGATTGGCCATAGGAAAATAGTAATATGAAATTTAGAAAAATAACTATAGCATGGGTTGTAAAAGCCTATTTGGAAGCATTTGGTAAATGTTAACTTGGGATTGCAGTAACCTAATTCAATAAAAAAGTAGCTCATCTTAATACTATTTTGATGAATGGTTTTTGTCTATTGAGCTGACTCGATAAGATTGAATTACTCATTTTGACAAGTCTATTCTTAAAGATAAAAATGAAAATTGTATTTAAATAAATTGTCAACACATTTGAAAAAAATTAAAATGTAGATATTTTCAAATATACCTTAAATTCTATTAAAATTTTGAATTAATCATATTCATTATCGATTTAATTAATTATTTTATTTAAATTTCTAATTATTTCAAAAATTTTAAATAAATATCACAACATCATTAAATATTAATTTATCTATTTTTTCTCACTTTTAATTGATTTTCTCTATGTACAAATAGAACATAATTTATTTGCTATATTACAATTACTTTTTACATTTATAAGTACTGTTATATAGTAAAATTGTAATGTTTTACCATCAATCTTTGAGAGGGTTCAGATGTCATGATAGGTGAAGCGGGTTGAAGTAGAAAGGGAATCATGAGCCTAATTTCGCAAGGCTAATGGATGGATTTTCAGTAAATTTAGCATCACGCCTCGTTATTGAGATCAAGATTAATAATTTTAAAAAAGGCTTAAGGATTTTATTTTTCTATATAAAGCTTTGAAAAGTAGGTAAATAATAAACACATAATTATAGTAAATAACATTCTTAAATGGTTTTTAATATCATGGGATTTGGAGTTACAAATCTAAATCAAATTTACCTATAAATTAAAATAATCAAAGTACTGTTTATTATATCTTTTGTTTTTATCTATCTATTTGTTGATGGATATTATTTATTAGTCATACGTAAAAAATAATGTTACATCAAATTATTATGTACCAATTACAACTTGGAATAATTTCATTGAATTAATGAATTATTTAACTTCTTCCAATGTCTCATGAACTATGAAAATAATGATTAGAATATTGTAATTTTTGTCAGCAAAACAATGAAAACATTAGAAAACGATTGACATTTATATTATTTAATCATACAAAAATTCATGACTAATGTAATATCCATTTATCCTTCTCATGCAATCAACAAGTCCAAACTATTGTAACTCAAATATATATAGCATCATCATCATCGTCCTCTTCCAAGTCCATATCACCAGTCCCCAACAATACATTTTTTTTTGGCAGCATCTCACCATCATTTTTTTTATTTTCTATTCTATTTATACTAGAATTATCATTATGAATATGTTGCGTTAGAAATGCTGTGGAATTAATTCATGCAAACTCTTACACCATTGTGTTACGTTGTGCAAAATAAATTTACCACAAATTAATTACTAATTGATTTCAAATACTAGCCATGTAAATAAATCATATATGTAAATTTTCATGTTGATGTCATGTAGTTTGGTACTTCATTGATATGATTTAAAAAATTAGGGAAGGTCTATTTGGTACTCTTAACTGAAGTATGGGAATAGGCCATACTATTTATAAAGAGGTTTATGACTTGTCCTACTTTTGACCTAATCTAATCTACCTTTTTTTATTTAAATAGGTTAAATTAAAGTCAATAAATAGACTTATTTAAATAAATAAGTTAGGCTTTATTTTTATTAGCTTAACTTATAAGTCTATAAGGTAGCCTTTTTAATAGTTAATATGTTTATATATACTATAATATCATATTACATAACTTATATATTTATAAAATATATATACATATAATATGAATATGATTTTAATTTATACGATTATAAATATGGACTTTATTTTATTATTGAGTTATTTTTGTCCATAAAGGCTTTTGTTTATTAATTTATTTAAATATTTATTTATGTAAATGGGCTTTTAAATAAACCAATAAATCAAATCAAAATTTTTAAATAAGTTAGACTAAATTCAAATTTTAATCTTTTTATGTTTCTTTTAATTGCTGAGTATTAAAGTGAAAAAAATTGCTGAATATTTGTAAAACAAAAATTGGCCTTATAAATGTCACAAAAAAGGTGCCTTATAGATAATATGGTTGTTTTTAAAAGAGAACTATGTGTATTATTTAAGAAAATTAATTTTACAAGATAACTTATATTTAATGATTACAAAAGAAATTTCTTGTATTAGCTTAATTTCTTTTTATTCATACAAGTTTGTAGTATAATAAGGATTTGGAAAATCTTTATTTAATACATTAATTAAGATGATAAATAAGTTATACCTCTATTTTAATGATCCCAAATATCAAGTTCTTCATTCTAAATTAAAAGGCAAATTTTCAATAATAATAATAATAATAATAATAATAATAATAATAATAATAATAATAATAATAATAATAATAATAACATGTGAAGCAATTTCTTCCATAATAATAATAATAATAACATATGAAGCAATTTCTTCCATGACGGCCTTCTTTCGATATCAAGCCAACAAATTTTTACTACTTTTCCACTTAAACATATGAGGGTAGAATTGTCCACTTATTAATTCTTCTTGGGAGAAAGGTCAAATTGTAATTTGCTTTGGTGACTGCCACAAGTTAATATACCTTCCACTTTTAAGCAACTTAACCAATCCCAGTTATGAGTAATTACGAGTATATAAGTCATGAGCACTAAACAAACCGCCCATGAAAATTATGTAAATGATATATTTCAAATTAAGATTTTTAAAAAGATAAACAATCATCATGCTACTCAGTTTCACTAAGATTTTGATTTAACATTTTAAATTAACGTGTATTTGTAAATTTTCCATAGAAAAATATCTCAGCATCATTGTATATTAGCTATGTATTAGTATGAAGTTTAATGGGTTAAATCCCTAGTATTTTCCAAGTTAAAAATTTTCAATGGATAAAAGGATGGTTAGGGATTGAATGGTTGTAAAATAGAAAACAATTAAATGCCCCTGAATTAAATAATTGAAATGGATACAATGGCAATGATTATTGTAAGAGAGATTAGAATTGAAAGAAAAAAAATTATTGGTTTTGTGAATTATAAATCATTTAGTTTTTTTTTCCAATATCTCAGATATATATAAGGGTTATTATTATCATATTATTGTAAATGCCCTTGACAAATAACATGCATGCATTACCTTAAGGCTGAGTTTTAAATCATTATGTCATACAAAAAGTTGTGAATAATGTGACATGAATTATATCCCTGTTCATGCAATCATCACACCTTTAATTTTAATTAATATAGTAGAAATACAATTATTAGAAACATATTAATGTGCCATTACTTTTATTATAAAAAAGGATAAGGGTTACATACCTAAAAAGGTAGAGCCTTGATATTATTTTTTTTTGGAGAAAATTATATTGATCAACCTTGAAATTTGATCCCATTACATTCCACATCCCTCATTTTTTTAAAGTTATACACTTCAATGTCTAATCATTCTTCCTCCATTATGAAATATAATGATTTTGATTTTTTAACTACAATTTCTTCTTTAATATTGTTTCTAATGAGTTGAAGATAACTTCCCTATATTTTTATGTATGAATGTGTTCTTTTATTGAAGAATAATAATATAGTAAACTTACAATTTCTTTTAAAAAAAAGTAGATTTGCATATAATAATATAAAGGAATGATTTTCCAATCATTATGAATAACATTAGAGAAGGGATTGTAGTTAAAAAAATTAATATTGTTGTATTTTATAATGGTGAAAGAATAATAAGTACTCATATTTTGGGGCTTATAATGGTAATTACACAATAACAACCTAACTAGCTGCCAACCACCATGCCCTTTCTATATGAGATATGTATTAACCTTTACTATTTAGATTATTTTCCGTTATTTACTATTGAATACTGACTTCAGCATTAGAGGGATTATGATAGATTTCCATCTACAACTATTTGACAGTGTGTTCATGTCTTACAAATACATTGGAAAAAGGGGAATTTATCAAATATCAATAAAAAAATAGACTCAAGCTACTAAATTATTAATTGAAGAAGCAACTATAACCAATATTCTATACCTAGAACTCTTAACTACCAAGCAAGTAGTTTTTAATATATATGTATTCCTCCCTTTGCATTCATATCCAACTTCCACAAAATAAAAGAATAATGATATGAAAAAAGGAACTATCATAATCTAGCAGATTAAAATTTCTACTAACGCAACAAAAGTCATCAATTGTCTATATAAGTTATGATACATTCTTAGAGTTAAAATATACACATATAACAATTATTAGATAAAAATTTACAGATCATTTGAAACATCTTAATTAATACTATCATCATATTTAAATATACATCATCATTTACTATACATAAATATATATATATGTAATAAATCAGAAAATAACAAACAATCAAGAAAACAATTTAATTCTTTTTATGATTCATAGTCAATCTCATCTATTCATAAACCTAATTTTATCTGTCTAAATACCTTATCCATTCATAAACCAATTTTTGAATCTCGTACTATATACATAATCATTTTCACCCACAATCCAACCATATCACACATGCCCATTAGCATTTTTTTAGCATAACACAATTCACAATTTACTTATCATTATAATCTCCATTTAATATAACAATAGGATCAATTAATAAATCCATGGCTACAAATTATTCAATTTAATACACCAACTAATTAAAAAAATGCATTCATAATATATCAATCTACCATCATTGACATTGTGCCTTTGCCACATGGTCTCTCTCTCTTCCCCTTTTTCTCTCTCTACATATATATAATAATAATTCTTCATAAAAATATACGTATGTACATACTAATTGTACTACTCATTATAATAGTAAATCAAGTGCCAATGTAAATTCAAAGTTTATAATTTCTTATTCGCAAGCATTCTAAGATTTTATAATTATGTATGAAAAATTATATATAAAATGACTTCTATATTAGCATATCTAATAAAATAAGAAAATATACAAACTGAAAAAATTAAAAAATAATAATTATGAAAATAAGCTATACGTATACATTTGTTAACTATTTTTATCTAAAAATTCTTACTCTAAACTCTATTAAGTCTATTACAACAATCTAAATCATTACTTCCTAATATTTTTAAATGTAAATCAAGAATTCACAAGTTGAGTATATTAGGGATTTTTCTAAATCACCCTTTTACAAGTTAAAATATTGGAAACTTATGATTTGAAAAAGCCTACCTCCACTTGAAGAGATTGCTGGAGTTTTGTTGATAGCCAAAGATTGTGGGAACGTTGGTGAAACACTTCATTAGAACTACTTCTTCTTGGTGGCTTCTAGCTGTGACTCTGTGGCTTAGCCATGCTTTCCAACGCTAGTTGTTGGCTAGAAAAAGCAAAACTGCATGGTACTACAAAGGAAAATAGAAGTAGACGGTGATGTGAGCTTGGGAGGAGAAGTGGAAAATCTAGTGTAGGTATAAGGGAGAAGAATGTTTAGGAAAGAAAGAAGGAGGAGTTTAAAAAAAATAAATAAAGGAAAAATGCAAATTACCCCCACTAAAATAGAGGTGGTTGGATGTTACCCTCATGAACTATAAAAATAGGCAAATTATCCCCTAAAACAATACAAAACTTGATAAAGACCCCACCACCTCTAAATTAATGGCAGATGTTAGTCATATGCATCACACATGACTATTTTTACACATACTTGTTTCCTATTAGCTTAATTAACTTATATGGATGCATTTTCCATGTAAATAAAAATATTTTCGATTTAAGGAAATGCATTTCCAGGTTAGAGCTTTATTGATTGAAACCTCTAAATTATTTAAAGTCCCTAACTACACCATTATCTCCATCGTGTGCGATTTGTAGGTTGAAATAAATTAAAGTTTTCATTTCTTCCATTTCATTCTTCCATTGTAAGCTATCGTGGATTTAATAGGTTCTTTGGCTTGGTCAAGTGGAAGGCAAAAACCTTGTCATTATTGTGATTATGGATTATGGGCATCTCTTTGAATAACGAAGTTAAAGGCTAACTTTGGAAGACATTTTTTAAGTTGTTCAAGATGAAAGGAACCTAGGGCTTGTGATTTCTTTCGGTGGGTTGATGATTACAATAATATGAATGAGAAATCTATTATAAATGGACTACTAGAAAGCTAAAAGATGTTAAGATATGCTGACTATTAAGCTAATGCAAAAAGGCATTCCATATGTAAATGATGGTAGCATCATGGGTGATATATGTGATGATAATCTTCTTCTTTTTTATTGTAATGTGCTCAGAAGTAAATGCCTGTTGTGAGATGAAAATGTTTGTCCTCTTTGATTGGCTTTATCTACCATTAAAACAAAATAAAGTTTAACTCTATGGTTTCAAAATTTTGGCTTATCTCTTCGATCTTATATAATTAGCAATTGAAAAAGAATGTCATTGTTAATGAATTTCACAAGGCATTTTTTCATGCTTGAACTTAGTAAAAAATTGGTTGATGTTATCTTCTAATTATGCAGTAAAATTCCTTCTTTCCCTTTAGGACAACCACAAAGAACTCCAAGCCTTAGCATATGAATATTTGAAATAGTTGATAGGTTTTCTTAACTTGTCTCAATATTTTCTATGTTTTATGAAATTTGTAAAAGCATAAAAACTAGAAAATTAGAAAAATATTATTTTAAAGCCTTAATATAAAAAATTTGCAAAAGGAGGGAAATGAATTGGAATAATTGTGATGCTAACCTAGAATAATTGGATAAGTGTAACTCTAACATGGAACTAGCCAATTAGAGAAAGCCATGTGTAAAAAAAAGTCATGTGTGATGCACATGATTAACATCTATAATTAGTTTAAAGATAGTGGGGGCCTTTTCCAAGTTTTGTATTGTTTAAGGGGGTAATTTGCCTGTTTCATAACTTATGGGAGTAAAAATCCAACAACCCTAATTTACATTTTTCCCAATAAATAAATAAAGGTAAGAATTTTATTATGAGAAACTATGGTGTTTCTTAAGTTCCATGAGTTTGTTTCTCCCTTTAAATCATAGCCTTACATCTTATGTTTCACTCTCCTCTCCAATTGATCTAAACCAAGCATCTTTAGATTTTACTTTGTAATTCTTTCCTTCTTTTCTAACAACTCTTGTAAGAATCCAATTTTTTTAGGAACTTAAAGGAAATGAATACTTTGAAATTCTATGGATTTAGGGAAGAAATTATTTATTAAAATGTATGGATATCTTTTCACATATTAATACACTCACATTTCTTAAGTATTATCAATTTCATAAGAAATATATCTTAAAATTATTAAATTAATCATAAAATATCACTCTTAGTCAAGTAAATATGATTGTAATATTGGCAAGATAAGACTATTAAATTTTCTAAATTTCATCATAGATTAAAATCAATAACATTTAAACAAGGAAATATGTAAATAATCAATTCATTCATTAGAAGTTTGTTTAAACTTGAACTTTGAATTGTACACTTGTTTATAAAGAATGTAAAATAGTTTCTTTAATGTAGTAGAAACTAGACATGAAATTTTAGTAAAGTGCAGATCCTTTAATTAAATTAGAACCATGTTATAGATTTTATTCATCATATGATTGATACTCGTTAAATTAAATGATAAATGGGCCTAAGTGCCTCATGGCCCTTTTATTTCATAAGTCAATAAATGGCCTTGTTGACATTAATGTTCCTATTTATTAAATTATGTAGGTCCACAAAATAAAATACTAATGACATCTAACTTAAACCCACATAATTTATAAATAGTAACATTGATATATCAATGCTAATATGAAATGGTATTATTACACACATAGATTTAAATTAAAATCATAGACATTCAATAACATAAAATATCATATCCAATAGGATATTAACACCATAAATATTTAATTGCAAAATATGAGTTGGAACTTGGAGTTATTGATTTTATTATATATCTAACTTATTTGAGTATAAAATTAATGGTCTATAAGTTTCAAATCCATTAAATATTTTAAATGGACTTTGAGCTATCATTTTTTAAAATTTCAAAGCCCAATTTGCTTTATATAAAGTATATTCCCTATGTGACAAATTACTCTAGAGTTTCTAATTTATCTTTATTTTGAAAATGCTAAACTTGCTTTTCAAGAAATTATCTTATTAATTACAATTTAATATTTATTTTTTTAAAAAAAGATGGCTAAATCCAATATTCATTATTTAGTAGTCATTATAAATATTTGATTATTAAAAAGAGGAAAATTCACAATAAGAGAGAATTTTAAATTCAAAATTGTCCAACATGTGTTAAAATCAATAAAAAAATAATAAATGAAGTTGAGATATTTTTTTTACAATTGAAAAAATAATTTTAAATAGTATGTATGTAGTACAAGACAATTGGATCAAATTTTTAGAAGAAATTTCACTTTTAGTAAAATAGCAACCTACTTGCTATCTTAAACGAAATTCAAAATTATGTAAAAAAAATGGTTAGTTCTTATCTCCTATAGTACATACAATTTATATTGAACACATGGGACATTAAAAAGGCTTCTTAAGCAAGTCAAAATTCTTATAGAGCCAAAATTCAAAATTTAAGTTTGGAACTAAAATTTTAAATTTTAAACTTGGAGCCCAAATATAACTTGGAGTAAAAGTAAAGGCACTTGGAGCCAAAGGAAAGGTGGTTTGAAACTAAAGTTATCTTTATCAAATTTTCTCTATAAATAAGTTGAATGCCTTTAAAGATAACAACACCAAGCAATAGCACTATAACTTACAAATTCTCTCTTATTTTCATCTTGCTAAAATCAAAGCTCTACTTCTTTCTCACTTATAAATCAAAACTTGTATAACTACTCTTTGAGTATTATTGAGTGAAATCTTACAAAATATCTTGGTAAAATTGTGAGAAATATCCTTCTTGAATCTTGTTGAAAAATTCTAGTGGAGATTGGTGAGATCCTATAAAGGTAGGTGGTGATTGAAATTTTAGTAGAGATTAATAAGATCTTATAAAATTAGGTGGTGATTGAAATCTTAGTAGAAATTGAGAAGATCCTATAAAGTTAAATAGTGATTAAAATCATAATGTAAATTAGTGAGATCTTGTAAAATGATGGTGGAAATTCTAGTAAAGATTGAGATAATTTTGTAAAGTTAGATGTTATAACTTGAAAAAAAAATGAATATCTCAAATGATACTTAGTAATTTGAGAAAAAAAGAAGTAGACCTTAAAAGGCATTTCTTTTGAACCATCGAACTTCTATAAAAAAATCTTAGTGTTCATTCTTCTTATATACTCATTTACCTATATTTTTGTTATTTCAAACATTTTACTTACTCAAAAAAAGAAATCACACAATTTTTTTCTATTTATCCTAAAGAAATTCTTTTGATTTAAAAGAAATGCACTTAAATTATTTTCAAATCTTATTGTAATATTTCATATTTTAAAATAACATATTCATCAAAATTCTAATAATTTTCGCATTGCACTTCATGGTTTCATTCAAAAGTTTTATAATAAATTTAAGGGAAAATACATAAAACCCTATAAAGTTTGCATAAGTGTCAAATTTAATACATGAAGTCTCAAACCTTACAAATTACCCCTTTAACCTTTGGAGAAAAATGAAAATATTTATGTCAATTTGTTTCTTAATGGCACATTTTAGTTCACCAACTTTACTAGCACAATATCAAGAAGTAACTAAAAGATTCACCTAAGAAAAATAATTAGTATGGTCCACTACCTTGTGCAAAGGCTACAACGGAAGCATATTTATTCATATGCATGTATGTATTTGCTTTCATTTTGCCATTAACTTTACCTATAGCTTTTTAAATAATAAGATGATGTTCTGTATTCTAACTAACCATATTGCTTTGTCTCTTTTCTCATCCTGCTTGCTTGGTCTGTTCTAAAAGTGGAGCCAAAATATGTTGTTGTGATAGTTGTGTAATTTATGTTGATTAAGAATAACTTAAAGCCTCCTAACCACTCTTTCCTTTTTTTTTCAATAAAAAATCTAAAATGTACATATAAAATTTTAACTAATAGGTCATAGCCTTTTTACTCAAGACCTTTTCAACTGAATTTGTTATTGATTTAAATTTTAGGCAATAAGTCCTGTATATAATGAGCTTTGCCCATTTCAATGACATTTTCAAATTTCTAAGTTTTACCTACATTTCCATCTTTACTCCTATTTACCATTGAATGATTGTGTGTTAGTGTTAGTTGCTTTTGGCCATTATTATCTGATGAAACTTGTTAGACTTTAATGCTTGTGTTTCAAGTTTCTCACTTTGTTAAATTTGATTTAATTCTCAGGTAGATAAACTTCTAAAATAAAGAGATATAATCCATTCAACCTTCATTATTGCCTAGTCATTTAATATTTATGGGAATCGTAATTTAAGTAATGGAAGTACAAGCAAAATTACTAGTAAAAGGAGTTATGGTGAAGATGGAGGATCAGATGGCAAGGCTGAAAAGAAATGGTTTAACTTAAATATCAAGCTTTTGGACAAAAGGTTGGTTTAAAAAATGAGATTTAGCTTACTTTTCTATTTACTCATAACTTTAGTATTTATTCTAACATCACAATTTGGAGCTTGTAGAGTGCTACATGATAGTGAAGGCAACCATTCTTCAAGCCAAAGATTGATAGTGAAAAAAAAAGGCTTTTTGAAGTTGAAAAAAGATGATGAAGGTAAAGTTGTTTCTAAACTAAATTAAAAGTGAAGAACGAGAAAATAAGCCAGCCTCAGTTATATGCACCATTAGGAAATAAATTGATGTAAATTTTTTCATTTATATCCAAATATTAAGGGGTAATCTATAGGGTTTGAAATTTCATATATTAAGTTTGACAGTAGTGCAAACTTTAGCAGGTTTTATGTATTTTCACCTAAATTTAGTTTGGTAACTTCTGTTAAAAACCAATTCACCATCCTCTTAACTTATAAGTTCTATCAATGAAAAAGGGTTAAAAAATTAAATAGAGATGTTTTAAAAATTAGCGCTATTTTATGTATTAAAAATGGAACCCAATAAATCAAGAACTATTAATTAAATATAGGATAATACAATAAATTTATAGAAGTTAATGTAAGGGATATAAATGTTTGAAACTCAATTTGGCACTCTAAGTCAAGTACATATATCATTTTTGTTTAAAAGTATAATAGACTACCCTCATGAAAAAAGTTTCAGTGTCGTAGTTATCTATGAGCACTAGTTTATATATATCACCAACTAACATATCATTACTAAAGGCATAAATCTCATAAAATACATAACATGGGTACACTTTAAACGTGTATAAATAAGTTAAGGATTTAAATTGCAATCATGGATTACATTGCATTTTGTAATTTTTTACAATTTTATTAATTGCAATAAAATTGTAATATAAAATTCTACTATACATATAAATGAAACAAAAATACTTTTTTAAGTTGTGGTCTATGATGATAATTTTTGTTTGCAATATTATGGTTGTGAACTGCATTGGATTTATAATTTTTTGTAATTTTGTATCACAATGGTCATCATAACAAAATTACAACCACAATTTAAAAGTCACTTTCCCTCACTTAAAAAAATTAGGCAAATTTATCCCATTTTGAATTGATTATCACCTATTACCTTATCAGACCCCAAGTTGAATTGGTGAATTGACCGGTAAGTTAGTTTGGTTAGGGTATTGAATTAAAAATACATATGAATTAGTGTGAATCAATCAGAATTGATGTAAATCGGTCAAAATTAGTGAATTGATGCATTACAAAATTTATATATTTTTTTGTTAAAAAAGAAAAGTTTACGATTTCACAACAATTGATATAAAATACCTTCACAATTTCATATCAATTGATTTTATGTTATTTTCTACAATATTTCTAGCACCAATTATTGATATATCACTTATATTTTATTACTTATTTATTTATATCATTAACTTATATTCTATTATTTTTTTTAGTTTTATCATGACTTTGTTATTTTAAATATATAATACTAATATACGCATAAATATAATTAAGATTTTTAATTTAAAATCAATTTAATAAGTGAATCAATAATTGAATTAATAAATCGATGAATCTATAATTTGTTTTGTATAGTCAGTCTGATTTTAAAAATTATAACCACAACACAATTACTATTCAACATCGCTCACTTCCGCAATCAACATAGCTATCCATTAACGTTGATCTTGATTTTTTCTCAACGCTAGAAGACTTAAGTGGAAATTTATCAAATTCCCTCCGATGACCAAGATAATGAAGATAAGCAGACCTTAGAATGACAGAAACGATTTTAAGAAGGGAATGAAATTATATATGTAATTTAAAATGCCATAAACCTCAAATGCTTTGTTTGGATATTTAACCAAACGATTCTCCAATTTCTAGAAACTTTAATCAGGTATTCCCTCCGCATAAAGCAAGGAATGTCAATTTCCACCTATTAAAGTGGAATTTGAAATGCATGCTGTGTGCCACCTACCATTCAGCTCAGGAGGTAAAATATATGGTTGCCTCAGCGAGTCAGCCAGACATATTTTAATTTAGTTGACGAATTTACCCTTGCCAAAGGATCCAGTAGTTTGTTTTGTGCACAAAAAAAAGTTTGTTATGCAGGTCAGAAGCCTTACATAGTACACTGGTTAACGTTAGATTAAAATTTAATATTCTTAAAATTTAGTAGCTCACTGGTGAAGATCTGCCAAAAATCTCTTAAAATACCTACACAAAAAATGAGAGAAATAAAAAAGATGAAATCTAAGAAATAAGAGCAAGAAAGGAATCTATTATGTGTTTGAATTTGCTTCATGCTTGATGCTAGTTAAAAGAGTATCTATAACTTGGTGGAAGATGGAGCAAAATTGTCACAATCCTAACTTGGTCATGACTGGTGTGGATCCTAATACCCGATCTCCACCAACCTCACCGTTGATGCTACTAATTCTACCCAATGGAAATCTATCTATTTCCATGAGAACTCAAAATTCTTACAGAAAAATGGATAAAGTTTCTCTTGTTTTCTAAACCTTTCCAAAGGTCACTTGCCCTAATTCACAAAACCTATATATGTATATATATATATTTTATACAATTGTGTGATCAACATACAATATGCTACATAACTATGATATATATACACAGATAAACAATTCAACATGTTTAAGTTTTGAACCAACTTAATCTTAACATGCATACCCTAATCCTATTCCAACTGTCAGAATCCATCAATCAGGCCATCTTTGATTCTCCATGAATGCAATAAAACTTAATCTTATCTTAACTTGTAAATATTGAAAATAAAAAAGAATGAGTTACGAGAACTCAGTGAGCATATATCCATCCTTTCTAAATCTAATTTCAAATATATTAAATGGTCACTTGTTGAATAGATATTCGATTAAAGAAGTAACTACAACCCAAACTCCTTGAGTTTTTGAGATATACTGGATCAAGTCTTGGGTTGAATATTTACCTACACACAACTTCATTTTCATATTTCATATTACATATTACAATAATCTTAACTATTCACTGGCATATAATATCATCATCATATTTCACGCACCCATTTTAGGTGGTTATCACATTCACAAATAGCCATTAAGGCTTAAGTACAATTAAATCTTCGCAATTATGTCGAGTCTTCATAGTCATATCAAGCCATGATATCCAATCATAATTGGATATTGATTTCAATATCAAATCACATTATATAATCATTCATAATCAACATGTATATGTCCACTTTTTGTCTCCCGAGCCAACCTTATACCTTACCCACATTTTTATCGGAAATTTTCCATCTGATTTTCATATTATCGCCCTAATCACATTTATTATTCAAATGCCACTCCTAGCATAATTCACATCATAATATGTACAATAGAGCTCAGCTTTATAAATTACAATTTCAATGTAACCTCAATATAATTTAGCTATTCCTTATCAATTGGTAACTAAACATATAATACAATATATATATCAACACCACCATGCTCTCTTGCATGACTACATGAATTAATTTATATTCAATCAATATCATACACTTTCATAATCTACCATTCTAGTTAGCATCAATAAGTAACTGTACAAATCCAATCATAATACAGATCTCACCTATCCTTACATTTCAAATTTGCTATCAATTGGTAGTCTCACATTGCTCATGTGTGGTCACAACTCGAGCACAAGTACAATCATAATCACAATCTCAGTCACAACATACATTCATCACAATTCAGCAATAACCTATACAATGCCCTTCATTGCATCATTTTCAAAAGCCAATCAATAATAATTTACAAGAAACAGAGGGTACTTTGGAAGCACCATTACACATTATGATCCTTATCATAATAGGAATTAACTAAATCATAGTATTTCATACTTATTCATATTGAGGTATATACCTACACACATTCAGTCTCTTAGTTTTATAACATAATATCCTAATAAATAGAACAAATAGAGCATAGGAAAATTAAATAGAGAAGTTTCTAAGATAGATATACACTCACTTGGGAGTGTCCAAAAGTTCCAAGGATTCCCAAGTATCCCACTTTCATCTCTTTTCTCTTTTTCCTACTTCAAAATTCATAAGAATAGTTTATAACATTAATATTACTCATTTTGTGATCATTTCGTTATGTATGTATCCTATAAATAGCATAAATTACTTACTTCATGTGAAAGTACATTCAATTATCTTTTCATAGACTACTTACTCACCCAAATCGGTTAAAATTTGAAGAAGTTACACCCTTTAAAAGATAGGCATGAAAAATTCATTTTTTGAAATTTTGAGTTTCTAACCTCTGTCCATTGTTTTGATCATATCTCAAAATATATACATGATTTTTATTTAAAACTAATTCATTTGAAAGTAGACTCAATTACCTTTAAAATGATATATGGTTTGTTTAAAATAGATATAAGATGAAGGAGTTATACCTTTTCAAATTTGGCATAAAAATTTTGTAGTTGATGAATCGATTCATCAACCCCTAAAAGCATTGAATTGCTTGGCCACTCAATTTTGAAGCCCATTTTCGCCTATGGATCCCCTGAATCAATTGGCCACTCGATTCACACATGAAAAATTCAATTTTCTGCAATATTTTCATTGTGCAACTGATCCAAAACACCTCATAATCATATATAATATATATCAAACCCAAATATAATCATCAAAATACTTATCTAATATCTCATATCACTTCTTTCCATCATTTATTTAAAACTAATTCATTTGAAAGTAGACTCAATTACCTTTAAAATGATATATGGTTTGTTTAAAATAGATATAAGATGAAGGAGTTATACCTTTTCAAATTTGGCATAAAAATTTTGTAGTTGATGAATCGATCCATCAACCCCTAAAAGCATTGAATTGCTTGGCCACTCAATTTTGAAGCCCATTTTCGCCTATGGATCCCCTGAATCAATTGGCCACTCGATTCACACATGAAAAATTCAATTTTCTGCAATATTTTCATTGTGCAACTGATCCAAAACACCTCATAATCATATATAATATATATCAAACCCAAATATAATCATCAAAATACTTATCTAATATCTCATATCACTTCTTTCCATCATTTATTTAAAACTAATTCATTTGAAAGTAGACTCAATTACCTTTAAAATGATATATGGTTTGTTTAAAATAGATATAAGATGAAGGAGTTATACCTTTTCAAATTTGGCATAAAAATTTTGTAGTTGATGAATCGATCCATCAACCCCTAAAAGCATTGAATTGCTTGGCCACTCAATTTTGAAGCCCATTTTCGCCTATGGATCCCCTGAATCAATTGGCCACTCGATTCACACATGAAAAATTCAATTTTCTGCAATATTTTCATTGTGCAACTGATCCAAAACACCTCATAATCATATATAATATATATCAAACCCAAATATAATCATCAAAATACTTATCTAATATCTCATATCACTTCTTTCCATCATTTATTACTTCCAAAATATCAAAATAAGTCTGAATTAAGCAAAGCTATAAATAAACCCATATTTCACACATATCTTTATATAATCTTAAAATCCAAAGATTTGGCTAGATTATCTACTCACCTTGTATGAAAGAGGATGCTAGAAGACTAATTTGAAGATCTTTCAACCCTAATTACATCAAAATCCATGGTTTCTAGAGTTAGGGTTTAAAATGCTCAACACCCTTAAAAAAATTTCAAATCTTTCATTAACCAAGAAGAAGTAGAAGGGATTCTTGTTGAAAATATTGTTCCTACCTCAATTAGACAAATAAATCCAAGAGATTTGAAGTTTCCCTAACTTGGTTGATGAAGTGATGAGAGGAGTGTGTAGAGAGAGTGGAAGAAAAATGGAGAAGTGAGAGGGTGAAGGGCTTTAGGGCTAAAAATGGGGAAGAATAAGGCCTCAGGGGCATTTTCGAAAAAATGCTCCTACACCTTTTCCTTACTCATATACTCACTTATATTAGTGTATAACTTTATACTCCATGATTCTAATAACTTTTCCTCATCAAAACTTCACCCAAATCATATTCCCACATCCTTACTTTTATTAACTTTATTTTATTCCATAATTCATACATCAAATTTCTAATCCACGCATTTTTTTTTTTTGCTTTGCTATTCTTTCTCACAAAATAATTTTTAATTTACTATATTTCCTGAAGGGTGTAACAAAAATATAGTGTTTTGCAAAGGAAGTTAAATAAAGATAGAGAATGAATTTGGAGATAAATAAGAAAGTAAAAGTAATAATGCGAGGGAAAAAAGCTTGCTTTATTTATAATATAAAAATTTCATTTATTTCATAATATGTCAGTTATTTATAAAAAAAAAACTGATATCTTAGGTGATTTCATTTTTAATCGCTAGTAGTTGGCATTACTTTAGATATTGGTTTTATAAAAAATCGAAATGTTAAGTGATTTTATTTTTGAAACATGGTGGCTAGCATTGTTTTGCACGTCAATTTTATAAGAAACTGATGTGTTAATTATATCCCAAATTTTTAAATTGCTTCTTTCCCTCTCTTTTGATGTTTGTTTTTTAATAATTGATGTGCAAGTTACTATAGATATTGATTATAAATAATAACTGCTATCTTAAATTTTTTTTTAAACAAACTCTTCATCTTTCATTAGAAATTATGATTTATAATGTTAGCTAATTATTTAAATCAATATTGAAAGTTACACTTATTTATAAAAATACTATCATGCTATTATATACTTCGATTTTCACTTTAACCAATCTTGGTATGCTAATGTTAATGAGTAATTGTGTAGTAGTATGGTTTCCTTTTTAGTTTTGTCTCTATGAATTGTTGGTCGTTCGTTCATTATTATTGTTATTTTTTATTAAGGTATCTCCTCTTATTGCTATTTGTTATTCTTCTGTGTTGTGGTTGAGGTAAACAAATGATTTCACTGTGTGTTTTTTGCTTGGTACATTAAAATGGTTTTTTTTTTTTTTTGTTGTTGAATTGATATCTCATGAGTTGCCTCAAAGCCTTGGCAAATCTTTTGGTTCAGATGTGACAATTTCAACTTTCATGGAAGTTGCTGACTTTTTTTGATTTTGTTGTGAATTTGATGTATTAACTCAAATTCATGTTTGCTATCATCAAATTTTGCACGGCTTCAACATTGAAATTAATACCTGTTGTTCGAATTTCAAGCAGATGTTGTCCTAAATTGCATTGAGTATAGTGCTGATGATGAAAACATAACGATTTTTCAACTTGCTCTCGTGAAACCTTTAGAATGTAAGTGTAGAATTTTTTCCATAGTTTGATTACAGTTATGTATGTATAAAGTTTTGATGTCATTTTTTGTTCAACTTCCATCCAACTTAGACAAGTTGGATCTGCTTCACAAGTTATCTTTATTGCTTCTACTAGACTTGGGGACAAGTGGCATACCAGCGAATTTTTGGACAATATTTTTTTTAACATTGTGTTTACTAGGTCAATAATATTACTAATTTTTGTGTTGTCTGTTTGTGCGATTATTATGTAATCTCCAGCAAATATTATGAATCTTCCAATTCAAAGGAATGCAACTACTCAGTGGCTGCCAAAAACTCCTACTGGGATATTCATTGCAGATGTGGTTGTATATATTCTTTCCTTCTCTTAGTCTAGAAATTCTAATTAATTACTTCCTCAGAAATTTGCTGATTTTGATCATCCCAGTTCTTCAGCCCTGTCCGTGTGTAATTGTTTTTGGAGTGCATAAGGTCTACACTAATGTTGGTTTTATGAATCATGGGGCCAATGCAAGCATAAGGATGAATATCTCCATGGACAAATATGTCGTCAGCATTATAATGCAAATATACCTCATTTGGTTCCTCTGTAAGAATTACACACTGTTATATTCTATTCTCGCTTCATTTTTATTTTAAATTTATTAAGTATTGGGGGGCAATTGACTTGTGTATTGTTGACGTGGCAGATATCTTATCCATGTTGTAGTTTTTGACTATGAGATAATTCTTCCTTTTTTGATATTCAATAATGATATTGAGAAGATAATTCAAATCAGTGCAAAAGATACGACACGTCGTGTTTTCAATATAATATTTGTGAATATTTTCATTTACTTTTATTCTTTTTCTTTTTTAAATTTTGACATCGCTGCCTTTATAATTATCATTGTTATTATTTTTATTAAGTTTAACTAAGATATTCGCTTTTATGTAGGAGGATATTGGATTATATAGTTTTCCAAAGGAGATTGTCAATAGTCTTCTGAATAAGTCTTTTTCCTTCAAAGTTTGAGTCTACTTTCTAATGTTAAGAACATTTGGGAAAATTATTCTATCCCTCAATTGTGTGTTCCAAAGGATATGGTAGTCATGTGCGTATGGCCTCTCTCTCTCTCTCTCTCTCTCTCTCTCTCTCTCTCTCTCTCTCTATATATATATATATATATATATATATATATATCAGCAATTGTAATGACTATTATTTTGATTTCTCAGTTTGGAGCCACTGAAACTCCAAATACTAAACAAAGTGGTGCAGTTTCTGCCAAACCTCCTTGAGGAGGTATTAATTGAAAAAAAAAAAACCATCAGCTTTTTTTTAGAGTACATTTATACTATATGTTATACATTTAGATCATTTTTAGTAATAGCATAGTTTTCTTTGTTTAGTTTTACTAGTATTACATGGGCTACAATCTACTCATATTCATAAAACTTGAAAATCAATATAATAATTATTTAAAGTAATTACTATAATTAAATAACATAAAACAATTAATATAAATAATATATTAATTAAAATAATTACAATAACTAATATTATATGCATAAATTCTTCATCTTTTTTGAGAACAATTATATCATATCATGAATAATGTGATGATTTATTATGTTTAATCAATGATACTTTTTAATCAACAACTTTGATTCTTACTTATTTAATTAGACCTATTTTTGTTTAATATATATGATAGATTCTACTCATTTAGAATGGTAAAAAGTAGAAAGGACATAATACCATTTGTTTTTTATGAATCATGATATACATAGCTCCTTTGATGTCCAAGATATCATTTAAAAGTGCATTTTTTTTTAGTAATCAAATTTGTAAGCATTTATTTACGAGTCACAAGGATTTAGAAATAATTGTTTATTCAAAAATTAGTGAGAAAGATAAACAGTAAGATAACCCGAAAGAAGATAAATTATTATTGGGTGAAGAAGATAATTAAAATTAACAATATATTTATCTTAGTTAGCAAAATTTTATCAATATTTTACTTTTAAATAATGAAAATTTTCTAGGCTATGTCATGAGGACTTTACTCCAACATTTAGGAGTTTTGTAAATTAAAATTGATGTCTCTTAATTTATTTTATTTCTATTTTAATATTAATGATATTTAAAATCAATAATAATAAGATAAATTTATAATTTATAATTCTATCAATGGGATTTTCAATATAAAATTTTTTGTAACTTCACTTTTCAGGATATATAGTTTATAATTTTTTGCATAATAAATGCAAGAAGTTATTATAATAATAATATAAGTTTGCATGCAATGATAATAAAAAATATAATTATATTTAACAACAACAACAATAATAATAATTATGACAAAATAAATTATAATAAGTGATGTTAATGATCATATTTGATTTTAATTAACTACTAGTGAGAGATTGGCTATATATAATGTAGATTGTGTTGTAAAAGCCTATTTAGAAGTATCTAGTAAATGTTGATTTGAGATTGGAATTGTAGTAATCTGACTTAATGAAAAAGTAGATACTAATTTGATATAAAATTTTTGTTCATTGAGTTTTGGTAAGGTTGAATCAACTTGTTTTGACAAGTTTACTATTTAAAGATAAAAATGAAAATTATATTTGAATATATTCTCAACACATTTCAAAAAAAATTAAAATGCATATATTTTTAAATATACCTTAAATTCTATAAAAAATTGAAATTAATCATATTCATTATCTACTTATTAACTATTTTATTTAATTTTATAATTCTTTCAAAAAATTTGAATAAATATCACAATATTATTAAATATTAATTTATCTCATTTTTTCTCACTTATAATTTGTTTGCTATATATACAATTGCAATTTGTACAAGTAATGTTATATAGTAATATTGTAATATTTTACCATCAACCATAGAGAACTTCAGATATCATAATGGGAAGCGGATAGAAATAGAAAGGGAATCATGAACCTAAATTCGTAAGGCTAATGGATGGGTTTTCAGTAAATTTAGCTTCACTTCTCATTATTTTGATTAAGATAAATAATTCTAAAAAAAACTTAAGAATTTTGTTTTTCTATTTTTAGTTTTGAAAATTACATCAATAAAATATATATAATTATAGTAAATAACCTTCTTAAATGGTTTTAAATATTATGATGTTAGAACTTTCAAATATAAATCAAATTTACCTATAAAATTAAAATCAGTAAAGTAATATTTATCATATCTTTTGTTTTGATCAATCTATTTGTTGATGGATATGAATTATTGATCATATGCAAAAAATAATGTTACATCAAATTATCATGTAACAATTATCACATGAAGTAATTTCATTAAATTAATTAATTATTTAGCTTCTTCCAATGTCTCACAACTGAGAAAATGATTAGAATATTATAATTTTTGTTAGCAAAACAATAGAAACATTAGAAAATGGTTGAGACTTATATTATTTAATCATACAAAAACTTGTGACTAATGTGATATGCATTTATTCTTCTCATGCAATCAACGAGTCCTAAATAGGAGTAACTCAAAAACTCTACATCGCATTGATATTACATTATTTTATATATTTCAAATGCAATGCTATATTAGATATAAAAATGAGTATTTGTCATCAACTGATAGGAGAAATTAATTTAGTAAAACATTAATTTATAGTCACAATTAATAATAGAATACTTTTGATATTGTATTTCTAGTTTTATTAGAATGATCATATTCATGATTAATCCTTTTCAAATTATTTCTAACTTCATGCTCAAACCATGATGAATTTGGATTTATTGTAGTAATTAAAACTACATTTAATCATTCAAATGCATAATCTTATTCCCAGATATAACTGAGTTACCTTCCTCTCCAGGAAACGGAAGGCAACCCTCCTACCCAATAATTTCACTAGCAAACACTGCCTTTAGGGCTTTCTAATACGGGCTGCTTCCTTCTCTGAAAGCTGCAAAACAGGGGCAAATTTTTCCACCATCCAAAGCCTCATCTACTGTTTGAATACCCTTCTCATCATCACAATCGAAGACGTTAATAGAGTCTTTAGAAATAGCATCCTCCTCCTCCTCTTCCAAGCCCATATCACCCTTCCCCAACAATGTGTTTTTTATATAGGAATGTAAAATGGACCGAAAGTTCAAGGATGTGGGGCGAGTCAAGTTCCTTACATTGCAGCCTGTATTTTTTGGAGACAAATGTGGATAAGCTCCCACAGACAAAAGTTCATGCAAACAAGATTGCACTGGTTTTAAAATTTTTAGTAATCTTTTGAATATTTAGATACTTTTTAAATCTAATTCAATGTCTAATAAATTAATAAAAAAATTTTAATCTTATTTGACTAATTTATTACAAAAAACAAAAAAAAATTAGTTGTCCAATTATAATTTACAAAAAAAAAATTAGATTGCTCTAATTTAATTTAATATAATATCTCTTAAAAATATCTCCTTTCTTCAATATTTGGGTTCGATCTTTAATCATTGTATGTATGCATTTATTGATATAATTACTTCTAATAATAACAAAAAGATAATGTGATTTGCTTGAGGATACTCATGGACTGTCTACGGATATGACAATTTTTCACCACATATTTTATACGAACAAAACTACATGAGCACAGATCGTCCAGCACCACCTCATTTTATATGCCTATTTTTATAGCTTTGTTCGTTCGGGCTTATCATTCCTTTGCCAATAGGTCTAGTAACAAAATCTGCACAACAGCGAAGGCCAGAAGTCTCGCCCTCAAACTCTCTTTGACCTCTCTACGCAACTGATCCATCTCTTCAATAGAATTTCCTGCTGGCGCTCCTTGGTCGGAGCCCTTCTCCCATAGTGCCCTGAGGAATATGTAGCTGTGCTAGGATTTTCAGTGGCTTTTAATTTTTAATGTTTTATTATTAAAAAAATTATTTTATAAAAGTATCTCTAACATATACAAATAATTTTTTTTTTACAAAAAATGTTTTCCAACAAAAGAAATGAAGTCAAAGTCTCACAATCATTTTTTTTTTAATTTTCCGTTCTATTTATAATAGAATTACCATTATTAATGTGTTGCGTTGGAAATGCTAGGGAATTAATTCATGCAAACTCTTACACCATTGTGTTACGCTGTATAAAATAAATTTATCACAAATTAATTACTATTTGATTTCAAATGCTAATCATGTAATTAAACCACATATGTAAACTTACATGTTGATATCATGTAGTTTGGAACTTCATTGATATGATTTAAAAAGTTAGCGGAGGTTTATTCGATACTCTTAGTTGAAATATGAATATTATAAGTAGGGGTAAAAGTAAGTTAAAACACTTGTTGGATATTACGGCCTAACATACTTTCGACCTAACTTGACTTAATTTTTTTATTTAAATAAATTAAGTTAAAGTTGATGAATAGACTTATTTAAATAAATAGGCTAAGCTTAATTTTTGTTGACTTAGTTCGTAAGCCTATCAAGCTAACTTATTCAATAATTAATATATTTATAAATAATATAATATAATATTATAATATATATAATATACATACATATAATATTAATATAATTTTAATTCATACAATTATAAATATAAACTTAATTTTATTATTGATTTATTTTTGTCCATAAAATCCTTTACTTATTAATTTATTTAAATATTTATTTATATAAATAAGTTTTAAAATAGATTAACAAATTAAGTCAAAATTTTTAAATAAATAAGGCTAAGTTTGAATTTTAGTCTTACATAAATTAATAGATTATGTTTAAATCAATAATTTACAAATGAATTTGATCTATTTAGAGTAAAGCTTAACAAATCTAATTTATTTCCGTTCCTAATCATAAGAGAAGTCCTTCTTGGCTGTTTGATAAGCAAGAATGCAGACCAGGCCTGTATTTCAAAAAACGTAGAATTGATTGAAATAAGAGCGAAGGAATTGCAAAATATCATATAAGCCCTTATCATTGTCACGTTCCAGGGTCTTCGATTTTCCTTAGATTTGGTGAGAGTAAGTATGTCAATTCGAGTGGGGCAAGCCTGGGCTTGGGCCTGTACGGATCTGCCCATAAAAAGTACATATATTTGATCGGGACTGCAAAACTTGTAGGTAATCTTTTTTTTTTTTTTACAATTAAAAATAATTAAACTATTAGAAATATACATATAAGGATTAAAAATTAAACTTTGAACATCAAATAAGGCACATTCAAAAAGATATTGGATTAAGTTAGATTAAAAATATTTATTTTTTCATAAATTATAATTAATTGGTTAAATTTTTTATTTTATATAATTAGTTAGTCAAATAAATCTACAAAAAATTATGTTAAATTTTTATACATTGGATAATGAATAAGATTGGATTAAAATTTTTTAAATATTTAAATAATTATTAAAAATAAAAAATAAAAAAGCTCATAAAGACCTAAGAAAAATGTTTGTGTGCGCTCAACCTGTGCAAGCTTACACATCTAAACCTATAGCAAAAATAGGATCAAAAAAATAAGTTTTGAACCACGCCTACTCATGAACTACTTGCAAAGTTTGCAGGCTTGTAACCTATTTTACATCCTTAGGTGAAAGAATTTCTTTTGATTGCTATGAACGGCCAACAAGCAAAATGCATTAATGATAATAAAATAATGAAAAAATTATATTTTACCTCCTTTAATTATTGGGTCATCGGATTTTACCCCCTTTAATTATGAAAAATTAGATTTTATCCCCTTCAACTTTATAAAACTTGAATTTTACTCCTACCATTACTAATTTAATGAAATTTGTTAGGAAAATCACTGCTAGATAAAATATGATAGTGACAGTTAAAAACTGCCGTTATTTTCACTAATTTTTTTAAAAAAATTTACTTACTTGTAGTTATGAACCACTACTAAGATAATAGCATTAGTTTTTAACCGTCGCTAAGTGTTATAACCGTTAATCTGGTAATGATAGGAGGTAAAATTCAAGTTTTATAAAGTTGAAAGGGGTAAAATTCAAATTTTTATAGTTGAAGAGGGTAAAATTCGACAATTCCATAATTGAAGGAGGTAAAATGCAGTTTTTCTTAAAATAATATAAGAATGAAATGAAAAAGGTATGGTAAAAAATAATAACATTCTTATTATAAAAATGATAAATAATTTAATATTATTAAATATATGATATTTTTAATAATAAAAAGTGTTATAATTTAAATTTTATAACCCAAAATTATAATTAATAAAAAATTCTATAATAAAAACATATTTCTAATATATTAAATTTTTATATAAAATATTTTTTAAAAAATATAAAAAATTTAATATTTTAATAGAAAATATTCAAAAATTAATATTTTTTATGATATATTAATAAAGAGTAATTTTGAAATATATAAAAATTATGATAGATATGCATGTAAAAAAGTTAATTCATGAATGATGGAAAGATCAATTCTATTATTTTTGTTATAAAATGAAGATTCAATCATCTGACGGAGTCTACAATAGGATCAAATAAATTTTTTAGTTATTTCTTTTCCTATTCTCATTCCATTTAATCTAATTAAATGCATTCTTGTCATATGTCTGGCAGTTTGAAGAGGAGAAAAAAGGAAAATAATGGGGGAGAATAGAGGGAAAAGGAAGGTAGGAGAATGAAGAGTTAAATCATGACTTTTTCTATGCTTATTTGGGTGTTTAAAATTATATAAGGGGGGATATAGAAGGTTAAACAAAAGTACATAACTAATTAGTATGTATTTTTTACAATTTAAACCTTTTTTAAAAATAATTTATTAATGAATTTTTTATAATAAAAAAATTCAAAAAAATCTCTCTCTAAAATTTTTTTCTTTAAAAAATGTTCCTATGTAATAAATGATATAATAACTAAACATATGATAATATTATAATTTCCATTTAAAAGGATTTTGAAAAATTAACATATCGATTGACCTAATATGATTCTTGTTTGATAAGATTAATAATAATTCAACCTACATTCATCCTAAAGTTAATATGGATAAGTTAAAATAAGAATAAATATATATGAGTAAATAAATATATATCACAATTATTACATCTAATTATTATTAACGATAAAAAAGATAATTTTGTATCTTTTATTAAATTTTTTTGACAATTATGATATATATTTTTTACATGTTTAATACATTTCAAAAAAAATGTACAATATATTTTTTATTTAAATTAAAATAACAATAAAATACTAAAAATGAAGTTATAAATATAAATTGAAGAATAAAATGGGGTCAAAATAATAAATTAAATAGATAACTTTCTAAAACATCCAACTTAAAGAAATATAAAATATTAAAAAATGGAAGATTTTGGAGAGTTAATTATAAATTTTCATTTTTTCCCTATTTAAGCAAAACTCGGAAAAGGACCATTTCTTTCTTCTCTCTCTCCTCCATCAAAACAAATTATTAGTTGTCGTGACAATTTTAATCTTATTATGTTTCTTTTAATCGCTAAGTATTAAGGTGGAGAAAATTGCTGAATATCTGTAAAGTAAAATGTGCTTTATAAATGTCACGAAGAAGTGTGCCTTACAAATAGTATGGTTATTTTAATAGGAGAAATGTGCATAATATTCATGAGAAAATTAATTTCACAAAATAACCTATATTTAATGATTACAAAAGAAATTGCTTGTATAAGCTTAATTTCTTTTTTACTGAAGAGGTTTGTAGTATAATAATGATTTGAAAAATCTTTATTTAACACATTAATTAAGATGGAGAGTAACTTGTACATCAATTTTAAAGATACCAAATACCAAGTTCTTTATTTCAAATTAAAAAAAAATTAAAAAATCTTTGTAACTTTGCAGTTATTGAATTATGTCTTTAAAATTTTAAAAATTTAAAAATTACTCTAAAGTATTAAAAACTTGGATTTAACTGTCACTATTCACTTATTGCCCATCATCATATTATATTATGTGATTTCCATTAGAAATTTTGTAAACAAGAATTACTAACAGTATGAAGTTTAATTTTTTTTTGTTATTTTTGTGAACCTAAAATTCAACCTTAATTACAATTATAAAAAATGTAATTTCCTACACGTAACATGATTTCTATTAATTACTATACTAAAATTACATGTGAAGCAATTTTTTTCACGATGGCCTTCTTTTGATTTTAGGCCAACAAATTGCTGCTACTTTTCCTTTTAGACACATAATAAGGTTAGAATTGCCTGCTTATCATTATTTTTCTGGAGAAAGGTCAAATTTTAATTTGCTTTGATGACTGGCACCAGTTAACATCCCCTCCATATGCAAGCAACCCAACCCATCCCTATTATGAGTAACTATGAGTATAATAAGCCTTGAGTACTAAAAAATCCCCGATTAAAATTAATATATATGTAAATAATAAATTTTAAATCAAGATTCTAAAGGGACAAAAAAACATTTATCATACTACCTGGCTTGATATTTAGTTTAACATTTGAAATTAATATGTATATGCATTTTTTCTGTAGAAAAATATTTCCGTATCATTATATATTAGCTATATATTAGTATGAAGTTTAACGGATTAAGTTCATGATATGTTCCAAGTTCAAAAGTTTCATAATATGTTCCAGGTTAAAAAGTTTCAACAGATAAAATGATGGTTAGGAGTTGGATGGTTGAAAAATGGAAAATTATTAAATGCCAGTCAATTGAAGTAATTGAAATGGATAAACAGATACAAGGGAAGGGATCATTGTTAGAGAGATTAGAATTGAAGGAAAAAAGTTATTACTTTTGTGAATTATAAATCATTTAGTTTTTTTCCAATATCTCAGATATAATATAAGGATTATTATTATCATATTATTGTAAATACCCTTGACAAATAGCATACATGCATTACCTTATGGTTGGGTTTTAAATCCTTATATCATACGAATAGTAGTGACTAATGTGGCATGAATTTTATTCTTGGTCATGCAATCATCACACCTTTAATTTTAATTAATATAATAGAAATACAATTATTTAAAATATATATTAATATGCCATTTTTTATTATAAAAATGGATAAGGGTTACCTACCCTGAAAAAAAAAAGAGCTTTGATATTACTTATATTTTCTTTGGAAAAATTACATTGATCACTTCTAAGTTTTGATTCAATTATATTTTACATTTCTAATTTTTAAAATTACACACTTCCACCTCTAATTATTCTTCCTCTATTATAAAATACAATGATTTTATCTTTTTAACTATAATTCCTTCTCTAATATTATTTCTAATGACTGGAAGATAAATTTTCTATTTTTTATTTATAAATGTGCCCTTTTATTAAAGAATAAAAACATAATGTGCTTATAGTTTCTTCAAAAAAAAGTAGATTTGTACATAAAATTGTAAAGGAATGATTTTCCAATCATTATGAATGATATTAAAGAAGGAATTGCAGTCTAAAAATTAATATTATTATATTTTGTAATAGTGGAAGAATGGTCAAAGGGTGAAAGTGTATAATATTGAAAAATAAAGAGTGTCAAGTTTAATTGGATCAAATTTCAAGAAAGTAAATGTACTTTGTCCCTTTTATTTTCTGTAGTAGTTGAAAATAATTCTAGTGTTAATTAATTTTCTTTTTGTAGGATTTCAATTGTGAGCCGGCCACAATTTTGATAGAACTAAATAAACTGCGATGATTCATCCAAATTTTCTAATTTTTTAGCTTTTTATGTAATTTTAATCCTCTAAAATTTAAATTTTATGATTTTGGTTTCTTAATTTAAAATAATTTATTTTTATGCTTTTAAATATTTAATTGATGCAATTTTTAGTATCTTCGTTAATTTTAATCAGTTTTCTTGATCACATAAGACCATTATTACCTAATGCTTTCTCCATATTAATCGAAAAATGCCCATATATATATTTGTTTAGATATTGACATTTTAAGGATAATATATGAAAAATTGAATCTTTTTTCGTGTTCATTCTCTTCTAAATTTTAAAAAATTATGATTTGTCTTGAAAAATAATAAAGTGTGTGCTTGGAGATTAAATAGGAATGGATAGATAATGACCAAAATTAACAGAAATGAAATAGAAGGATCAAAATTAGACTAATTAAAATTTTAAAGAACTAAAATTATTTATTTTAAAATAAAATATTAAAATTACATAATTTATATTTTAAGAATCAAAATTATGGTTAAATTTTTTATTAGTTAATCCAATTAAACTATAATTTAGTAACTTTTCACTGTGCCACTAACATCGCAGTATCTGATTCACTAAAACATCGGTTCAAATATAAGAGGGAGCCCTCAAGCAGGTTTATAGTTCATCCAACCCCTTTTCCAACGAATAAAAACACAGTTTGGTTTCTCCGACGCATACTCTGCTGCTGTGGCCGCTTCTTCGGAGTGATAAATCCCTTCAATGTACATAAGACTGTGAATTTAAATCCTAAATATAAGAGGAGTAGATTTCTTATAACAACATCAAATGTTAAGATATTAATATACTTTACTTCTTTTACCGCCCCATTATTTTCCGCTCCATTTTTTATTGAATAACATAATATAATATAATATATTTTATTTTTATTATAAATTATTTAAAATAAATTAAAATTTTTAATTTAATTAAATTGCATACCTTGTTTTTATTTTTAATTTTTATGTTATTTTATAATTCATCTATTATTCTTTTATTTGCTCCACTACAAGTTCTTCCTTTTTTTATTCATTTTAACTTCTTTGTTTATCACTCATATACTAATATCACAGGGGAATATATGTATTATATGATATATTTTATTTTTGTCTTTTTATTACTTTCAAGCTATTAAAAAGTTTTTCCTCTTTTCCTTTTTTTTATTGCTTTATTACATTATATATATATATATATATATATATATATATAATGTAATAAAGCAATAATATATATATATGTTTTTTACCTATTTTATTGTATTTTCTTCTCATCGAATATTTGATAACAGATAATGTACTAATTTCTATTTCTTATGTAATCAACCACCCTAATAATCTTGCCCTTTATCAATAGCGGGCAAGGATACTTACTATAAATAAATAAAATATTTCAGCAATTTGTTAAGCATCATAGAAAATTACATCAGTAAATTTAGCTTCACTTCTCATTATTTTGATTAAGATAAATAATTCTAAAAAAAGCTTAAGAATTTTATATTTCTATTTTTAGTTTTGAAAATTACATCAATGAAATATATATAATTATAGTAAATAACCTTCTTAAATGGTTTTAAATATCATGATGTTAGAACTTTCAAATATAAATCAAATTTACCTATAAAATTAAAATCAGTAAAGTAGTATTTATCATATCTTTTGTTTTGATCAATCTATTTGTTGATGGATATGAATTATTGATCATATGCAGAAAATAATGTTACATCAAATTATCACGTAACAATTATCACATGAAGTAATTTCATTGAATTAATTAATTATTTAGCTTCTTCCAATGTCTCACAACTGAGAAAATGATTAGAATATTATAATTTTTGTTAGCAAAACAATAGAAACATTAGAAAATGGTTGAGACTTATATTATTTAATCATACAAAAACTTGTGACTAATGTGATATGCATTTATTCTTCTCATGCAATCAACAAGTCGAAAATCGGAGTAACTCAAAAACTCTGCATCGCATTGACATTACATGATTTTATATATTTCAAATGCAATACTATATTAGATATAAAAGTGAGTATTTGTCATCAACTGATTGGAGAAATTAATTTAGTAAAACATTAATTTATAGTCACCAACAAATTACATTTACAAGTAATAATAGAACACTTTTGATATTTTATTTCTACTTTTGTTAGAATGATCATATTTAGGACTAATCTTTCATAAATTATTTCTAACTTCATGCTCAAAACATGATGAATTTGGATTTATTGTAGTAATTACAACAACAATTGTTACATTTAATCATTGAGATGGATGATCTTATTGCCAGATATGACTGAGTTACCTTCTTCAAGAAACGAAAGCCAGCCCTCCTACCCAATAATTTCACTAGCAAACACTGCCTTCAGGGCCTTCTAATACGGGCTGCTTCCTTCTCTTAAAGCTGCAAAACAGGGCAAAATTTTTCACCATCCAAAGCCTCATCTACTATTTGGATACCCTTCTCATCATCACAATCAAAGACGTTGATGGAGTCTTTAGAAATAGCATCATCAATATCATCTTCCTCTTCCAAGCCCATATCACCGGTCCCCAACAATTTGTTTTCTATACAGGCATGTAGAATAGACTAAAAGTCCGTGGATGAGGGTGGATTAGGTTCAGGCTGGATTTTTCGTGGACTAATGTAAACAAGTTCCCATGGACACAAGCTCATGCAAGTAAGATTGCGTGGGTTTTAAAATTTTTAGTAATTCTTTAAATATTTAGATGCTTTTTTAATTTAATTCAATGTGTAATAAATTAATTTAACTTTTTTTATTTTATTTGACTAACCCATTACACAAAACAAAAAAAAAATTCAATTACAATTTAAAAAAAAAGTTAGATTTTTTCTAATTTAATCTAATCTAATATCTCTTAAAAATATCTTCCTTCTTCAATATTTAAATTCAATTTTTTATCATTACATGTATGTATTTACTAACATAATTACTCTTTATAATAAAAAGAAAAATAATGGTTTGCTTGTGGGTATTCATGAGCTGCCCATATGACAATTTTTCATCATATTTTTTTTGAAAGTTTATACCGCCGCATTTTATATGCCTATTTGTATAGCTTTGTTCATTTGGGTTTATCATTCCCTTGCCAATAGGTCAGGCAATTACATCTGCATAACAGTGAAGGCCAGAAGTTTCGCCCTCAAACTCCCCTTGACCTCTCTGAATCTTCTTTGTGCTTCTACGCAACTGATCCATCTTTTCAATAGAGTTTTCTGCCAGCGCTCCTTGGTCGGAGTCCTTCTCCTATAGTGCCATGAGGAATATGTAGCTTTACTAGGATTTTCAGTGGCTTTTAATTTTGTAATGTTTAATTATTAAAAAAATTATTTTATAAAAGTATCTCTAACATATACAATACTTTTTTTTACAAAAAAATATTTTTCAATAAAATAAATGAAGTCGAAGTCTCCCAATCATTTTTTTTTATTTTCTATCCTATTTATAATAGAATTGTCATTATTAATGTGTTGCGCTGGAAATGCTAGGAATTAATTCATGCAAACTCTTGCACCATTGGGTTACGCTGTATAAAATAAATTTATCAAAAATTAATTACTATTTAATTTCAAATGCTAATCATGTAACTAAAACGTATATGTAAATTTTCATGTTGATATCATGTAGTTTGGTACTTGATTGATATGATTTAAAAATATTAGGAAAGGTCTATTTGATACTCCTAACTGAAATATGAGTATCATAGGGGTTGGAATTAGCCATATCACTTGTCGGGCAAATTATGATTTATTAAGCTTGGCTTTGATTTATTAAGCTTGGCTTTAACAACTCAGCTTATAAACTTATTAGATCGACATATTCAAAGTTAATATGTTTTTATATAACATAATGTAACATTATATAACATAAATAATATACACATATATAATGTTAATATAATTTTAATTCATATAATTATAAATATAAACTAATTTTGTCATTTATTTATTTTTGTCTATAAAGACATTTGCTTATTAATTTATTTAAATATTTATTTATATAACTAGATTTTTAAATTTACAAATAGGCTAAATCAAGAATTTAAATTATGGTTGCGATCGCAGCTACAATATTGCGTGATGCGAGAAAATGCGATTGTTACAAAGCACAATTGTAGGAAAGTGCGGATGTGATGTAATCCGCAACCACAATATTGCAAATGATATTATGGTTGAGGACCGTTTTTTAAATTTCTGGGCTAAATCAAAATTTTTAAATAAATTAAATTAAATTCAAATTTTAATTTTATATAAAATAATAGATCAAAGTTAAATTAATAATTTATAAAATAGGTGTAATATAGTTAGAATAAAATCTAATTTAGCCTAAGTTATCTCCATTCTTAACCATAAGTGAAGGCCTTGGGGGCTGCTAGCTGAGTCGAGGTGGAGATCAGCCCTGTATTTCAAAAAACGTATGCAATTGACTGAAATGAATTAAGGGAAGGAATTTAAAATACCATATACGCCCTTAATGTCGCACTCCAAGGTCCCCGTTTTTTCTTAGATTCGGAGACGGGAGAACTGCTTTTGTTTGCTATTAACGGCTGACGGGCAGAATGCGTTGACGACAATAAAATAATGAATGAATAAAATTGGAAAAAGCAATATATTTAAAAATAATAATATTTTTATCACAAGAATGATAAATATTTTATAAATTAATTTAATAATTTTAAAATATATGATATAAATAATACTAATAAAAAATATTATAATTTAAATTTTATCATCAAAATTATAGTTAATAAAAATTTTAATTTATTAAATTTTTATATGAGATATTTTTTAAAATAAAAAATATCATATTTTAAATTTTATTTTAAAAATATAATTATGAAAATATTTTAAGAGAAAAATATTTAAAAATCAATATTTTTATTATATATTACTAAAAAAGTAATGTTAAAATATATAAAAATTAGAAGAGATGTATACATAAAAAGATCAATTTATAAATGGTGAAATGATAAATTCTTTTTTTTAATGGAATATTTTAAGATAAAAATATTTAAAAATCAATATTTTTATTATATATTACTAAAAAGTAATGTTAAAATATATAAAAATTAGAAGAGATGTATACATAAAAAGATCAATTTATAAATGATGAAATGATAAATTCTTTTTTTTAATGGAATGAAGATACAATTATTTGATGGAATAATCATTCCCTATGAAATTAACATTCTCTTTTCATAATATCTACTAAACAAACATTTTAATTATTTCCTTTTTTATTCACATTTCATTCAATTTAATTAAATGCACTTTTACAGTATGTTTGAAAGTTAGAAATAGAAGAAAAGGGAAAACAATATGGGAGAATGGAGGGAAGAGAGGAGAATGAATGGTTAAGTTATGACTTTCCTTCCCCTTACTTGAATGTTTAAAATTATACAAAGGAGGGAAATAGAGGGTTAAATGTAAGTATATAACTAATTAGCATATATTTTTATAATTTAACCATTTTAAGAAAGTAATTTATTAATGAGTTTTTTAATTAAGAAATTAAAAAATACTTCTCTCTAAATTTTTCTTTTAAAAAATACTCTTATATGAAAAATGATATAATAAGTGAATATATAATAATATTATAATTTTTGTTTAAAAATTTTTGAAAAAAAATTACCATAACCTACATTCACCCTAAAATTAATATGGATGAATTAAAATAAGAATAAATATTTATGAGTAAATAAATATGGATTACATTACTAAGTCTTATTAATAATAATAAAAAATATAATTTTATTTCTCATATTTAAAAATATTTAACAATTATAATATGTATTTTTTATGTTAAATACCTTTCAAAAATGTGTATAATATATTTTTATTTTAAAAAATAATAAAATACTAAAAATATAAATATAAATACAAACTAAAGAATAAAATAGAGTCAAAATAATAAATTAAGTATGTAATCTTTCAAAATACCTAAATTGGAGGAATACAAAATATTAAAAAGTGGAAGATTTTGAAGGATTAGTTATAAACTTTCATTTCCTTCTGTTGTAAACAAAACTTTCAAATAAAAGAAAAAATAATACATAACCATTTCTTTCTTCCTTCTCCCTTCCATCCCAATGAACTATTAATTGTCATGTTAATTTTAATCTTATTATGTTTCTTTTAATTGCTGAGTATTATATGAACAAAATTGCTGAATATTTGGAAAACTAAAATTGTATAATATTCATAAGAAAATTAATTTTACAATATAACCTATATTTAATGATTGCAAAGGAAGATAACCTATATTTAATGATTACAAAGGAAATTTCTCATATAAGCTTAAATTCTTTTTACTGATATAGGTTTGTAGTATAATAAGGATTTGGAAAATCTTTATTTAATACATTAATTAAGATAGAGAACAAGTTATATATCAAATTTAATAATATCAAATACCAAGTTCTTTTACTTCAAATTAAAAAGCGAAATTCCAAGAAACCTCTTCAACTTTGTATTCATTGAATTTTTGTCCTTAAAAATTTTAAAATTACTCCTAAACCATTAAAAACTTGGATTTAGCTGTCACTATTCACTTAATTACCCACCATATGTGATTTTCGTTAAAAATTTTGTAAACAAGAATTACTAATTGTATGAAGTTTATTTTATTTTATTTTATTTTTGTTATTTTTGTGAACCTAGCTTTTGGGCTCCGTTTTGTATAAATAGTTGATAAATTAGTTATTAACTGATATGTTAACTGATAATTAATAGTTGATAAATTAGTTAATTATTTAAAAAGTATTTCACAAAATTAACTATTAAATTAGTTAAAATTACAAAATAACAATAGAAATAGATATATAATTAAAATAATTCATATTTATTTTAAAAATAAATTATATTAATATAATTAAGAAGTTTAAAATAAAATATAATATGTAATATTTAATTAATTATATTTTATAAATTTATATATTTATTTACTTACATAATTTTTATTTTATTATTTATAATAAAATTATAATTACTTAAAATATAATTAATTATATTTTATGAAAAAATATTTAGATTTATGTCATAAAAGGAATCAATTGTAAATTAATAAAAAGAATAACCATAAATTTGAAAAGATAATAACTTATAAGTTATAAATTACTGCAAGTAATTTATTAAATTAGAATTTTTTTAATAAGCTAATGTGAGAAATACATCTAAAAATTAACTTATAATTTATTAATTAAATCAATAAAATATAAGTTAAATTATTTGTTATATGAAATGGAGAAAATGAAATTTCCTATGAATAATATAATTCTTATTAATTAGTATACGAAAATAACATATGAAGCAATTTCTTCCATGACAGCCTTCTTTCCACGTTAAGCCAACAAATTACTGCTACTTTTCCTTTTAGACATATAAGGGTAGAATTGTCCACTTATTATCATTATTTTTGGGAGAAAAGTCAAAATTTAATTTGCTTTGGTGACTGTCACAAGTCAATATCCCTTCCACTTATTTGCAACCTAAGCAATCCCAGTCGAGTGTCTATAAGTATACATAGGAAGCCATGAGTACCAAAGAAACACCCCATTAGGATTAATGTATTTGTAAATGATAAATTTCAAAACAAGATTTCAAAAATAAAAACCGATCATCATGCTACCTAGTTTGACTAAGATTTTGGTTTAACATTTTAAATTAATTGCATTTTTATTTTTCCATAAAAATAATATTGCCCCATCATTGTATATTAGCTCTATATTAGTACGAAGTTTAATGGGTTAAATTTCTAATATTTTTCAAGTTTAAAATTTTCAATGGATAGAAGGATGGTTAGGGATTGAATAGTTGTAAAATGGAAAACTAACAAATGCCTCTCAATTGAATGAATTGAAGTGGATAAAATGGATACAATGGCAATGATCATTGTAAGAGAGATTAGAATCATGGATTTAAATTGCGGTTACGGTCACAGACGCGGTCGCGTTGTGTTTTTTGCAATTGCAGGTAATGTATTCTTCAAAATGCGGATTGCAGCCATCACGGATGTGAATTTTTACAAACTTTGCACGTTTCATTTAAAAAATGTCTATATTAATATATTAAACTTGATATGCTAATATTATACTTTCTAAATGAATAAACTAGAATTAATAGCTATATTTTATAGATAAGAAATTGTAAATTTAACAAAACTTATTTAGAATGATAAAATAAAATAATATACTATGTAAATTATTACATAAAACATATATATATATATATATATATATATATATATATATATATATATATATATATATATCAACAATATATGTTTTCATAAGAAAAATAAATAAACAAAATTGATAAATAATTTAAAAAATAACTGGACATATAACCAATTGATAAATAAAATGATTTATAACTAATAAAATGAAAATAATTATATAAAATATCAGTATTATTATTATGATATTTATCCTTTTACTTTTAAATCTTTTATCAATTTGGCATTTATCCTTTCACTTCGAAATTTTATTACTTTTTTAAATATAAAAAAATTGTAATCAATTAATATATAAAAATCATATCAGATGGAATTATTTTAGATTAAAGCCAGGAGAATCATTATCGTATCTTGAATTATAATAAAGAAAATAAAATAAAAAATTAATTAAAAAATATTCAAAATTTTCCTCGAATCTTTCAGCCTCTTTGTTTACTCCCTCTACGCCTATCTACTCACTTTATCTCTGCCTCTCATTTACTGTATTAATCTACATCTCCATCTCTCTCACCCTTTCATCTCCATCACAAAGCTTCCCCTGACAATGCATCTATCTTCACTTTCATTATGCTTTTGGCTTCGTCCAAAGACCAACCGAATGAAGCATAGTTTTTGGAGAGAAGGACAACTGAACATAGAGATTGCTCAATTGCTTGCGAGAGTCCATGTTTGATAACTTGTCCCCACTCAAGTTCTCGGTCACCTCTAAATGTTATGATTCTCTTTTTGCAAAAAGCAGCTTACAAGTGATCTGTGAAACTGAGACGAGTAAGGATTTAATTTTATTTTTGTATTTTCAGAAATAAAAAAGGATGATTTATCTGTTTTCTCGCTTTAAGGAGATGGATCGAAAACAGAAAGCTCTAAAGAGATGGATTGAAGCCAAAAATCCATGATTTTCAGGTTGGAGTGTTGAATCGAGTTTAGATCTAATTTTTAGAGTAAGGATTTACATTTAATTTCAAGAATTTTGCATCTGATTTCCATTTAGAGCTTTCTTCATTCACTGTTCACTATCTACCACTCTCTACCCTCTGTTTCATCTTATAAACATAAATTGAAAAATGCTTTTCTGAATTATTTTGAGTTGTAAAGTATAGTTTCTTCTACAATTTCTGATTTTTCCATAATGATAATCTATTTTGTACTTTCTCCAGTGTATGATTTGAATTAGGAATTTATTTTTACTTCCTCATCTTCCTCTTCTAAGCACTCTGAATTGAGACATATATATTGCATTGAAATGCACTTGATGCGGTGATTATTGCGCCGCATCAAACCGCAACAACGTGTTCTTGCGTGCTTCAGCAGTGATTTTTAATCACACTGCAGAAGCGGTGGTAACGGTTTCCTCCGCAACTGCAATTTTGCGGCTGCATTTTACATTGCGGACCATTTTTTAAAACCTTGATTAGAATTAAAGGGAAAAAATTACTATTTTTATGAATTATAAATCATTTAATTTTTTCCAATATCTCAGATGTAATATAAGGGTTATTATTATCATATTATTGTAAATGCCCTTGACAAATAACTTGCATGCATTACTTTATGGCTGATTTTTAAATCATTATATCATACAAAAAGTTGTAAATAATGTGACATGAATTTTATTCTTGGTCATGCAATCATCACACCTTTAATTTTAATTAATATAAGTAGAAATAAAATTATTAAAAATATATATTAATATGCGATTGTTTTTATTATAAAAAAGGATAAGGGTTACATACCCAAAAAAAATAGAGCATTGATGTTACTTTTTTTTTTTTGCTTTGGAAAAATTATATTGATCACCTATGATCCAATTACATTCAAAATCCCATATTTTTTAAAATTATACACTTCCATCCCTAATCCTTATTCCTCTATTATAAAATATAATAATTTTAATTTTTTAACTGCAATTTCTCCCTTGATATTGTTTTTAATGACTGGAAGATAACTTTCTTATATTTTTATGTATAAATGTACTCTTTTATTAAAGAATGAAAATATAATAGACTTGTAGTTTCTTCAAAGGAAAAGTAGATTTGTACATAAAATGTAAAAGAATAATTTTCTAACCATTATGAATGACATTGAAAAATGTATTGCAGTTACAAATTTAATGTTAATATATTTTATAATAGTGGAAGAATGATCAGAGGATGAAAGTGTATAATATTGAAAAATAAGGAATGTTAAATGTGATTGGATCAAATTTTAGAAAAAATTAATTTGCCTTTTTTTCTGCAGTTGTTGAAAATAATTCTTAGTGTTGATTAGTTTTTTGTAGGATTTCAACCATGAGCCGGCCACAATTTTGATCGAACTAAATCAATTGCAATGTTTCATCCAATTTTACTAATTTTTTAGGTTTTTATGTAATTTTAATCCTCTTAAAATTTAAATTTTATAATTTTAGTTTGTTAATTTAAAATAATTTATTTTGATACTTTTAAATATTTAATTGATATAATTTTTAGTGTCTTGATTAGTGTTTAGTTGGATTTCAATTATGAACCGGTCACAATTTCGATCGAACTAAAACAACTGTGATGTTTGATCTAATTTTACTAACTTTTTATGTTTTTATGTAATTTCAACCTCTTAAAATTTAAATTTTATGATTTGAGTTTCTTAATTTGAAATAATTTATTTTGATACTTTTAAATATTTAATTGATACAATTTTTAGTGTCTTATTTGATTTTCATCGACTTCTCAATCCCATAAGATTATTATTATCTAATATTTTCTCCATATTAATCTAAAAAGGCTTATATATATTTGTTTGGATATTGAAAATTTTGAATAAAATCAAAAGATAATATATGAAAATTTGAATCTTTTTTAGCATTCTTTATCTTCTAAATTCTAAAAATAATGATTTGTCTTAAAAAAATAATAAAACATGATCAAATAGGAATTGATAGATGATGATAAAAATTGTCAGAAATCTAATAGGAAGATAAAAATTATACTAATTAAATTTTTAAAGAACTGAAATTATTTATTTTAAAATAAAAAGATTAAAATTGTATAATTTAGACTTTAAGAATCAAAATTATGTTTAAATTTTTTAATTAGTTAACCCAATTAAATTATAATTTAGTGACTTTTCACTGTGCCACTATGATGGAAGTATCTGATTCACTAAAACATCGATTCCAATATATAGAGGGAGCCCTCAATCAGGTCTACAGTTCATCCAATCCCTTTTCCAACTAATAAAACACAGTTTGGTTTCTCCGACACAAGCTCTGCTGCTGCTGCTTCTGCTTCTTCGGAGCGATAAATCTGCTCAGCGTAGAGAAGATTGTGGATTTCAACCATAAATATAACCCGAGTAAATTTTTTAAAACAAACATCGCATGTTAAAGATATTAATATACTTTGCTTCTTTTACCGTCACATTATTTTCTGCCCCATTTTTAATTTCATACATGCATGCATTTTTTTTATATTGAATAACATAACTATAATATAATATATACATTTTGTTTTTATTATAAAAATATTTAAAATAAATTAAAAAATTTTAATTTAATTTAATTACATAATTATATTTTTTTAATTCTTATATTATTTTATAATTCACCTACTATACTTTTGTTTGCTCCAGTACAAATTCTTCTTCTTCTTCTTTTAAGTGTTATTTTGTTGTGTTTATTTTATCAATAACACTAGATAAGTTAGAAGTTTTATTTCTTTACTGTACTCCACATATTCTATTAGTTTCAGCTTATATAGATTGAAAAAAAGAAAGATAAGATTTTGATCTAAATTGTAGTTCCTATTTGTTCATCGCCATTCATCATAATCAGCCATGACAATCTTAAAATTGGATATTCTATTGCTCCCAATTGATTTGAAAATAATGATGTTAGTTTGATGGGTCATAATTCAGCTTCTAAATTTTGAAAAAAATGCTTTGTGGTTAATTTGAGCTATTTTTAGTGTGAAATAAAGATCATCAATATCATTAGGTTCATTTTGGGAGCAAATTTGTGGCCTTTGTTTCTAATGAGTGCCATGCAGTCTTATTTTTGGTGATGATGTCTCCATATTTTTCCGTTTTTTGAGGGGGTTCGTTTCTTTCCCAAAGGAAAAGATGCTTTTACGTGCTTTCCATATTTTATGATAATTATTTGGTTTCTAAAACTTTATTTTTTTTAAACATGGTAACCGATGTTTGATTCTATTATTATTTGTTTTGTCAATTTTTAGCAAAAGCCAACTCTCAAAGGAAAGTTCAAACAAAGATTCATTTCCGAAAGCAATGAGATCCCGTGGAGTAGAATACAGAAATAATTCACAAGTTATTGAACCATGTTTCTCCCTATTTTTTCAAGTTTTCTAAATTAAGCATCGAATGAAGTCAGTTACGCCGTTTGGGTTTTAGTGCACTAGGAAGAGAATGTTTAATCATCATGCTTTTTCCACTCTACAATAATTAGCCAACCTTATTTTGGGTTACAAAGTTTAACAAACATGTGTTAAAATCGACAATCAAAGTGGTACGTAAGTGGTCCAAGAGACCTAGTCGGATGAGGATAGATCCCTTCCAAAGGTTTAATCTTCATGCTTTAGATGTGACATGTAGGAACTTCTTTTATAAATTTCGATGAGGTTATTTTTATAAAATATCATGTGGGCCAACGGCCCACGTATCGAACAGATACTACTTGATTTTAGCCAAAAAATTATCATTTTTACATTACAATAATTATTAAAAAATTAAATTCAATTATTTAAAATAATTAAATATAATAAAATAATAATAATAAAATATAATTAATAATAAAATATAAAATATAAAAATTAAAATTAAAATAAAAAAAATCAATGAACTAATCTGATCCATTTTAAAAGCGAATCGCACCTTCAGAATATATCCGTTAAAAATACTAAATGGACCGAAAGGCAAATAACGCTGAAATCCTGTTAACCAAACCGACCGTGGATATTTGTCTGCCGCTAGGATAACGAAGCCGAGAACTGGGGGAGGAAGACAACGAAGTAGTAGCAACTAACAACACGCTTCAACAGAAGGAGTTGGTGGTTCGCCATTTTTTCTTCTCTGAAATTATGTTCAGCTATTTTTTGGTTCTATGATGGCTCTTGTGCCCTGTTTTCAGCTTCAACCTGCATCGTCATCTTTGGAGTCTTTCCAAAGTTCACCCAGAAACCAATGTCTCCACTTCTTCAGGTACAATTCATCAGTTCATTTTAAAAAGCACACGTTTATTACAATCCGAAACTCAGTTATCTATGGTTCGATCAGTGGACGAGGAATAGCCCAGCAGAATTCAAGTTCTGTTACTTCTAAAAATCCCATCTTTCGGTATATTCCGAGCAAGAATTTTTGTGCTTTTATCTTTCAGTGTGGAAGTTATTCTACAACTTGGCCATCCAATGATCATTATGGAAGCAAATTAACCCGTCCTGGTGTGCATTCTGAGACTCATGAATGGTCGCACACTCAACCGTTGATTGATCTTCTAAAAGTATGTGAGAAAACGAAGTCAATTGAACAGGCAAAATCCGTTCATGGGCAAGTTTTGAAATTGAATTTCGGATACCAGGACTTACTGGTATTGTTAAATCATTTAGCCCATGTTTACTCAAAATGTATGGATTATAATGGTGCTCGTAGAGTGTTTGATGGAATGCCTCAAAGAAATCTATTTTCTTGGACAGTCATGATGGTTGCATCTAACGAACATGGTTATTATCTTGATGGAGTAGAGTTCTTTTGTATGATGTTGGACCAAGGAGTAGTGCTGGATGGGTTTGCCTTTTCTGCTGTTCTACAGTTATGTATTGGCTTAGAATCCATTAGGCTGGGTAGGATGGTTCATGCCCAAGTTGTTGTTAGAGGTTTCCTAGCTCACACTGTTGTAAGCACGTCTCTTCTTAACATGTATGCAAAGTTGGGAAGGATTGAGAGTTCATGTAAGGTGTTCAACACCATGACAGAACTTAACATTGTCTCTTGGAATGCAATGATATCAGGGTTTACCTTAAATGGTCAACACCAAGAAGCATTTGATCATTTTGTAGATATGGTTCAAGCAGGAGTTACACCCAATAATTTCACCTTTATTAGTGTTTCAAGGGCTGCTGGCCAGTTATGTGACATTATGAAGTGTCGTGAAATTCACAGGTATGCATCTAAATGGGAATTGGACTCTAATACTGTAGTTGGTACTGCTATAATTGATATGTACTCAAAATGCGGGTCTCTATCTGATGCAAGATATGTTTTTGACTCAAAGTTTGCAACTTGTCAGGTTAACACCCCTTGGAATGCAATGATAACAAGTTATTCACAATCCAGTTCTCACCAAGAAGCTTTGGAATTGTTTATAAGAATGTGTGAAAATGATGTTAAGCCAGATGTTTACACATTCTGTAGTACATTTGATGCAGTTGCTGCTTTGGAGTGTCCAGAATCCTTGAGACAGATTCACGGAATGGCTCTGAAATATGGATTTGATGCAACAGATATTAGCGTGTCAAATGCCCTTGCTGATGCATATTCCAAGTGTGAGTCACTTGAATCAGTAGAGAAGGTAATTGATAGAATGGGAGAGAGAGATATAGTTTCTTGGACAACATTGGTAACTGCATACTGTCAGTGTTCCGAGTGGGAGAAAGCCCTGAACATTTTCTTGCAGATGCACAATGAAGGTGTTCCACCCAATTACTTTACCTTTTCTTGTGTAATTACTGCTTGTGCTGGTCTCTCTGTTCTAGAATACAGTCAGCAAATTCATGGCCTCATATGCAAGGCTGGCCTGGACACTGATATCTGCATAGAAAGTGCTTTAATAGACATGTATGCCAAATGTGGAAGCCTGCTGGAGTCAAAGAAGGTTTTTCAAAGGATATCTAACCCAGACGCTATTACATGGACTGCTATAATATCAGCTTATGCTCAACATGGTCATTTTGAAGATTCCTTACAATATTTCAAGGAGATGGAGCAATCAGGTGCAAGGGTCAATTCTGTCACATTATTATGTGTTCTCTTTGCTTGCAGCCACGGAGGAATGGTGGAGGAAGGGATGAAACTTTTCCATCAAATGGAGGACACTTATGGTTTGGTGCCAGAAATGGAACATTATGCTTGTATTGTTGATATGTTAGGTCGTGTTGGCCACTTGGACAAGGCAATGCAATTTATTGGCAGGATGTCCATTAGGCCTAATGAAATGATTTGGCAAACCTTGTTGGGAGCATGTAGGACCCATGGGAATGCTGACCTGGGGGAAATTGCTGCTCAAGAAATTCTATCAACTATTCCAGAATATCCTGCTACTTATGTTCTTATGTCCAACACTTATATGGAGTCTGGACTATATCAAGATGGGCTTAGTTTGAGAGACCTGATGAAAGAAAGAGGTGTGAAAAAAGAACCAGGATACAGTTGGATTTCTGTTGGAGGTGTGATCCATAAGTTTTATGCTGGTGATCAACTGCATCCACAGAAACATGAAATTTATACTATGTTAGAAGAGTTGATGATGAATATTAAGCCTGAATTACAATTCAGTTTTCTATAATAATTTGAATGAAATTCAATTGTGAAGCTACTGGTTAAACAAGAAGGTAGACATAAGGGGGTGGGTGGGTTATGGTGGTGAAGAAGCTTTAGGTTGGATGAAATTAAACTAAACAACCATCAACAGGCTACCAAAGTTCTCCTATAGAATCATCTTCATAAAAGTTTTCCTTCTGGATTTTTAACTAATTCTGGTCAGCAATTGTCGTCAGTGTACTACAAGCCCATCATGCTTGATGAAATGGCCTATTGCTGAGGATCTCAGTTTTATATTCTTCATAGTTGAGTTACTTGGATAAATATAACAGAGGATGCTTAGGCTTTAACTTCCTTTTCCTCTTAAGTTGCATTAATTGTATTTGCATCCCTGATTCTTGAATGCCATAAATTCTTGTAGTTTAGGGTTTGAATCTGTTTGACATATGCTGCCTCCTTAAAGCTAACTCAAGGAGCTTTTTTCACTCCATTGATATCTTCTGCCATCTATATGTCTCTACAGAAGAAACAATAATCCATTTTAAAATTCATTGTCCTTTTACAATCATTTAATTCTATTAGTGTAGGGGTTAAGAATTAAGTTTTCAGAGTAGGGATTAAGTAGCATTAGAAGCTTGTGACTCTGACTTTTCTGTAAAAGAAAAGGTTATTATATAGTTGCTTCTCCAGTTTAGGTTTCCTGGAATCTCATACGACTTGTTGGGAGATAAACTTGCACTACAGCTTACACCATAAGAAAGCCACCCTTTTTCCATTCTTTTTTCTATGGTCAAATATAACTATAGATAATAAAAGCAAATTGTGACGCTTAGTCAACAACTGTCGATAAATTTATATAAATGTCTCATTTTATTTGTTAGGGTGATGTGACTGTTAAGACATATCTTGGTAAAATGCCAATGTCTTTTGGCCCCAAATGTGAATATATTACTTTTTCTTTAATTGCAATGGTAAATTTTATCTGGCTGTTGAAAATTGAGACCAGACTTTTTATTTTCCACTTCTTCACAGGTTGGTGCTTTTCACTATCAAATTTCATTTTCAGTGAAATCACTTTCCCTCTGTTATTTGTGATTATCAACCATGGCAGCTCAACAATGGTTGTTTTCTTAGATTTGCACTGATTACTTGTCTCAACTTCCTCTTCTCTCAGTAAGACGCTCATTCTCATTTTGTCATCTCTTTCCTCATAGGTTGAGGATTTAGCAGTTTTAAGATACTCAATCTCATCCCTTTGCCTTCAGATCTTATAGGTTTAGGGTTTAGTAGTTTTCATCTCAGTTAATGATGCATATCTCAAATTTGTTAGCTTCTTTTTTTTTTTTTTAATAGACTTACCATTTCAGCTTTTAGAAACTACTGAAATCTTTGTCAAGAGACAAGAGGATAGCTGCTTCAGGTTTATTCAAGGAGGAGGCCAAGTTGACAGCGATCAAAAAGAAGAAGATGAAGAAGTTGAGGACGACATGCTTTTTCCTTATTTTATTTTTTGAGCTTAGTTCAATTCATATCATTTGGAACTGGTTAATGGGAATTTGGGGAAAATCGAATTGGAAATGCCGTTGCTGAAAAATTGTTTGAAAAAAGAAGTCCATGTGTTAATCAACTCTGTTTCTGTAGCATTACATCCCAGCTGCTTTAAAGATATAAATGCTCATTGTTATAATCCCTCATCGAGCCCAACTAATTGATGGAGGTGCATCAACATGGTATGTTTCTATTTCCTGTTGGAACAAACGCAACAGGTGCAGTGGAGCCAGCGACCAGCTGGAGTATGCTCCTGCTGCAGTGGCAGGGCCAGGGTAGCGGACATGAAGACTGCCACAAGATTTTGTCACATCCCATTTTATTGGAATTCCTGGTGAGCCATTGTCTGCACTTTCTGTGGTGCTGTTCTTCGTTCTTACCATTAATGCACTTCCACCCATTAATCATTACCAGTCTTACAACTTAAATTCTTTTCTTTTGTTTCTGTTTTTTAATTTTTATTTTTATTTTTTGGTGATTACATTATTATTCTCTCTCTCTCTCTCTCTCTTTCTTCTAATAATTTTGAGTTTCCACTCTCTGATTATTAGAAAAATATATTTTCTTTATAAAGTGGCAAAGAAATGTCTAATCCGAACTCAGAAATGAAGGAAGAAAAGCTACAGCCAAACAGTATCATGACAACTGAGGTGAGTTTCACATGACATATATATGTAACTTCATCGATTTTCACGGATGATATTATGCAGCATATGTTGTTTGTTTCTGTTCCTGGAGTGTTGCGTAGTTGTCATTTTCTTTGGTATTATGTTTTCCATTTGGTCCAATGTTGTCAACAGTATGAGTTTATATAAAAAAAATGTAATTTTGATTGAGCATTAATTAAGAATATCAGAGAACTTTGTATCCTAGAACTTGGTGTATGAATTCTTAGTTTTTATGTTTATCAAACATCTTTTAATAGTTTTAGGGAGGTTCACAATGTAATTTATATTTTTAAGAATTGAAAAATTCAACTACTTGTAGAATTTTCCTTTATGTATGAATCAAAATATCAAGACTTTGCCTTTTCTTTTATATATATATATATATAGAACCTGCGTAATCATACTTGGGTTAAATGGAATTTTTCACTACAAATAGAGCTTTTTATCATGACCTGCCAGAATGTACAATAAGAATAGGGTTTTGGTTAAGAAATTTTCCAGTTGGAAGTGTGAAAGGGGTTCTGGTCTAGGAAGTTTTCAAAAACTTACAAAGAATTCTAGAGGTTTCTAGAACTTTCTTGAATTTTCTAGAGATTTCTACATAATTATAGAAAACCTTAGAAATATCTAAAGAACACAAGATAATTGTAGAATGTTCTAGAAGATTCTATAATTAGGATTTTCTAGAAAAGTCCATGAAAATATCTAAGAGATCCTTCTAGAAGATTAATCTAGGCTATTAGATAGAATCGATCTTTACTGTCAGTTAAGGAGGTTAGGAATGTTCTACAACTTTGAACTAGCCTATATATATGCATGTAACCTTCATTTGTATCAACCATTCAAGAAGCAATGCAAGTCGTCTTAAATATTCTCTTAAATGTCTTTTATCAAACTTTTTAACTTACTTCAAGTAGGAGTTGAGGTGTTTGGGGATAACTAGGCTTACTTGACTACTAAAGAAGTTTGGATTAGCGAAGTGCTGCACGACTACACTTAGAAAAGTGTTTAGGTCGTGACAGTTGATATCAGAGTTAGTTCGCCAGTACACCTTCCAACATTCCTTCTTCTAGTAACTGCCTTACATGGGAATTAAAAGGCACCATGTCGGACAGAGAAAACTTTAATATGGAGTCAAGAGTAATAAAAATAGAGCTCGCTATGAGAGACATCCTTGACCCTCTGTTTGGTTGAGGTGAAAAGAGGGTAAAAAAGAAAACCAAGGTAGAAAAGTGGGGAGAATTGATAGTTTTCTGCTGTTTGGTTGCTGAAGAAATTAGGAGAGAAAAGAAAATAAAAATTATACAGTACAGTGGGCCCCATGTTTTTTTTTCTCCTCAGCTTACGGGAGAAATGAGGTGAAAATTGCAAATTGCCTTCAGTTGAGTTCTGCTGCGAGAGGGAGGAGGAGCTGCTGTCATCTTGGAGGTTCGAGCACGTGGTTGGTCAGAGAGCTGCCATTGTCGTCGGCACCGTCGTCAATAGGTAAGTGCACCGTCGTTCGTTGAGAAATTTTTGGTTGACGCTGAGATCTGTCTGGTGGAATCCGTGCAAGCGTGGACGCCATCGTCCGTTCTGCTGTCGTCCGGTGGTGGCTATCTGGGTTCTGGTTGATGCCGGTCGAGGAAGCAGTGTTGGAGGCCGATCTGCAACTGCAGCTGCCGGACGGAGCAAGACCGACCTGATTCCATTTAATTATAGGAGAGGAAAGACTTGGCTGCAACTAGCTCCAACGGTTTCCTTTTTTTTTATTCCCTTTTTTTTTTCCATTACTTGATTGGCCCATAAACTACTTCCTAGCATTCATGTATAGTTATGGATAATATATCAAAAGCAACGCTAAATAATTATTTGCTTAGTTTTATAAATTTTTATATAGTTATACATATATTAAAATTGAAACTATATCCATGTAATCCATAATTTAATTATAAAATATGAATACTAAATTTGTTAATGTATAGAAATTATGTTAAAATATTAATAATATTTATACATAGTTTATGCTCGTAATAAGTATAAAATAATTTAATAAAAATGTTAATTTATTATATGAATGTAAATATTAAGAAATTAATAATAATATTTATTTATTATCTCATAAAATAATTTAAAATTTAATTGCTAAATTTTCAAAAAACAAAATAAAAATTAAGCTAAATAAATTTTAAAACCAGAAAAAAATAAACTTAAATTATAAAATTTAAAATAAAAGCAATGGAGTATAGGGTTTAAAATAATAGCTTCAATTACTAATTCTTTACTATCAACTAAATAGAAAATAACTTCAAATACCTTTTAAAAAGTTTATAAAAAAGTTTATTCTTTATGAAATTTAACTTCCAATAAGAACTTGCTTTTTCTATAATCAACTAAATAACTCATTTTTAAAGAGAGTAAATATAATAATTAATCTTTTATTTATAAAAATAATGATTATTATATCTCTCATATTTCATAATTGATATTATTAGTCTTTTATTTTTATTTTTATTATAATTATTTGCCCTCCATTTACTTACAATATTAAATTAAATGGAAAATATTGAAATAAACTATTAAATTCACATTAACAATGTTAAACATGCATTTATTTTTAAGTTATATTCTTTTTTATCAATTATTTTAGTTTTTATAAGTGAAGCAAAGGGCAAATAATTATACCAAAAATAAAAGTAAGTGACTAATAGCATTAATTATAAATTTTGAAAAATATAACACTTAATAAATTTATAAATAAGATATTAAATGTTATATTTACTCTTTTAAGGTACTTAAATTAAATATATATTAAATTAAGATTTTAATTTTTAATTTCATTATTCTAGTTTCTAGTTTCATTAATTTATTTCAAAGAAAAATTACATTTTACTCTCCTATAATTTAACTAGTCCTATGAATACGCACAATTTTATTGGATCATGTATGTTTCCCATTAGTGCATCCATGTATATTTTCAAATATGTTTAGTGTAAGATTTATTAGATTAAAGCTAATATCATGACAATGAGATTATTCAATTTTACAATGTGCATGTCTTTTTAATTTTTTAGTAAGTAAATTTGTAAAAAGTGATGAAAAAATATGATGGCTTGGAATTATAATTAATTATGTATTTTAAGTTTAATTAATAAATTATTTTAATTAATTTTATTCTATTTATAAATAATTTAATTTTTTAAATTTAAATGTTATTTTAGTATAATAAATGTTCTTGTATTAATTTTATATCCATTCAAATAAAAGTAATTCATATTATCTATTTTCTTTCTCTTTTATTTTTTCCTCTATCCAAACACACTAATTTCTCCTGCATTTTCTTTTCTCTTCTGTTTTCTCTTACAACCAAAAAAATTCTGAAGAAAATAACTTCTCATTTATTTTCTTTCTCCTCCATTTTCTTTTCTCCTCTTTTCTCTTGCAACCAAAAAAAGCCTGAACGTCTTGACGTCTTAGAGCAAGGGTGCAACCAAATGAACGATGATGTCCAAACCATTAAGGAAACCATGTTCATCAAGGACATGGCAAACGAAAGGCAAGTGGAACAAGTAGGCTTCCAAGAGAGGGTGATGGGGATGCTTGCTAAATTCGAGGCCTGTATAGAAGAAATGAGGCAGGATTGGGTGATGTGTAGGGAGGCACTCGCCCGTGATACTATAGAGGCTAGGGTTACTCCTCGCATTGAAGTGCCCAAGCTAAAGTCCTTCAATGGTAAGAGGGATGCCAAGGAAATCGATAACTTTCTATAGGGCATGGAACAATATTTTGATGCTACAAGAGTTGGCGATGAAGATAAAGTGCGTGTTACTTCCTTATATTTACTCGATGATGCTATGCTATGGTATGGTATAGAATGAAGCAAAGCAAGAGGAAGTAAGGTAACACTATAACAACATGGGATGAACTTAAAAGAAAGCTTAAGAGGCAATTCTATCCTGAAGATGAGGGATATTTGGCAAGGAAGAAGTTGAAAGCCTTGAAGCAAATGGGTACCATTTAAGAATACATAAGAGAGTTTTCATCCTTACGGCTTAGACTTCTTGACATGCCTACAACAGAGCTTCTTTTCAACTTCATAGGTGGATTGCAACCTTGGGCACAATGAGAGTTAAGGTGACAAGGAGTGCAAGACCTTGCTACCGCCATTGCTATTGCAGAATCCTTGGTCAACTACTCCTGACCTTTCAACTTCGACAAACCAAAACAAAAGGAGTTCAAGGGGAAGGGTGGGAGAGACCATGGACATAAGTCAAAGGGAGGAAGTGACTATGCTAACTGTAGCAAAGAAGGACAACATAACAAGAAGGATAAGCAAAAAAATTTCAAACCTAAGAACAAATGCTTCCTTTGTGGTGGTGATCACTGGATGCGTGATTGCCCCAAAAAAATGCTTTAAGCACCGTAATTGAAGAACATGAGAAGGAAGAAGCTCAATTGCAAATGGGCACATTACAAATGTTGAATGCCGCTCGTGCCCAACAATACCAAGAGCCACTTAAGAAAGGGCTCATGTATGTGGATGTGCTACTTGAAGGAAAGCACACAAAAGCGATGCTTGACATTGGTGCTGCACACAACTTTGTGTCGATCGATGAAGCTAGGAAACTTAGTCTCAAGGTCTCCAAAGAAGATGATTGGTTGAAAGCTATGAACTTCATCGCCAAGCCTATGGAAGGTATTGCCTATGGAGTACAAGTTTGTGTTGGCTCATGGGAAGGGATGGTGGATTTCTCTGTCATGGACATGGATGACTTCAAGCCGGTATTGGGCTTAGAGTTCTTCAATCGAGTGAAGGTAATTCCTATTGCTTTTCTTCGGTCAATAATCATTCTACAAGATAAGTCTCCTTGCATGGTTCCTACTACAACCAAGGTAGGGTTACAAATGCTCCCCGCTATGCAACTAACTAAAGGAGTGAAGAAAAGAGAGATAACTTACTTTGCAGCTTTGAAGGAAGAAACTCTTGCCGAACTAAAGGAGGATTTTCCTGTAGAAATTACTTAAGTATTTGAAGAATCATTTAATGGTGGTGAGTTGCCTCAAGGTTTGAATGAGGAAGTCAGTAAACCTCAAAACAAAGTTGAGGTTACCATGGAAAAGACTGAGGAATCTAAAGATTCTCAGCCTTTAGACATAAACCAAGGGGAATCGCTAAGTGACAAGGCCTACACTTTAGAAGAGAATTTGGACCTGCTAGTGATATTTGATATACAAAAGGATAAAGGCAAGCAAGTCAACTAGCAATCAACAATGGAACTTGATATTAAAAGAGAAAAAGGAGAATCAATGCTAGATGTTGTGGGCAATAGTGATGCATCTAACTCAGTGGAAGGTCAAGAAACTAGGGATGTTCAATTTAAGCCTTTTTGCTACCCTAAAGCCTTACTTGGCAAGGGTTGACGATAAAGCATTAGAGGTTGGTAAGATTAGTTTCTCTAAGCTTTCAAATGATGATACAAATAATGAAGGTGATATGGCCTAATTCTCTTATAACCTCTAAAAGAGTGAAGCCATAAGAAAGAGTCCGTTCGAGATTGTCATTAACCAACAACTTATCACACCCCTCACTTTAGAGTCCGAATACATAGGGAACAACCTTAATGCATTCAAGCTTGCCAATGATTGGAAGTGGCAAGCTAGGAAGAAGAGGACTCATTGTCACAATTTAATATCCTTATTTAGAAGTACCAAGAGGAGAAAGTGACGAGGGCATCACAAGAAGAAGTAAGGGAGAGTGTCATGACTTGCCAGAATGTACAATAAGAACAGGGTTCTGGTTGAGAAATTTTCCAGTTGGAAATGTGAAAGGGGTTCTGGTCTAGGAAGTTTCTAAAAACTTCCAAATGCTTCTACAAGCTTCTAGAGAGTTTTAAAAGCTTCCAAATGTTTCTAGAAGCTTCCAAAGAATTCCAGAGGTTTCTAGAACTTTCTTGAATCTTCTAAAGACTTCTAGATAATTATAGAAAATCCTAGAAGTATGTAGAAATATCTAGAGAACACGATAATTGTAGAATGTTCTAGAAGATTTTGTAATTAGGGTTTTCTAGAAAAGTCCATGAAAATTTCTAAGAGATCCTTCTAGAAGATTAATCTAGGCCATTAAATAGAATTGATCTTCACCGTCGGTTAAGGAGGTTAGGAATGTTCTAGAACTTATAATTAGCCAATATATATGCATGTAACTTTTATTTGTATTAACCATTCAAGAAGTAATGCAAGTTCTCTCAAACATTCTCTTAAGTGTCTTCTAGTAAGCCTTTTAGTTTACTTCAAGTAGGAGTTGAGATGTTCAGGGATAACTAGGCTTACTTGGCTACTAAAGGGGTTTGAATTAGCTAAGTGCCACACGACTACACTTGGGGAAGTATTCAGGTTGTGACATCTTTCTCTGTTTGAAAATTCCAGTAGTTGTTTCATGAAATTCTTTACATAGAACTTTGAAAAAGAATTTCATTTTTGGAATGCAGCAAGGTTTATGCAAGTTGATTATTATTATTATTATTATTTGCAACTACATATCTGCACTTGTAATGCTGGAAGGCTTCCATCTGGACCTTGAAATTGATGACTGGCTTTGTATAGAAGAGCCAACAGAGATTTTTATTTTCTTGGGTGTGTACCTTCTCAAATTGCCTGATCTCCTTTTATCACTACTTTTGCTACAATTTTGTTCAAAAAATAAGCTGTAGTATGCTCATGAATGATATTATTATCATAGTAGTCTTTTCCCCTTGTTTTCATATCAATTTGAATATAGTACTTGAAATTGTTGGAATGAATGGCTTGAGAAAACTATCTCAGTCTTGGTTCTTTATATAGTAAAATTACAATCAATACATTTTAATGCTAAAGAATAAAATTCCTAAAATTATATCTAAACATTTCCTCATTTATCATAGTCAACTAATACATATCAATTACATTTATTACTATTTAACACTCCCCCTCAAGCTGGAGCATATATATCATATGCACTAAGCTTGTCACATATGTAACTTATTCTTGGGCCTCGGAGAGACTTTGTGAGTATATCAGTCAATTGGTCATTCGAGTTCACAAAATTTGTGATAATTTCCTTTGCAATAGCTTTTTCTTTTACGAAGTGACAGTTAATTTCAATATGTTTGGTTCTTTCATGAAAAACAGGATTAGAAGTAATATGCAATGCTGCTTGATTGTCACATATAAGCTTCATAGGACCAGGTGTATAAAATTTTAACTCATGTAATAATTGTTTTAACCATACGAGTTCACAAATAGCTAATGCCATAACTCGATACTCTACTTCTGCACTTGATCTTGCCACTACACTTTTGCTTCTTGCTTTTCCAAGAAATTAAATTTCTTTCAAAAAGAACACAATAACCTGAAGTAGAGCGATGATCATCTAGAGAACCTGCCCAATCAGTATCTGAGTAACTAACAATTCGTGTGTGCCCTTTATTCTCATACAACAAACCTTTGCCTGGATTTCCTTTTACGTAATGAAGAATTCGAACAACTGCATTCCAATAAATATCACATAGTGAGTTGAGAAATTGACTCGCCACACTCACTGCAAATGAAATATTTTGTCGAGTGATTGTGAGATAGTTTAATTTTTCAACAAACCTGCGATATCTTCTCGGATCTGAGAACAGTTTACCTTGATTGGGTAATAGTCTAATATTTGGATCCATAGGAGTATCTATAGGCTTAGAGTTTATTAGTCTTGTCTCATCTAAAACATCAAGGGCATATTTGCGTTGAGAGATAGAAATGCCACAACGGGATTGAGCCACTTCAATGTCAAGAAAATACCGAAGTTTTCCCAAATCTTTTGTTTGAAAATGATGGAAAATATGTTGCTTGAGTCGATCTATACCAACCTGATCACTTCCTGTAATAACTATATCATCAACATAAATTATGAGATATATAGATTGAGAGGAAGATGAATGGTGATAAAAAATAGAATGATCTGCTTCACTTTGACACATGTCAAAATCTCGAATAATTTTAGTAAACCTCTCAAACCAAGCTCGAAGGGATTGCTTAAGATCATACAGAGATTTCTTCAAACGACAAACAAGACCAAGCTCCCCCTGAACAACAAACTCCGGAGGTTACTCCATATAGACTTCTTCTTCGAGGTCCTCATGTAAAAAGGCATTTTTGATATCCAGTTGATGTAGAGACCAATGATTAATGGCTGAATGAGATAAAAACAAGCGAACAGAAGCAATTTTAGCAACAGGAGAAAAAGTATCACCATAGTCTAAGCCAAAAATTTGAGTATATCCTTTAGCAACCAATCTAGCTTTCAATCGGTCTATTTTTCCATCCGGGCCAACCTTGACAGTATACACCCAACGGCATCCAACAGTAGATTTATTAGATGGTAAAGAAACCAGATCCCATGTGCCCCTAACTTCTAATGTTGTCATCTCATCAAGCATTGCTTGGCGCCATCCTGGGTGAGAGAGAGCTTCCTGTATAGTTTTAGGAATAGAAACCGACGACAAAACAGAAACAAAGGCAGAATGGGGGGCAGATAAACGATGATAACTCAAAAAGTTATAAATAGGATAAGTGTTACGAGTGGAACGAGTACCTTTACGAAGGGTAATAGTAAGATCAACAGGTAGATCTGAGGTAGGAGATTCTACGTGACCAGATCGTGAGCCAACAGGTGGATTATCATCATCAATTACTTGAGGTGCATCTAGACGAGGGCGTCGTTGATAAGTGATAAGAGACTGATTTTGTGGTGAATTTGAAGGGATTGAATTAAGGACTGGTAGGGGCAAAACCTCAGATATGGAAATAGATTCTCCAAAAGAATAATTATAAAGTTGCGTGTACAGTATTATTCAATAATTATTTATGAAATTCAATACGAATAATTATAATAATTGAACTTTATTAATCTTTTAATATTAAATTAGTGTTTGCAGATTTTATTGCTATAAGTGCAATTAAAAATTTCTTATATAATTTTTAAAATAAAATACATAAATTTTGAGTTTTTGGCTCGCCCCTACTGAATACATATTTATATGAAGATCTATCTTCTATTTTTTGAAGGTACTTTATTTTTCTTACAATTTGACTCAGTTTTTAATTAAATCCTTAATTATATTACGATATTTTAAAATTAAATTTTTCTGCTTATTTTTATTTTTAATTAAATATTTTTCATTAATTTTTAGTTAAATATTTTTAGTGGCCAGTACATATAAATTGAACTTAACGAAATAGAACTGACCTTTTCTTTTCTCTTTAATTTGGAGAAAAATATAGAACTGACCTTTTCATACCATATTTTATATTACATATTTATTTGAATTTTAAGAGGCTAATACATCAAAGCAAAAAATAATATTTTACGTCATATATAATTTCATATTTACAAGTATATGATGGACCAATTACTTTTTATTTTTAGATTATATTAATAATTTGTCGTTCATTTGTTTTAAGGGGGTAACAAAGTTTACTAGAAAAATAATCATGAGTATTTAAGTAAAAATAAAAAATAAACAGAAAGATTCAATTAAAAATTTTTAAAACAAAAAATTTAATTACTTAATAAAATTATAATTAACAGTAAAATAATTTAATCTATTTTAGAACAATATTTTAAATAACCTTTGGGATTTTAATTTTTTTGGGCTATGGCTATAATTTTTTGGAAGTATTTTGTTTTACGGACGGGTAACTGTGAAGATTTTAATAACAAATAATTAGAAATAGTCATTTTAATTTTGCTTTATTACTTTGAATTTGGAAAGAGTTTTATTTTATTTTTCTCAGTTATGATTAATTATGTGTAATTCCGTAAAAAATATAAATTAACTCCACAAATAATTATATGGGGCCCTGAACACCTCTCACAAAATAGACGATGTTGGAGTGAATATTACGCTAAGTCCAGGAATTAAAAGAAGAGATGATCTCCCATATTTAATTAGAGAAAATTTGTCTAATAAATACATGAATTCTTTTGTGAAAAAACAGTGGGGACCACATCTCTTGGACTCTCCTCTCTGGCAAATTCAATTTTGATTCGTTGCGTGGCTAGTGCGATGCAACTTCGTCGATGCAGGGCGGTCTGAACTCTAAAAAATGAGGCGCTTTTTCAATGCAGGCACACGTGAAGGCTCATTTACGGGCTTATTAATTTTTTTATTTTTTAAGTAATTTTTTATGTATTTAGATATTTTCTAATTCAAACCAATTTTCAATATAATGTATAATGACTTAATATAATTTTCTTAAATTTATTTAACTAATTTATTACAAAAAATAAAAAAATTTACTTAGTTAATTATAATTTATTAAAAATAAATATTTTTAATTTAAATTAATTTAATATTTCATATTTTTCTTAATTTTTAAAGCTTAAATTTTTTATTTTTGTATGTATTATTTAATTATTTTTAAAAATTAAGAAAGAAAAAAAAAGTGTAAGCTAACCGCAGGACTCCGCAAGCAACCCACAAGTCCAATCCATTTTATCTGCATTTTATACAAGTTAATGTGATGGGCCCGTGCAGGCCCAAGCCTGTCCCATCCTATCCCACCTCACCTGCCCTGTTTTACACCTCTACTTGCTAGTGCCATCATAGCTTCTACGAAGACTTGTCTTCTGGGTATGCATTTTTGCGCGAACAACCCACGATTCCAATCCATTTTATACGCATTTTATGCAAGTTTATGCGATGGGCCCCAAGCCCGTCCCGTCCTGTCCTGCCTCACCTGCCCTGTTTTACGCCTCTGCATCGTAGTGCCATCGTTGCTTCTACGAAGGCTTGTCTTCTGGGTATATTTTGTCTTCATATATTGCTGCTTCACAGTCCCAGAGACATGAAGATCTCAGGCCGGACAAAGCAGCAAGTTAAGTATATCATCAATCATCAATTCATATATAAAGCAAATCCAATCCGCTCTATTTGTGTTGCCTCTAATTTCTGCTGCTTATTTTTCTTCTTTCTTCATTTGTTGATAACTTGATACAGATATCTGAGATCTGAATTCACAGCGCCGGATTGTTGTGACCAATGACTTCTCATCCAAGCAGCAGCCATCCCATCCCTCCTGATCCGAACGGCGAAGGCAGACGAACTGCTCCTGATTCTACCCCTCCTTCGTCTTCTTCAGTTGATCGTCCTGAAATCAAATACGATGTATTTGTTAGTTTCAGAGGCCCAGACGTCCGTTCCAGTTTCCTTAGTCATTTGCTTCAAGAATTAGATAGGGAGAAATTTGTTTACTTTGTGGACGATCAAAATCTTCAGCCAGGAGATGAAATATCATCAACTCTGTTGGATGCGATTAAAAAGTCTGAAATTTCGTTGGTTCTATTCTCAGAAGACTATGCTTCTTCAAAATGGTGTTTAGAAGAACTCGAGCAAATCATACAATGTATGGAAAGTCAAAATCAAATTATTCTACCTGTTTTCTATAAAGTGGATCCTTCAACTGTGCGTCATCAAAATGAAAAATACAATGACGCATTTCATAAACTTGGTGAAAGATTTGATGATGATAAGTTGCAAAAGTGGAAAGCTGCTCTCAAGAGGGCCTCTGATTTATCTGGATTTGATTCATCAAAATACAAGTATGTGTCTTATATATATATATATATATATATATATATATATATATTGCGGTTATAGCTAGCATAGGAACACCTATCTAATTTGCTTAACTTGCTTGAAATGATTCAAAATCAAAATTTCATTGTCTGCTTTGTTTTCTGTCTTTCTTGTGTAACTTATCTGTTTCCCAAGCACATACATGTAACAACAAGGCCATGATATATTGTTGCATCATACATCTCTAAGTTTCATTAGACAAATTATTTGTCAAGGTTGCTTTGTGCTAACCATTATCGATCGAAAGACATAAAAAAAAGTGGAATGAGAAAATGAATGAATGAATTTGGCTATACAAAACAACCCAGCCAACCTACTCACAAGAACCTTGCATTTTATTCTTTCTTAATGGTCCATGCCGTCATTAATGTTTTAGTCTAGAGATAATATTATATTTCTTACAATTTTCTTTTATGTGTCGTACAGCACCGAAGCGACATTCATCAAAAAAATTGTTGAGCGTGTCAAGTTGATGAAGACAACGAGCCAAAATGAAAATGATTTGGAGGGCTTTGTAGGAATTCATAAACACATACAATATTTGGAAACAAAATTAGACACAAAGTCAGCTATTGGAATTTGCGGCATCGAAGGTATGGGTAAAACAACCATAGCTGAAATATTATATAATAGATTGCGTGATAAATATGAAAGCAGTCACTTGTTGTATGTAAAGGAAGAATTAGACAAAGGTAAAAGTATGAGAGATTTAAAGAAGGATCTACTTGCAAAACTATCTGGTCAAGAGGTAGATGATGTCACACATAGTGGCATCCCAGAGCATGTTGATAGAACACTTCGTCGAAAAAAGGTTCTTCTTGTTCTTGATGATATCACTGACATAGATCAACTAGAAAATTTAATTGGAGGATGTGTGAAATTTGGATCAAGTAGTAGAATTATTATGACAAGCAAAAATAAACAAGTGCTTCAAAAGTGTGATGAGTTCTATGAAGTCAAAGGACTAAATCCTGAAGATGCACTTCAACTGTTTAAAAAATGTCTCGAGATGGCCAAAGGAAAAGAAGAATGTTTGCATAAAAGTTGTTCTATTGAAAAACAAGAACTTTGTGAACTTTCAAAAATGGTGGTTGATTGTGCAAAAGGTGTTCCATTAGTTATAAAAGTTCTAGGTTACGATCTTTCTACTGCCAAAAGTAAATTGGAGTGGAAAAGTAAACTAGAAAAACTTAAAGAGAAGCCTGATCCAAAGATTCAAGAAGTATTAGAGATCCGTTATGATGGATTGAATGATGAGCATAAAGATATTTTTGTATATCTTGCATGTTTCTTCAGATATGAATATAAAGAGGATTGCATAAGGTTACTTAATGCATGTGGTTATAATACAATTGATGGGTTAAGAGTTCTCCAAGACAAAGCTTTCATAACCATTTCCAATGGAGCATGCATATCTATGCATGATTTGATTCAAGATATGGGTTACGAAGTTGTTCGAAAAAGAGCTTCTAACAATCTGGGCCGACATAGTCATTTGTGGGATGCTAATGATATATGTGAAGTGTTCACAGAGCAACTGGTAATAATCATACATAAACTGCTCGATGTGTATTTTTTCTTCTTCTTTTTTGGTAGCTTTGAATGAATAAGATGCTAATATGTTTTGTTTGAATTGGTGATTTGCTTGGGCAGGGGACTTGTACAATTCAGGGCATTCGCTTAAACACACAGCAACTAGAAAAAGATCTTCGATTAAAGCCTCAAGCTTTTGCTGGGATGAACAACTTAAAAATTTTGATCGTGAAGTATCAATTGGAAGACAGATCAAATACAATGTATGCTAATATATATCCTCCTAAGGAAGGCTTTGAATCATTGCCAAAGGAGTTAAGATCTTTATATTGGGAAGGGTATCCGTTGGAATCCTTTCCATTGAGATGTCGTTTGAACAAACTTGTCGAACTTAGTCTTCCATTCAGCAGTTTGAAAAGACTATGGGATGGAGTCCAGGTATGTAATAGAATTCTTTATGCAAGATGCATCATGCTACTAATTTTTACTATGGTACGTTGACCAATATTGAAAAACAAAAAAAAAAAAATACATAATAGTTTAATTATCAACGAATATAAATTTTACATTCTACATTTTAGGACAAAATATAAAAAATGGAAGAATTTGCTATTGTTGTTTAGAAATTTCTCATAAGTTTATTGATTAAATTTATTTTTGTAAATTAAACTATAGTTTGGATCAGTATTCACCACTTTCAAATGAGTTACATCAAGTGATGCAAATGTAATTATTGGTAAGTTTACTTCGGCTATTATTCCCTATAATCTTATATTATATTTGAACTAAAAACTAATGTAATTCATATTGTTTAATGGGTAACATGAACAATGTAAGACGATTTATTTATGAAGCATAAAATATTTATTTCAATGCAAAAGAGGAAATTTGCTGGCATTTTCCCCCATCAATTTGCGTACATTAAATTTATATATCGTTTGTATTTTTATCCTTATTTTAATCCCTCACCCTGATTCATGTTCTGTTGTGGATATGAAAGATCCTTCTCCTCCATGTTTGAAGTTTATAGCATGTTGTAAGTTGTTATTTTCCTTTAGAGCAATTTTTAGCTGCTGCCTAGAGGCTATATATATACAACCTCAAAAAAACGCCATATCTTTGTGATAGTAGATTGAGCTCAAACGGTGCAATATATTAACAGCTGCCAACCCTCATATTTTCTATACTTGCTAATTAAGAATATATAAAATATTTATTTGGTAATTAAAAGTCTTGAAAATAAAAAAAAAATTGTAATAATGATAATAATAATTAATACATGGTTTAATATTAATTTTGATACATATAACAAAGACACTTCTTGAATCGAAATTATTTTCATTATTTTATTTATTTATTTTACTAAAAATAAAGTTAACTTTTTTTTTATTTTCATAAAGTAAAGAGTTAGACAAATAACATTATAATATGTACGCAATGTACGCGCTAATTTTAATATGTATGTATACAGGCCCATCATAAAAAAAATTGAAAACTAATTCATATAAGCATTGTTATTCTATTCTTAATTAAATAATATTTATTATTATATAATGTAATGAAGAACTAATTAAAATATTTAAGTTGAACAAAAAATTTTAGAATAATCATAATTCTATATGTAAAAATAATGCTGTGTAATAGTTGATAAGTCGCTTCCCAATTGCAATTTTTTCTCTTCTTATAAACTAGTATATAAAATTATTTAATAAAATATATTGTTACATACTATTTTGAGGGTGATTTTAAATTTGATATACTATCTTCCTATTAAATAAAAAGATGATACATTATTAAAAGTAATAGTAATTAAAAACTTTTATTGATAGTAAGACAGTTTGAATAATTTTTATTGATATAGAAACATATAAACAAATGATAGTATGATGCTAATTAGTATTTATAATTGATCGAATTTAAATCCTATGATCTTTTGAAAATTTTTTATTCAACTTAACTATTTTCTTTTCTTTTTCTTAAAATTTTACAAAAAAAAATATTTAATTAATGATATAATAATATTTTCATGTAATATTTCTTATATTATTTTGTTAATTCTGTGTATCTTTAAGTTCAAGATGTTATCTTTGTATATGTGTTAAAATTATGTAACTAGTCTCTGTCATTATTATATTTAATAATATTTTTTATTATTTTATAATTTTTTAATTAATAGATAAAAATTATTTTTTCTCAATTCTTAATTAGCAAGCATAGAAAGAATAAAATAAGATAAAGATAACAAACAGCCTCGAATGGCCAAATTTCATTCATTCCTTTATGATCTAATGTCCCCCCCCCTTTTTTTTCAGGTTGTTTGCTTTCAAATCGGTCCTTTTTTATCCTTAGTCTATTGCCTTTAACTGATTTTTTTATCATGCATTAAAAAAACACCTTGCTTAATTATTTAGAAACACATGGAGTTCTAAAAGTGAAAATTTTGACTACGATGAAAAGAATTTGGATGCTTTTAAAGGATTTAAAAATTACGTGCAGGTATTTAGTGAATAGATACAAAACATAGCAGTTTATTACTCATTGTGCCTTTTTAAAATTAAATAGACATGCGGTTTTCATGTTAATGAGTTTACTGTATATATATACATCTATATACATATTATGGGTTGCTATTATAATGATGTGATTTGATATTACTTGTTACAGGAGTTTCCAAGTCTAAAAGTTATTAACCTTCGTGAATCATGGAATTTGATTGAGCTTCCAGATTTATCCAAGACTCCTAAACTAGAATCTATCATTCTCCGTAATTGTAGAAGATTATTCTCCTTGTCTAGACCGAGAAAAAGAAGAAGTTTATATCATGTTCCACTTTGGCCTTGCAGCTCCCCACCAACATCGAACTTGCCATATATGTTACCGTCCTTGCAAGACTTAGACTTGAGTATGTGTACCAGCATATGTGAACTCCCCGACAACATCGGCCTATGCCTCCCATCATTACATTCATTGGTGATAAGTATGACCAATGTCAAGGCCTTGCCAAAAAGCATTACACATCTTGCAAAGTTGAGATCACTGGATGTCTTTAGTTGCAAGTCACTTAAGAATATACCAAAACTTCCACCATCCATTGAAAGTCTTACTGCTGATAAATGCAATTCATTGGAGGAACTACAGTTCTCTTCAAATTTTATGCATCTGTCTCGCCAGAAAGAAGGACCCTATATTAGATTACAAGGTTGCAACCAATTGGCTAAACATACACTAGAGGAAGTTGCAATGCATTACAAACACTCAGTTCAATTACTGATGTCAACCAGCAGAAAAAACAATAATGCTTTATTGTATTTTTCAGGAAGCCAAGTTCCAGAGTGCTTCAGAAACTCTTGTGCAACACATGGTTCGGTCTTGGATCCTCCTCTCAATTTGTCTTTCCACTCTGAGGCAATAGGATTCATTTTCCATTTTCACGTACATTCCAGGCATTTCTACCACTTTAACCTTACAATTAAATGCCACATTGAATTAAGCAATGTTGCAAAGGTAGAATTCGAATCTTCTGATACAGGTCTGCTGCCACAACATGGGATATTCTCCGGAGATGTTGTGTTTTTGTGCTACAAGGGTTCCTTAAGTCTTAAGATAGTAAAGGCACTTTCTAAAATCAAAGCCTCAGCCACCACCGATAATGGGCATATAAAAGTTTGGTTTGAACTGTTTACCAAAAATGGAGAAGATAGAGGGGGTCAGTCTGAACTCAATGACCTTAGCGACCTAAAAGAGTGGGGGGTATATTGTATCACATCTTCTGAACCACAGAATCATTTGGCACTTTGACACCAAAGATGTTGAGAATATATATATTGCGCATATGTGAAATGACACACCCGGAATACGTAAATTTATTTTATCTTGCCATTTTGGATAATACCCATACATAGAATTCATATTTGAAATTCTCTATTTGCTAACTATATATGATTTTGTTTAACAATTAGCTGATTCAATTAGCTGTTAATTAATAACTGATTGCATTAACTGATTTGACCAGTTGATGATGTTGACTGTTTAAGTGAAAATATTTGGTAAAATTAAATGTTTCCTATTAGTTGTTTATATCTAAAATGACATATAAGGATACGTGTATATTTTATGATTTATTTAAATATTTTTTACTTTAATAATATTTTAGATTTATTATATGATTTATATTTAAGAAATTTAATAATTTATTTTTAAAAAAATGATAATTTATTTTAAATAATTTTTTAATTCATACTTCTTTAAAAATATGATAAATCTAAAATATAATTAAAGATTTATTATATTTCTTAAATTATTATATTTTTTAAAAAATAAATTATTATATTTCTTAAAAATAAATTATTATTATACTTTATAAAAATTAATAATTATTATTTAATAAATTTTTTAATCTTTTTTTAGTGAGAATATAAGTAAAAATACGTATATTATTTAAGGATAATTTTGTATTTTTACAAATTTATTATCAATAAACTAATTGAAAATGCGAAAATATTGGGTTTATTAACTTTTTCAAATTAAGTTATTGAAGGTCAATCAGCTAATTGAAAAAGCTGTTTCAAATAGTTAAATTAATTTATTGACTCGATCAAACAGTTAAACACTATCAAATCAGCTAAAAATTCATCAAAATGTTCTTTACCAAACATCCTATATATATATATATATATATATATATATATATATATATATATATATATATATATATATATTCACATTATAAATAGAATAAATGTAACATTTAATCATTTATTTATAAAGATAATGATTATTATATCTTTCAAATTTTATAATTAGAATTATTAATTGCTTATTTTTATATTTATTATAATTGTTTGTTCATTCATTCACATTTAATACTAAAATAAATGGTAAAAAATAAAATAATAAAAAATTAAATATGCATTTGACATTGCAAATGTAAAATTTAGCAATTTATTTCAAAATTTTTTATTTATTTTAACAATATAAATAAATGGAAGGATAAATAATTATAGTAAAAATAAAAATAAAATATTAATAATATTAATTAAAAGTTTAAGATATGTAATAATAACTATTTTATAAATAAGAGATTAAATATTACATCTATTCTTATAAATAATATGCTATCCTTAACTAGCCGTGTTTTCCTCGGCTCAAATTGTTAGAGTTCTCAGGTTTCTGGAAAACGTAACCTTTCAACACGAGGAAGTGAGTTAGAGAGCAGACCCTTTGCTTCAAAATAATTATAAATAAAAGAGGGAGATTATGATATATTAATGCATCGTTATCAAATTTTATTATAGATCAGGCTTTTGTTTTTTAAAAAATAAATTTAATACATTAAATGGTAATAAATCAATAATCAAATAATATATCCATATACTATTGCATCAACGGTATCTCCTAGATTTTCCTCAAATGAAACTCTGTCAAGGAGGTTGCTCTGGTTCAAATAGTCGATTGTTACATGGCAAGCAACATGCTTTGGGCCGTCAGTATAATAACACGTGGAATGCAGTCAAATTGAAACTTCTTACAGGCTGTCCAAAATGAACAGGGTGGGATGTTGCAGAGATGCCCTCCAAAGCTTTGAAATTTTCAGCAACCACTCTGAGTAGATAATTTGCAAAATTTAGATGGGTTGGGCTATCAGTTGTTGATGGGGCTGTGATGTAGGTTGCTAAGTGAATGACTGAGGAAGAGTCAGCTGTGAGTTGAAATGGAAGTGAGAAACAAAGAAAAGAAGATCGCTCAAACGGAGAAAGTTTTGTGGAAAGAAGGATTGCCGAAGTAATCGGAAGGGCCGGAAGTGGCCAAGTTGCAGTGGGGAGGAAGGGGATTTAGGCTTCGTAAATTTTGTTCTTTTTCTTCATTGGTCAATTTCCCATTATCAATAGGGTGTTCGATGTTTCCGTAACTTGGATTCATTACTTTTCCTCAAGTGAGATATCGATCCGGGGGCCGTCTGTCATATATTCAGTATTAAGAATTGATTTCGATACTGTAATTTCCTGCATAGTTTTCTGATTTTGTCATATATGCATTTTTAATATTTTTATTTGCTAATAAGAGTTCTATCCAGCAATTCACGTTTAATTTGCCCGTTATCATTTTATTTATCCATGTCTGTTTGATAGATCTTCAGGCGGAGAAAATTATTGTGACAAAAGCATCACATTGTATTTTGATTGAATGAGAAAATATGATGTTTTCATCACATCAACTAATAATTTTAATGATTACTTCCTCCTTCGGTTATCCCTCACTTAGCCCTTTGTGTTAGGGATGAGAAAGGTCTCTTTTATGCATTGGACCTTGGTGGAACAAACGTCCAGATCATTCGTGTGCACTTGAGCGGAAAAGGTGTAGGTGTTGTCAACCAAGAGTTCCTCCTCATTTGATGAATGGTTCTTCAGATGTAGGTCTCTAATGAGAAATTGAGCCCTGCCTACTACATAAATGCCACTCTGAAATTATTTAAATTATGTCACGAGTCACGAAAGGCATTATTTGATTTTATAGCATTAGTCCTTGCAAAATTTATGGATTCAAAACTAGAAGAATTTCATTCTCTGCTTCGGAGACAGAGAAAACTGGGCTTCACCTTCTCCTTCCGATGAGACTAACATCAATTTCATCTGGGACTCTGATTAAATGGACCAAGGGTTTTAACATTGAAGATACAGTAATTCTTATTCTTATTACCTATATTTAATTTAATTTATTTGTGTCTCCATTATTATTTTTAGTCACTTACCCCCCCCCCAGGGGAACTAAACCGATAAGTCCAAAAGTAAGACAGTACAGCAGCAACAGATCTTCTCTCCGCCGCAGAGCTCTCTCGCCTCCGGCATTCTGCAACGCCCTCTTCGCCAAACAATCAGCAGCTTTGTTATTTTCCCGATATACATTAGAAAACTGCACCTCCCCATCCAGTGCCAGGAGATCTGTGATAGCCATAACTAGCCCACAGCAAAGTTATTTTATGCTTATGGTTCTTAGTCCAGAAACATGCACTTGTGTTGGAAACTCTCAGTCAACTAACTTTATGGATCTCTCGATCGTAGAAATCACTAGGTTTGCTGTATCATGTAGAATTTTTGTAACAGTTTCCTTTTTTGTTGCTTCTATTTGGACTGTTAGGTTGGAGAGGATATGGTGAGAGAACTGACCAAGTCAATGGAAAAAATTGGCTTGGATATGTGTGTCTTCTTTCTAGTCAACTCCTTTCCTTCTTACAAATTTATTTATTTTGTGAATAAACGCGCCGAAGGCCAAACTCCTCTTAGATTTTTTAAATATACAATTCTAGTCAGGCTCTAAAATTGATGATTTTCATTTTGTCTGACATAAATTTTGGGATTATGAAGTTTGAAAGTATCAATCGTGTTCTTATTGGTAATTTTTATATCTCAAATCAGAAAGCAAGCCTAACTGATGATGTCATGCAGGTCAACGATAGCATTGGAACATTAGCTGCGGGCATGGGATGTCATTGTTGTTGTGATTCTTGCTACGGGAATGAACGCAGCATATGTAAAGCGTGCACATGAAATTGCACGATCTTCTGCCAAAATCAAGAGAGATGGTAAGTATGCATGAATTTGAATGATTGTTTATTCTAATTTTGTGTTTTGAAGCTTCTTATACTATGCAAGTCATAGGCATTAACACTTCCTTTTTTATTTTTATTGCTATAGATTATTAACATGGAGTGGGGCAAATTTTTTATCCTTTCATCTTCCTTTAATAGAGCATGATTAAGCTTTGGGCTCTGAGAGCTTAAACCTGGAGAACAGGTAATGATCATCTATTATAAGTTCAAATAACTAATGTACATCTGTAAGGGTAACAAATTTCTGCTGTTACCTCTTAAACCTTTTTCCTTAACATTAATTAACTACCTCTGATTGTACACATGGTGTTTCAACTGGAGCCAGTTTTTATCGGTCCTCGTTGATCGCATGTGTTCCTTTCAAATATGACTGAAAGAAAATAACACACCTAGAATGCCTTGTCTTACTTAAAACAGTATAACTGACAGAAAAATTACGTTTGAGTTTAAATTTTAACGTTTTTTATCTTTCGAAAGAAGTTTTTTGTAAGTTTTAAAAATTCACGAGAAGTTAGTGAAAATTTTAAACCAGAGGGTAAATTCAAGTATTTCATGAAATTTAAGAGAAAAAAAGTGTGTCTTCTAGTTACTTTTAAAATGTAAATTCGCAATAAATTTATTGTTCATCTAATTTCATTAAAAGTTTCACGTAGATCAATATAGAACTATCATAAGTTGTTTGTTGGAGAAGTGAATATCAAATATAAAACCAATAATTTTGTATAATTCCATATTTTATTGCACATAAATTAAATATGTATTAATATATATAAGCATAGGAAGATTTAAGAACAAAGTACCGACTAGTAGTGGAGATTACAAAATAGAAGTTGACACACACATGAAGAAACACATATATGTCGCCGTTCGAGTGATCAAGCATCCGACCATGTAATATCCAATCCACCCCATTGATTCTTGGGCACGCCCAAGGCTTCCCACACAGCCTTCGAGGCATCAACAATGTTGTTAGGACAAGGAGGTTGATAATCATGTTCTTCATCGCATCCCATAGTTGAATCACACTCATCAACCACCATGGCTACCACACTTCGACCATTGGCGTTTATAGTTATGTTATTATGGCATCTACTCTTGTTATTGAACCATCCTGTCGAAAGTGCCACAACATGAGTATCATCAGAATGATATTGGTTATCGCATTCTGATCGACCTCCACCATCTCCACCCTTTTGGAAGCTGTTAAGGGTGAGATGTGCCTTGGTGTGAGCAGATACCGGTGGTGAACATGTATATGTCTTATACATTATATCTTGCACGCAACAATCTGAGTCATTCTCTTGGTTGCACTTTCCGGGAGGAGCCTTCTTTCCTTTGATTTTTTCACTTGGGCGGCATTGCTGAGCTTCAATGTTGATACAATTTGAAAAGAGGAGGAAAGCCAACAGAAGAAAGGATGCATTGAAGCAAAAAATCTTCATTGTGTTTTTGTATATTCTGTTTCTCCTCTCAATCCTTTGTATATGTTCTTCTACTGCTTGATGAATGGATGATGATTTTGATGGCTATATATAGGGGTTTTTTGATCAAGTAAAGAACCTGGCTCTGAAACTAAGAGACATAGATTTATTCAGAAAGTACTATTGGATCGTTTTCTGCTCAAGAAATCAGTTCTACGCCGCCGTGTTTAGCCAAGATGATAACCACAATAGCATCCGGTGGTTGATATTTCAAGGTCTTTAGAACCAGTAAAATGATGCATCTTATCCTACATAGAAAATGACAGATGAGAGGGAGTCCTTTAATTGGAGTGTAGCAGTTTCAGTTGTCTTGGACGTTTTGCATTTTTAAGTGTGAATTTTTGACAACGTCATGTTAGAAATTTTTTTTTTTTAAATTAATGTAAAAGGCATGATATGAAAAATCAAGTAGCAGAATAGTATTTCTTCTATGTTTTGAAGGTTAAACTCTGTTTTTCTTATAATTTGACTCACTTTTTATTAATATCTTTTCAATTTAATAGTTTTTGAGATTAATTTTTATACCTATTTTTCATTTTTAATTCGATATTTTTCATTACCATATCATTAAAGTCGTTTAGCATCCGGTACATATAAATAATGTGAGGTCCCTAGATCTTAACGAAATGGAGCTGACCTTTCCATACAATATTTTACGTTTTGTTTGTATTTTAAGAGGAAAATACCTCAAAGCAAATAACAATATTTTATTTCATTATTAGAAGAAAGCAATGGACCGATTACCTTTTAATTTATAGATTATTAATAAATTGTCATTCCTTTGTTTCAAAAAGTAACAAATTTTGATAGAAAAATAATAATAAGTATTTAAATAAAAATAAATATAAATATTCAATTAAAAAATTTAAATTATAAAAAATATAATTGTAGAATAGAACTATAATTAAGGGTGAAATAATGTTTATCTAATTTAAAATAATATTTTAAATATGAAACTTTGTGAAATTTTCTTTTGACTATTGTGATAATTTTTTTTTGGAAGCATTTTGTTTTGCGGACGAGTAACTATGAACAATTTTAATTCGTCCGTAAAATAAAATCTTTCAAAAAGTTATCACGATAGGCAAAAGAATAACTAATTAGAAACAGTTTTTCTTTTTCTTTTTTTTTTTTTTGCTAAGAGTGCTTGACTTAAGTGACATATAATGTTACTCAAAAAATTTAATAATGCATAATTAGAAATAACACATAAAAGTTACTTAAGTGGCATAAAATCTATCAAAAAGTTATCACAATAGCCAAAAGAGTAACTACAAAAATTTTAATAACACAATTAGAAATAGTTATTTTTTTGCTAGGAGTGCTTGACTTAAGTGGCATATAATGTTACTCAAAGAATTTGTCTTTTTTTTCATTCTAGATTTGATCTTAGAAGTTTGTCTATCTAATTGCTTAATCACTTCTACCATTATCTTAAAAAAATAATCATTTTTACTATGCTTCTTTTAATTATATCTTTTTGAAACATTTTCTACTCATTTATTACTCTTTCTCTTTTTTTTAAAAATAAAAAATGATGCCATCTAGAACAAATCTCTCTAGAAAAAAATTAAGATTAATTACAATATTGATAAAATTAAGGTCCTGTTTCATAATATTATAATTATAATATGTGTCACACAATGTGAAATAAGCAATCGCAAAAACGTCAAGATTCTCCTACTCTAAAAATGAAAAAAAAAGATTAAGTGTGAATTTATGACAACGTCATGTTAGAAATTTTTTTAAAAAAAATTAATGTAAAACGCATGATATGAAAAATCAAGTAGCAAAATAGTATTTCAAAAGGGTTTGATTGATATGATAAATCAAATAGTAAAATAGTACTCCAAAAGGGTTTCACAATCAACATCAATTGCATCGTCGTAATAGGTTAGAGCCAAATTTTCCAATTCCACTCAATTTAAGTTGGAACTTATATACAAAATTATGCTTATTTAAGTGATCACTAAATATTATTTATCGGTGAGATATTGATTCAATTTTGGTACATTGACAATGAGGATCTTCAAACTTGAGACCTCCGGCATATTATTCAAGTTTTTCAACAATAACTCATCCTTTAGCGAATTACGGTTAGATCCAATTTCATGGCGAGAAGTTTTGCCTTTGGCTAACTTATTGAATGTATCAAATTTAAACTTCCTTGCCGTAATTGTATAGAAAAATAATTTGCCCCAGTTTCAAGGTTAAAGTGCGAAATTCTTTTAAATCTACGCCACCTTGCCATGTACGTAATATATGGATAACGTGCTGTATCAATCAATTGAGGTCGTAAATTCAATGGCAACAGGACAAAATAAAGGAAAATTTTAGGAAGGCCTAATATAAAAACAAGGTTTCTCTCTCCATCAAATGAAAAGCAAATTCAGAATGCTTGATTTTAGCATAAAGGAATAGTGCATGTGCTGGGAACATTTGAATAAAGAGTACGTTGTTGGTTCAAAAAAAAAAAAATAGCTAGCGTATTTATTTATTAGGAATTTTATTTCATATAAATTTGTGCCTGAACGCAACCTTGCAACTTCATTTGATGCCTGTGATGTTAAAAATACCTTTCTTCTGTCTCTTTTTAATTAGTAGTTTATCATCTTTCTAATCAAACCGTGGTTGCAATCGCCAAAAGAGTTCAAAAAGGAAGATAATTGAAGAGTTTGTCAAGATCTGGGTGTTTAATTGTACGGGTGGAAAAAATAATTTCTAAAAAAATAACCTCATTTATTTTTATTTATAATTATAAAATATTAAAATGAAAAAAAATATTTTATTTGTTATTACAAAAAAAAATATTTTACTTATGTAGTATTATACGTAGAAGAGAGTGACGAAAAAATCTATCATATTAAAGATGAAGTTATTTTGATCAGGGAATAAAAAAGAAGCATTATATCTTCGAATTGAGTAAATAAAAAATGAAACAATTAGAAAGATAAGAAGTGATTCAAGTTCCATGAAACATGGAGAATACAACTGTAATTCCAAAATATACTAACAGAAAAATAATATGGATATTGAGAATATGTTTCAAAAATTGAATTCTTAATATTTTATATTCATTGAACTAAGCTCTATAGATTTATTATACCATTTTATATTTAATGACAATTCTTAATTTTCATTCAAAATCCAAATTAAAATTTCATCTTCAGTATATATAGTACTACTCATAGTAATATCTTAATATTTAACAATGTTTTACCATTGGTATTTATTATTAATTATCAATTATAATAATATAAGTCAACAACCAAGTATTTAGTGGTGAATGAGTGGCTAGTTGCTATAGAGTTCTCGGAGTATGTGGTTGAGTAGTGTGATTTAAGAGATGATTTATTTTTAGTCTTTAATAAAGGTTTACTCCCATTAATAGTTGAAGTAAATGTTAAGTCTCTATTTTAGGCTTTTCAAAACACTAATCCTTCTCTTCCTACTTGTGTTTATAGCTTGTATGAAAACTCACTATAAGAAAATGCATGATTATCAATAGTCATATCTGTCAATAAAACAAAAAGTGACCATAAAAAAGTCTATGACATTTGTTTGGCTGGTGAGGACCATCGCAATAAAGAATGTCATAAAAAATATTATCAATAGTTTGACAATCATCAAGTGTTACATTAAATTTTATGCTTATTTTCTATTTTTAATTAGATATTTTTCATTATTTTTTAGTTAAATATTTTTAGCGGCCAGTGCATATAAATAGAACTTAACGAAATAGAACTGACCTTTTCCTCTTTTTTTTTTATTTGGTGAAAAATATAGAACCGACCTTTTCATACCATATTTTATATTTTATATTTATTTGAATTTTAAGAGGCTAATACCTCAAAGAAAATAACAATATTTTACGTCATATATAATTTCATATTTACAAGTATATGGTGGACCAATTACCTTTTATTTTTAAATTATATTAATAATTTGTCGTTCATTTGTTTTAAGTAGTAACAAAATTTAATAGAAAAATAATCATAAGTAAAAATAAAAAATAAATATAAATATTCAATTAAAAAATTTTAAAATAAAAAAATTAATTGCTTAATAAAATCATAATTAACAGTAAAATAATCTAATCTATTTTAGAACAATATTTTAAATATGAGCCTTTGGGATTTTAAATTTTTTGGGCCATGATGATAATTTTTTGAAAGTATTTTGTTTTGCGGACGGGTAAACGTGAAGATTTTAATAACACATAATTAGAAATAGTCATTTTTATTTTGCTTTGTTACTTTGAATTTGGAAAGAGTCCTATTTTTTTCGAAGTTATGATTAATTATGTGTTATTTCGTAAAAATATATAAATTAAATCCACAAATAATTATATGGGGCCCTAATCATTCTCACAAAATAGACGATGTTGGAGTAAATATTATGCTATGAGACCACTTGAATATATGATAAACGAGGAATTAAAAGAAGAGATGATCTCCCAAATTTAATTAGAGAAAATTTGTCTAATAAATACATGAATTCTTTTGTGAAAAAACAGAGGGGACCACATCTCTTGGTTTCCTCCTTAACAACTTCATTTTTGGTTTGTTGCGTGGCAAGTGCGATGCAACTTCCCAGTGCCCCCGTATTTAATTTGGGAAAATTTGTCCGATGCAAGAATTCAAACAGTGGGGACCACGTCCCTTGGATTTCTCTTTAACAACTTCATTTTTGGGCGTGACTAGTGCAATTCAACTTCAATTAACATTACAACAATGCTTATCTAATTTAAAATAATATTTTAAATATGAAACTTTGAGAAATTAAATTTTCTTTTGACTATTGTGATAATTTTTTTTCGAAGCATTTTGTTTTGCCGAGGAGTAACTGTGAAGAATTTTAATTCGACCGTAAAATAAAATCTTCCAAAAAATTATCACAATCGCGAAAAAAAGTAACTGTGAAGATTTTAATAACACATAATTAGAAATAGTTATCTTTTTGGTAGGGATCTTCAGCTCAAGTAATTGAAGAATTTAATTTTTTTATATTTTGAATTCAATTCTAAAAACTTGTGTGGATACGTTAAATGATTTGACCATTCTTATTATTACATTGAAAAATAGTTATTTTTACTGTGTTTTTTTAATTATATCTCTTTGAAACATCTTCTACTCTTCCTTTTAAAAAAAATTATGCTACCTAGAACAAATCTCTGTAGAAAAAGTTAAGATTAATTACAATTTCGGTAAAATTCAGGTTCAGTTTCATAACATTATAATTATAATATGGATTACACAATGTGAAATAAGCAATCACAAAATTGTCAAAATTTTCCTACTCTAAAAATGAAAAGAAAAAGATTAAGTTATAAAATTATTGAAATGTAAATACAAAGAATAATTTTGTGTAGAGTATTATTCAACAACTATTTATGAAATTTAATACGAATAACTATAATATGTGAATTTTTTTTAATTTTTTAATATTAAATTAATGTTAGTAGATTTGATTGCTATGAGTGCAACTAAAACTTTCCTATATAATTTTTAAAATTAAATGCATAAACTTTGAGTTTTTTTGGGTCGCCGCTACACTTTTGAATACAAATTTTCATACATTGATATTGAAGAATACTGTATGGAAATATATCTTCCATTTTTTGAAGGTTCAATTTGACTCAATTTTTAATTAAATCTTTAGTTATATTATAATAGTTTAAAATTAATTTTTTGTGCTTATTTTTTGTTTTTAATAAGATATTTTTTATTATTACTTAGTTAAATATTTTTAGTGGCCAGTACATATAAATAGAAATTAAAGAAATAGAACTGACCTTTTCTTTCTTTTTTTATTTGGTGAAAAATATAGAACTGGCCTTTTCATACCATATTTTATATTTATTTGAATTTTAAGAGGCTAATACCTCAAAGAAAATAACAATGTTTTGAAATTCAGATTTTGTTTTTCTAAAAATTCACATAAATTATTATGACATTTATTTTATATTTTATATTTATTTAGTTTCAAGTTCAACATTTATTTAAAGAGCAAATGCAAATCGTTGCATGTTTTCTCATTTGTTTTCTTAATGAAATTTTATAAATGAAAATTATTATGACAGGAACAAAAGCCCCAAGAATCTCACAGCTTACTAATGGGGTGGTTCCTCCGGTTACATAATCAAAATTTGAAATCTGAGACTTTATCTAATAGTTCACACAGAAAATAATTTCTTATAGAAAATCAAATTTTTAAAGAAATAACTTTTTATATAAATTTCCTAGGAAGTATAAAAAATTATTTGGTTGACACATAAAAAAATAACATTTTTTAGAAAATAATTTCTTATATTTTGTTTAGATCAACTTCAAATATCCTAAAAAATATTAATAAAATGACTATTATATCCTCAATATTATTATAACATAAATTAATAAATTTTAGCTCATTAATTAAATTTAATTAAGGTAATTTTATCATTATATCCATAAATAATATAGAAAATAAAACTTGCCTATAGGGGAGATAGATAAGTTATTTCCCGTATTTTGTGGCAAATAAGACTTTTCAAAAAGTCCTATTTCCTCCATTTCACTAAATAATGATCAATCAAACAACTCAATTCTTTTCTATTTCTTGGGAAATAAAACTTTTCATTCTATTAAAGCAAACTAAATAACCTCTAATTTTATATAAGTTTGATAACATGATCAATAAATCATGAGTTGTTTATCGATGGAGGAGTGAATATCAAATATAAAATTATACTCTATAAACATAACTGATAATTCTATGTAAGTTTATATCTTGTAACAGAACATCAAAATATGTAACATACATAAGCAAAGCAAGACTTATGAAAAAGGTAAAGAGCCGCAGTAACATACAAAATAGGAGTTGACACACATGAACAAATACTTACATGCCCTGCTAAAGTAATCAAGCGTCTGACCATGTAATATCCAATCCAACCCATTGATTCTTAGGCACACCCAAGGCTTCCCACACAACCTTGGAGGCATCAACAATGTTGTTATTACAAGGAGGTTGATAATCATGGTCTTTATCACATCCCATAGTTGAGTCACACTCGTCAACCACCATGGCTACCACGCTTCGGCCATTGGCACTTATGGTTATGTTGTGAAGGCACCTACTCTTGTGGTTGAACCATCCAGTGGAAAGTGCCACAACAAGAGTTTCATCAGAATGATACTGGTTGTCACATTCTGATGGACCTCCCCCATCTCCACCCTTTTGGAAGCTATTGAGGGTGAGATATGCCTTGGTGTGAGCAGACACTGGCGGTGAACATGTGTATGTTGGATACATTTTACCTTGTGCGCAGCAATCTGAATCATTCTCTCTGTTGCACTGCCCAGGAGGAGCCTTCTTTCCTTTGATCCTTCCACTTGGGCGACATTGTTGAGCTTCAATATTAATGCAATTTGACAAGAGAAGGAAAGCCAAGAGAAGAAAGTATGCTTTGAAGCAAAAACTCTTCGTTGTGTTTTTGTGCTGATTATTTCTCCTTTCAATCCTTGTGTATGTTCTTTTACTGCTTGATGCATGGATGATCATTTTGATGGCTATATATAGAGAGTTTTTGATCAAGTGAATCACTTGGCTACTAAGTGACATAAGTTTATTCAACAAAGTGATGTAGTTTTTTCATTTTCCTTCCTTTATTTTGGGGAGGGGGGTCAAGAAATATGTTCTACACCACCGTATTTAGCCAACATGATAACAACAGTATCCTCTGGTTAATAAATATGTTAAAGGAAATGACGCATCATATTCTCTAATGAAAATGAAAGCTAAGCTAATACTTTTAGTTATGCAGTTTATTTATTATTGTCTTTAAAATTTGCCTTCAAAGTCATAAGTTCAAACATAAGACATTTTGTGTGTATGTTTGTTTTAAGTCATCCTTATAACATTATAATTAAAAAAAAATTAAAAACTATAGTATCAAAAGGTAATTAAGATTGTCCCTACTCAATTTAATTTGGATATTGAATGGAATCTTGTGCTCGTTTTAAGCCATTATATTTATATGCCAACTTGCCAGGCAATATATGGATAACGTGATGGATCGATTAAACTAAGCTCGTAAATTCATAACAAAACAATTTGAAGGGAAATTTTAATAGAACGGCGTAAGTATGAAAACAATGTTTCCGTCTCTATCAGAAGAAAAGCAAATTCAGAAGGCTAGTAACCTTGCAGTGTTCTAGAGTTATCTGAATAACTAAAACCATTAAGCCTGCCTATTTATTTATTATTATGGATTTTATTTTATACAGGTTTGTGCCTGAACGCAACGTTGCAACCTCATTTTCTACCTGTGATGTTAAAAATACCTTTCCTTTCTCTCTTCTCATTTACCAAACCTTGGTTGAAATTACCAAGTGAATTCAAACTACAGAAAGGAAGATCATCAAGGAGCTTGTCATTTTTAAGGACCGGTTGTTTTGACAAATAATATGTTCTTGGAAATAAGGTCATTTATTCGTATGTATAATTATAAAAAGTTAAAAGGATGAAATTGCTCTAGTTATTTACTATTATAAACGAGGATTATGAAGAAAAAAAAAACATTCATTATTTTAGAGAATTGCTCCCCCCCCCCCGACCGTTGCAATTGCATCACACGTTATTTCGTTAATCATAAAGTATATAAATGGCGTAAAATTTCTTTACACATACAAATAAATAAAATTTTCTTGTGGAGAATCTTTTTCCCCACTAGCTTTGTTGTATTTCTAGGTAAAATATATATCATAATGGCTTGGCAGTATCACTTTTTTCTAGGGAAATTATCAAGCACATGTTGTACAAGATGATATTCATTTTACACTAAGAGATAAGATGAGATGAATACTATGCAAAATAATGGTATCATTTTGATGATTCAAGCAATGCATGTCTCCTATTAGGGACAGAACCAATATATATATATATATATATATATATATATATATATATATATATATATATATATTTTGTAGGGTCACATACACAAAGTATTATGTTTTATGCATTATACTTATAAACAATTTTGAAAAATAGATATTATCATGTTTTATAAATTTTATCTAACTAAAAGTTAGCAATTTTTTCATAAAAAGTTATAAGTTTCTAAAATTTTTTGTAATGCAACATTATATCAATAAAATTATAACTTTTAATGCTTATTATATTTAAAGTTTTTAAAAAATTGCAACTTTTGCGAAAAAGTTACAAGACTTATATGCAAAATTTGGAGAAATTAAAATTATAAAGTATAAGTATTCATTATTCAAAAGAAAAGACAATAAAAAATTTATGCAATTTACATATGAATTACAAGTATTCAAGTATTATAAATTGTTAATGGTACCGTTAATAATTTTTAAGTTATAATAGGTAATATTTTACATCAAATTCCCATTTGGAGGTCACTCTTATTTTTTTGGAGGGGCTAAATATACAACACATATATAAATGTGCAGGAATACATTGAGCCTTAAGGGACCATCGTCCCCCAAGACTTAATGTAGTTCTCTCTCTATCTCCAATGTTAAAAACAAAAACTCTATTTACACAATAATGTTATATTATGAAGTCATTAAAGACATATGAAAATTTAACTACATCCAATTCAAGGATCTTGTCTTTCAATATAAGTAGATGGAGAATAATAATGGCATCTAAATAGATAAGCCAAGATCATGTGAGTGGCTTAGTAGAAAAGGCTATAAGGTGGAGCCATTTATAATAGCATCTTAAGTAAAATAAGTTTTTTTTATATTGGACTCAGTTGATAACAAGTGGTGTATAATTCTTCAAAGGAAAAAAAATTGTTCATAGTGGAAAAAAAGAAGATGCAGCCACTAATATTAAAAACATACCTTATTTCTCATCAAGACTACCTCTAGTTAATTATGAAGGTAATTTGAAGGAGTTTTATATGTATCAAAATCATAGAGAAAAGATATGAATTAATGATGATTCCAAATAAATTTGCTATACCATAAGTTCAAGGTATTAACCTTCTCATTTTTTAAGTTATACTTATATACATAATTGCTAGATTGTTAGTTTATATTAGAGAAAAATATTTAGGTAATGCAAATTCCATTTGAGAGATATACATTAACAATGAAGTAAATATACTTAAACAAAATGATATCCATGATAAATTAAAATATAAAATTTTTTCTTTGTAATTATGACAATACTCAAATTTTCATTTGCTTACTTTGTCCCCTTATAATTTGAAGAATTTTATGTGTGTCAAGATCATTGAAAAGGGATATGAATTAATGATTTTTCTAAATAAATTTCTTTTTATCATAAGTTCAAGGTACTAATATCCTCATTTTTTAAGTTATGCTTGCATACATAATTGTTTGATTTTTAGTTTATATAATAAAAAAATATTTGTTTAGTGCATATTCCATTTGAAAGATGTATATCAATAATGAATTAAATATATTCAAATATAATGATATCTACAACAAATTAAAATGTTTGAAAGAGTTGTTTGTGCATTAAGATGATAGAAATTGGATATGAATAGATGATATTTCCAAATAAATTTCCTATTACCATATGTTCAAAGTACTAATGTCCTCATTTTTCAAATTATGTTTACATATGTAATTGCTTAATTGTTAGTTTATATAATAAAAAAATATTTGATTAATACACGTCCTATTTGAGAAAGGTACATCAATAATGAATTAAACATATTCAAGTAGAATGATATCTATGATAAATTAAAAGGTAATTTTTTTACCATGATAAATATTTTTTTTGTAATTGTAGCAACACCGAAATTTTTATTTACTTACTTTGTTCTCTTACAGTTTGGAAATGTTCTAGACGTACACCTTTCAATGGTGTAAATCATTAGGTATTTCATAATCCTATATGCAAATTATATGGAATTAATGTATATGGAAATTTGGTTTTTATATACCATAAATTGTATTTGCTAAATTTGGAATTGTGTACTATAATTAATATGAAATGTATTGCATTCTATTTCATTTAAAGTGAGTTTGTATTATAAAGTTGAAGTATTGTGTTTTTGGAGATTCTAAAGATATTTCAAGTTAGAAATAATATAGCAAGAAGTGTTCTAAGATACTATATAAAATCAAGAAAGTGTAAGAAATAGCTTTTTTTATTTTTTTCAAGGGGAAAATAATACAATATCAATTATATAAATCACCAATGTGATATATATTTCCATTCCTTGTCAATTAATAAAATAAGGCAACATTAAATTTCAATTTTCAATAATGGTTACAAACCAAAAAACTAACATCTTTAATTTTAACTGGTTACCAAGTTATGTAATCTACAAGAAATGATGATAATTTATTTGTTATGGGAACTAATGTAATTTTTATTTTTCATGATGATTTTATAATTAATGTTATAAAATATTTACAATGTCACTTGATAAAAAATGGTTTGAAACTAACATCTAATCTAATAAATAGTCGACATAAGATAGCTATATTTTGTAGCAGTGGCACTGGTTCTAAGTACTTTGATAATTCAAGCCAATGGATTAAGCCTAGTGATTATCTTGGACTAGTCAAGCTTAGGACGTGACAAATGACATCAAAGCACTCACCATTCATATATTTCAATTAGTGTAGATCTTGGGCCTATTTGAGTGAAAAAGATTGTAAAGTTCCACATCAATTAGGTTTGATACTTAAGTAAGATATATAAAGCATTAAATCAAACTATTTAGACAACTTGGACTAGTCCTTTAGACTAGTGGATTAAGCTTAATAATTATCTTAAAATAGCTAAAATTAAACCTAATAAATAATTGTGAAACCTTACATCAAATTAATTTAAGACTTGAGTATAAGGCACCTAAATGACTACTTAAACAACTCAGGCTAACCTTTTATACTAGTAAATTAAGTCTAACAATTATCTTGGGCTAATTAAGTTTAAGGCACAATAAATGATATTTAAGCACTCACTAGTTGTGCACTTCTACTAATGAAGATCTTAGGCCATGGATTAGATGTGCCTAATAAAGACATTAGTCCATTTAAGTGATGGAGTTGTGAAGTCCCACATCAAATAGATTTAAGATTTCAGTATGATATATAAGATACCAAACTTAACTGCTTAGACAATCTGGACTAATCTTTTAGGTCAATGGATTAAGCTTAGTAGTTATTTTAGACCAATCACGCTTAAGGTATTATATTATATCCTTCTTTAGATCAAATTCAATGTATCATCTATTACTTGGATGCTTTTTGAAAAGTTTCAAGATAAAAGGTCAATAATTTAAATCAAAGATTTTATTCTTCAAGAATATGAACCAATATTTTGCTAAGGAAATTTCTAATTCTAGTCATTTTGGTCTTACTCTCAACTAAGGGAAATATCTTAGCATCAATCTTATCTTTTTGAGAAACAATAAAAGACAATATGCAAGTTTGACATATAAAATAAAGGAGAAAGCTAATAATTAAAAAATCTCTCCATGGTAAGAAAGGTTGCTCTTGCAAACCCTATCTTAACTACTACCCTAATATTTAACATGCAAGTAGAAAGGCTTCTAAAAGGAATTTACAAGTCCATTGAAAGACTCTAAAAGGATTTCATATAAGGGAATGTTGATTAAACTAAAAAAGTCTATACTATAAGTAGGGATACCAATTGTCAACCAAAAAGATGTAGTGGCTTATGCTTAAGAAGACTTGAACAAATGAACATTACTTGTTTAATAAAGATGTGTTATAGGTTGTATTCTAATCTAGATAGTCTCTAGATTGAAATTTTAGATGATAAATATGGAGAAAAGGGGCCCTAGCTAAGGAATATCATTAACTTGGAAAGGGATTTAGTGTTTTAGAGAGATATCTTTAAACTATGGACAAAAACTCTAAAAGGTATGAAAGGGAGAATCAAATATGGTAAATCTATAGCTTTTTGGAAAGATTATTAGCTTAGATTAGGTGGCCATCTCCTATTGTCATGGACTAATAACTTAATAGTCAAGATGTGCTGTGCTTAAATCTTCACCACTTGAAGAATAAGCTAACCAACCAGTTAATTCACCACTCAAACTTAGAATTAACAAGCCAAACATATAAGTGCAGCACAATCAAAGCAACCATGAGCATATAAGTAGCATATATAAGCAACCAACACATGAAAAAAAGGTAACAATGATGCAAAATATGCAATGCAAGCAAATATGGCTAAAAGCAATACAAATTTAAGATATTGTGTTTTAAAGAGGGGTTACATCTATTATTAATATAAAGTTTTATTATAGCATTGGAAGTGTGTAAAAAAGGTATCGAGTTGCATACTCTAACCTCTAAACTAGTGCTAAGTAGCCACCATGGCCATTAGACACTCCCCTTTCCCAAAGTGCATTTTAAGTAAAAGTCCTCTTAGCAAAAATAGATATATTTTTTCAGCTATCATAAAACCTTTTCTTAAAGTTATAGGTGGAATTTTCTTACTAAAATACATTGATAAAAAAAATAAAAATTCAAGAATTACAACTATATGCTTTTCTACTTACATTAGATAAGTTACCTTAATAAAAAATATAAGGAAAACCCTAAAATGGGAAAAATTAGAAAAATAGTACACAAATTAGATTAGTCTCAAATTCCATTATATGTCGCATTTATCTACCAAGTTTTATCCCAAATGGAGCTCATTTGCTTAGTCATATGATTTACAAGGCCGACTTGTGATATTCTCCCACATTTAAATAATAATGTCAATGTCCTCATTAACGATTCAATTTGATATAGCTTACATAAGCACCTTTAGTCTGCTTACCTTGAGCTTCTCCCTTAATCTCTCTACTTATCTACATGAGCTTCACTGATAAGTAATTTGTCTTCAACACTTTACCCTAACTAAGATCCTTGAAAAGTCTTTAGTTTGCTCTACTTCAGCTCCTCCCTCAACTTCCTTTTGGATTGTCTCCCCAAGGTTATTATTGATGAAGAAATCTTTTACCTCCATTGCATCTTCAACTTTTGAATATATTTGAACTTAACTTTGACACTTAACTAGTGTCCTTTTATCACAGTTGGCAAGGTTGAGCAAAAAATTATCCCTTTTACTTTAGCAACATATACCCATGCACTCTAAATTCATTGCCACATATTGTTGTTTGTGACAAAATAATGACTTTCTCAAAATAGTGTGAATATTAGTAATCATTACCACAAGTTAATCTTTACGATTAGAATGGTTAACATGACGATTCTAAAATATTTGTAGATAATTTTTACCTTAGTACTATCTAGATATATATGGGCCCATTAGCATCATCATAGGCTTTTTCAAAAGGATTTGCCTTCCTCAAGACATCTCACTAGATGTGGTACCCCACCGGTGAAGAATCATTCTTTCAATCACGATTATGCAAAAGAAATGCTAACTGATGCTCCACTAATCCACCAAGCTTATTATTAGAGGCCCTAAATGGAACTACTACTCCATGTTACTAGTGATATTACTCTTGGGGGTCTAGGACTTAGAGTGCCCCAATCCTAACATAAAGCTCATCTTCATCATCAAAATCTTTAATACTACCATTATTACTCATTTACCCTTTCTCTTATAATTTAGCTTACATAGCACTTAAGGCATACTTCTTCTGGCAACAATCTACCACTTTGTACAAGCTATGGCATAAGAAATATGATAGGATCTTTGACTTCTTACTACTATTAGAAGCCCAAGATAATACTAATTCTTAAGAAATGGAAGATGATCCATTGTTTTCTCCTCCACTCCTGGACTTACACCCTTTGTTTGACTAACCACCATTCCTGACAAAAGAATTGAAGGCACCAACCTACAAGTTCATGCTAGAAAGGAAACTAATGTTATAGTCACAAGGTGCTCTACCATAATCACCACTTCAATGAGGCTTTAGACTCTTCTCTTTTAAAGTTCCATTATAGCTTCACTTGAGAAACCATCAACAAAGTAAAAAAACTTGTCCTTTTTAATAATATCTCGAATGTCCAACGTGATGGTTGTGAACTTCTTTACATAGTTTTGGGCCAAGCCAGTTTGCCACATCTTTTAGCTTGCATCTTACTAAGTAATCGATAGTCTCATGGTGAAAGTGCATCTTAAGTTCTTATTTTAACTCTTCCTAAGTGTGAATGTGGCACCTATACACTTGAATATTTTAATATTTTATCCTTTACAGACCTTGGCACAATCTGTTAGGAACATTATGGCTTAATTGAGTTTAGACTTTTCAAAATCTATTCCTGCAACCTAAAAGTATTGATCCATATTAAATAAAAAATTTTCAAACTTTTGGGCATCCCTCTCTCCCATATATAGCCAAGGTTCAAAGACCTTCACTTTTCTCCTATACTCTGAAGCACCACTTTTTGGCAAATTATTACCAAAAGCTATCATAATAACCTTTACAGTTGCTATAAGCTTGCCCATCTCCATTAAAAAAGTCTTTGAAAGCATCCCGGTTCGCTTTGGATGTTTTCAATTGCAACAAACCATTCTTTAACTTATGGATCATCACTACTCCCTAAGCCATCACCTTCTTTATTTACCTCGAGAGTCTTTACTTGCTGCTCAAGATTTTCCTAATTTTAAGCCTTTCCAAAGAGTTTAGGATCTCCTCAATTTGCATACTTCTTATGACTTCTATAATTTCCTTAAGATTCCTAAGTGCATTCGTAATTGCTTCAAAACATTCAACATTAATCATCTTCTTTAAAATTATAGGTGTATTAATAAGCATAACAAAATTTATAAGTGTGGTTCAGACCATGCTTTGATACCAATTGTCATAGACCAATAACTTAATACTCAAGACATGTGGTGCTTAAACCTTCACCACCTAAGAAATAAACTAGCCAACTAGTTAACACACCACTTGAGCTTAGAATTAATGAACCAAACATATAAGCAAATACAATCAAGGCAACTATAAACTTATAAGCAACATATATAAGCAACCAACACATAAATAATGGTAATAATAGTGCAAAATATGCAATGCGAACAAATGTGGGCAAAAGTAGTAAAAATTCAAGACATTATGTTTTGAAGAAGGGCTACTTCTATTATTAATATAAAGTCTCATTACAATGCTCAAAGTGTGCAAAGGACACACTGAGTTACACACTCCAACCCCCTAAACTAATGTTAAGTAACTACCAAGGTCACTTAGGTACTCTTCCCTAAAGAATATTTTAAGCAAAAACCCTCCTAACAGAGGTAGACATACTTTTTTCTCACTATCATAAGGCTTTTTCTCAAAGTTTCCAAAATACATCAATAGAAAGATAAAAATCTAAGGATTACAGTCATGTGCTTTACAACTCATACTAGACAAATTACTTTAGTCAAAAATATAAGGAAAGCCCCAAAATTGAGAAAAATTGGAAAAATAGTACACAAGTCAAGTGATCCTAAATTTCGGTTACAAGACCTTCATCATATGCTTAATTTATCTATAAAATTTCATCCCAAATAGAGCTCATTTTCCTGGTCATTTAGTTTACAAGGCCAACTTGTGACACCGATCATGTTTTTGGGTGAATGGCAAGTATGCAATCCTAAATTACTATTTAAGTATATTAGTTGCTTAACAAGAATGCTCAAAAGCAGAGATTTTTTGTTTTATAATTTAGGTTACGTTTCTCTAAAAATTCACATAATTTATTTAGTTTAAAATTCTACATTTATTTAAAGAGCACATGCAAATCATTGCATGTTTTCTCATTTGTTTTCTTAGTGAAATTTTATAAATGAAAATGATTATCACAAGTACGAAAGCCCAAGGATTCTCAATTTATTAATCGGGTGGTTGGAGCCTATTACATTTTCAAATTTTGACATTTTATCTAATCTGAGTTTGACAACATGATCAATAAAACTATCATAAGTTGTTTATTGGTGAATGGGTAAAATATCAAATATGATATCATACTCTGTAAATGTAACTAATAATACTATATAAGTTTATATCTTATAATAGTACATCAAAATATGTAACATACACAAGCAAAGGAAGATCTCTGAGGTCTGAGCAAAGTAAAGAGTAATAGTAAGATTACAAAATAAAAGTTGACACACACATGAAGAAACGCATATATGGACTGCTAAAGTAATCAAGCGTCTAACCATGTAATATCCAATCCACCCCATTGATTCTTAGGCACACCCAAGGCTTCCCACACAGCCTTGGAGGCATCAACAATGTTGTTGTTACAAGGAGGTTGATAATCATGGTCTTTATCACATCCCATAGTTGAGTCGCACTCGTCAACCACCATGGCTACCACGCTTCGGCCATTGGCACTTATGGTTATGTTGTGAAGGCACCTACTCTTGTGGTTGAACCATCCAGTGGAAAGTGCCACAACAGGAGTGTCATCAGAATGATACTGGTTGTCACATTCTGATGGACCTCCCCCATCTCCACCCTTTTGGAAGCTATTCAGGGTGAGATATGCCTTGGTGTGAGCAGACACTGGCGGTGAACATGTGTATGTTGGATACATTTTACCTTGTGCGCAGCAATCTGAATCATTCTCTTGGTTGCACTGCCCAGGAGGAGCCTTCTTTCCTTTGATCCTTCCACTTGGGCGACATTGTTGAGCTTCAATATTAATGCAATTTGACAAGAGAAGGAAAGCCAAGAGAAGAAAGTATGCTTTGAAGCAAAAACTCTTCATTGTGTTTTTGTGCTGATTATTTCTCCTTTCAATCCTTGTGTATGTTCTTTTAGTGCTTAATGCATGGATGATCATTTTGATGGCTATATATAGAGAGTTTTTGATCAAGTGAATCACTTGGCTCTAAAACTAAGAGACATAAGTTTATTCAACAAAATGATGTAGGTTTTTTAAGGGTCAAGAAATCAATTCTACACTACCGTATTTAACCAACATGATAACAACAGCTTCCTCTGGTTGATAAATATGTTAAGGATTTTTTTCCGACAAAAATGAGGCATCATATTCTCCCAAGAAAATGAATGTTAAGCTGATACTTTTAGTGAAGCGGTTTATTTATTAGTGTCTTTAAAAATTATGTCTTCAAAGTCATAAGTTCAAACATAAGACATTTTGTGTGCATGTTCGTACTAAGTGATCACTCTTACATTTTAATAAAAAAAAATTTAAAAAGTTATAGTATCAAAAGGTAAGATTTTTTCTACTCAATTTAATTTGAATGCTGAATAGAATCTTGTGATTGTTTTAAGCCATCACTTGCCAACTTGCTAGGCACTATATGGACAACGTGATGGGTCAATTAACTGAGGCCGTAAATTTATATAAATTGAAACAAAACAAAGGGAAATTTTAATAGAAATGAAAACACAGTTTCTGTCTCCATCAGAAGAAAAGCAAATTCAGAAGGGTAGATTTCCCATTTCAGCATAACCATGCAGTGTTCTCGAGTTATTTGAATAAAGAGCAGTTAGTTTAGTAAAATCACTAGGCCTGCATATTAATTTATTATTTTGGATTTTATTTTATACAGATTTGTGCCTGAACGCAACGTTGCAACCTCATTTGCTGCCCGTAATGTAAAAAATACTGTTCCGTTGTCTCTTCTCAGTTACTCTCCAATCAATATTTACTCTCCAATCAAACCTTGGTTGAAATTACCAAATGAATTCAAATTCAAAAAAGGAAGATCATCAAGGAGTTTGTCATTTTTACGGACCGGATGTTTCGTGGTATTAATGTCATTTATTGGTATGTACAATTATAAAAAGTTAAAATGACAAAAATGCTCTATCTATTTACTATTATATATTAGGAGTTTGACGAAAAAAACAACACTCATTATTCTATAAAGTTAGAGAAAGTTGCTTTCCCCCGATACAATGGTATCACACGCCGTTTGGTTAATTATAAAGTATATAAACGGAATAAAATTACTTTCCACATACAAACAAATGAAATTTTCATGCAAAGAATACTTTGCCACAAAACAAAGCCTTATTCATCAGTGCTCGTTGATTTTGTTGTATTTCTACGTAAATGGATTAGCAGCATCACTTTTCTCCATGGACGATACCAAGCACAAGTTGTACAAGTTGATATTGTTATATGCCAATATAGTGGCATATAGTTTTACGGTTTTTCCAGAAATAATTAGTCATGAGTCAAGCATGTCCTCTATGAAGCTAACATCAAACTACATATATAAAGAGAAAAGAATAATTCCTTATACAACACGAGGCTATTACTTCAGCCTAAGTCTCACTAATGTGAAATGAGATCGTTAGTATTGCAGCTATTCCATGATGGGGGAAAACATGTTACACTACCTCTATAAAGTTCCCCTTCATTGGGAAGTCAGACACTAAGAAATTTACAACTACAAAAACAGAAATCACCCAGCTTTAGATGAGTCAATTGGTAATTGCTTCTGTAAGTTCCTTCTCAAAAACTGCGACACACTTGCACAAGCAGCACGCCCTCGTTCCAGGCAGTGAAGATAATCATCCACTTGAATGAATTCAATCAGGAAACCAATTAGATCAACCATTAGAAAATTAAACTAACACGCACATCCAAATTGCAACCGCATGTTACGCAGTTCAGAGAATCCACTCAGAGAAGTAAAAATTTATGTTAGAAACTTCGTGTCAAAATTCCTAAATTGCTCTTTCGCAACTTACTATGCTGTACAATGGAATTCTTATGGTTTTTACTATATAAAATTGAAGAATCAGATAATTGAAGCCTTAGTAAGATAATCATTGAACGAATAGATGATTCATGCAAAGTCACATTAAGAAGATATCCAATATCCAAAAAGAACAAAAATTTTAACGTGTGACAGATACCTGACATTGCACCATGGGTAACAGATGTAATAATTCCATGCTCCATAGGTTCATTGCTAACCTTCAGTGATCCTTCTGGTAGGACTGAAACATTTCTATTTGGGAAGACTAAATAAGCAAATGCTTTCGTTTTCTGTCATTAAAGAAGAATTACAGCAAATTAGAATTATGTGCAAGAAGCATGGGCCTCAAGGCCCTCAACTGCATTTTGAAATTACAGTCTATGAACTAGGGAAATGAAAATGGAAACAAGTCCGACCATATTAAAAAGAAAAAACCATAGGTGCAGAGAAAATATAGAAAATGCAAATTGCAGTGTTCATGTCACAAAATCTGATGTGTTACACTCACTTTGCTACATCCATATGCAGTCAATAATGGGACCATTTTTAGAAAGACATGTGGCAGGACTTGATTAGTAGACTCTCAAATGTTATGAGCAGCAAATGAAAGCTCTGAAACTAATAATTAGGAACTCTTCCAAATACAGAGAAGACACAAAAAACTTAGACATGACAATGAAGATCATAGAACAGATATAGCAACATAGTACATGTAAGGGTTGATATTGATAAGTCAATTGACACGCATGCATTCAAATTGACAGTCAATAATGGACGAAAAGATTCTACTAACCTCCTCTTCAAGTTTAGTGGGGTCCAGTATAACATAACCATCTTCTGCTACACAACAACATATTGCGACTAGAAAGACAAGCATGATAGAGTCATTATTCTTTGAATAATGTGAAATTAATAACTAAAAGATAATAACCAACAAAATTTTGGTTACCAGAAAGATGTTTGAGTGGGATTCCTGCATCTACAAGAGCAGCACAGGCTGCATTTATGGCACATGGAAGAAGCTATGAATTAAGTCAAGCTAAAGCAATAAGAGATCCAGAAGCTTACAACATATATGAAAATATATTATACAATGTTGGTAACATTCATTGTCCTTTATAATCCTAAAAAGGTCATTAGCACCTGAGCCAAGTCAATGAACAGAATTGGACCATTAGCACAGAATTGCAGAGACACATTAAATGTTGGGAAGTGGATAAGTTTAAGGTTCATTAGATTGCCACCCATAAATTTCTTCCTGTTGAAAACCTCTGTTCAAAGAAAAGACTGAGATATTGAAGGATGACTTGCTCTTATATATCATGAAAAACTAATAAATTGAAGATTCAAAAGGAAGAACAATGAGAATCAAGAATGACCAATAAAATGAAGATTAGAAAGCAAAGAAATTAAAGTTTAAAACAAAGGCTAATTATTGCGGATTGTTGATTGATCCACCTTCCTTCCCTTCCAAATACTCTCCAAAGTACATGAAAGCAAAAAATGTGCCATATTTGATTCACTATCAGACTAAAATCCTAAGAGATACATGTAAAGAAGATCATAATCAAAATCCATAACAATAAAGACATGCAAACAAGTAAGGTAAGCTTGCCATCAAAACAGACAACATAACAATCTCAAAGATACAGTTATAGGTCATAATAGAATTAGATATTAAAGTAGGATACAGCCCCGTCATCATGGACAACCTGCAGGAGAAACACAGGATTCAATCTTGCAATACAATAGGCTAGATAATAAGTAAAAATTCTGCACATAACCAGGAAAATATATACCCACAACCCAAATAAACAGAAGGAGGAAGTGCAGATAAGCTACTCCATCAACAAAAAAATTCAAGACATGAACAACAATGGCACAAAATTGCAGAATTGGACAATAAAATTAAAATTTTAAATTGAAATTTCAACGTAAAGGCCCAGCATTATATTTCTTGAATGAGTATCGGACACATTCACGTCAGAACACAAGTCAATAGCACTAGTCCTACTCATTACAATCAAGACATACTTCAACAAATTATTTTCAATCTTACGCTAACTTCTGCATTTTCACTTTGTTTATGTAAGATCAGAGTTGCATAACAATTTTGTATTCAGATGCATCCCTGAAGTGTTGAATGAGACATAAGTCCAGCAAGTGTGGATATAAGAGCAAATTTGCATCAAAAAATTCATATTCAGCTGCATTTCATTTTGCACCTATCTTCATGAAGTAGTGAACGAGAAACAAAAAGAAACTACTGGGACTTCCCATTGATATTTGCCTATTCGCAAACTGTTTTCAAAAGATGCTTGTGCCTTCGTGAAATATTTGATATTAGTTTACTATTTCTAAGGTACGTAAGAGACAAACGGGGGGGAGGGGGGAATAGTGTTGCTTCACAAGGCCTTATATTCAGGGGAAAGACTGTTCATGACGAAGCTCACCTGGACTATAACTGAAGTTGTGGTGTTTGGATAAATGGTCCGAAGGCAAATGCTTTCAAGAGTTCTTTTAAGTATCATCTCATATTCCTTCTCCAGTTTTCCTAATCCATGATAGTAGACAACCAAAATTAAATAAACTAAATCCAAACGAGTCCAATTCAAGGTAGATTCCAAATCAGTTTCATATGCAACCACGAGTAAGGATTATGTGAAACTAGTGCATTTTGATTCTGGTAAAAAATGTAAATTATAAATTCTAGCTGGAGTATAGAAGCCATAATTAAAAAGTAAAACCAATAAAGAAATAAAATGGTCACATAAAATTGAAAGAAAATAAAAATTCCTACCAATCTGTCCCGTCTTAGGCTTCCACATAACTTCAATAGAAGCCTTTTCCGGATTTTCATTCTTCTTAGTTCCAGCTTTGGGTCCATAAACAGCAGCAAGAACTTTAGTTTCTCCTACAGAACAAATAAAACAAAACATAAATACAAAATAAAACGTTAAAAAGGGGGGGGGGGGGGACAACGACAACAACATTTACAGAAAAAAGTTTCGAAATAAACATAATACAAATTTGGACAAATCTTAAAATAAGGAAATATAACAGAAAATCGAAGATGGAACAAGAACCTTGAATCCAATTAGCAGAACCATGTGCCCGATTGAGGACGCTTCGAGAGCAAGCGAGTGGCCTCAATTGATTTAGCGAACGGCCATCAGTTCTATCGATTTCCATCACTGGAGAAGCTACCAAGCAAAAACTTGCTAGAACTTATGTTTCTTACTGTATAAACCCTGGGAATGAAGGTCGAAGAAGAAGCTGCAGCAACGGTCAGAACAGTGCATCAAGATAACAAGCCGATGAGGAGGACGGAGGAGAACCGGTGTCCCACCCGCGTCCCTCGCGGATAACGGAACGATTATTCAAACCAAATAGGTAGCAGACGCACAAGGACGACGACGGCGGCGGCCAAATGAAGAAGGTCGAATAGAGACCTGAACCATTGGAGGGAGAACAAACGCACAGTTTCATTAATTCAGAAATTCAATTCTTGTTGTTAGTTGTTGGGCAGAAAAACAAACCAAATGAGTGAGCAATAAAAAAGGTCAAATGGGCCATAACCAAAATGTGCTTGAATAATCTGTAGTTTAAATAAGAATCGGACCTAATGACCCAAAAAAAATTCAACTTTAAACTCTATTTGTTTCGTAAAAAAAATATTTTTTATAAAAAATATTATTTACATATATACTAATAAAAAAATAATAAGTTATTTATATTAATGATTAAGAAATGTGATACTTAGAAGGTTGGAAATGAAAAAAAGTAATTTCTTTTTGAAATATGAAAATTTACTTTCCTTAAATTCTTTATATTCAATATCAAGTAAAGCATTTTCTCTCGTTTTAACATTTTATAATTATATTTTATGAAAAATATTTTTTAATGGAACAAATGAAGCTTTAATGAAAATTAAATCATACTTCTAATAATATAATTTAACTATTAAGTAATATACTATATTATTAATTATTAACAAATCTATGTAAATAAGATGTATTTATTTTTTTATTTTTTATGTTCATATATAAAATTTATGCATATTTTTTAACATATCCTAATTTTAAGAAAATTACATTCATTCAATCTTATCGTAGCTCTATTTCACATAAATAACTAATAAATTAATTAATATTTAATAAGTTAGTTGGTAACTAATAATAGCTTATAAGTTATTATCAACTATTAACTATCAATTATAAATTATTAGTTAATTTATTATATAAGAAATATTTTACAAAATTAATTGTTGAACTAATTAAAATTATAAAATAACATAAAAAGATATATTACTAAAAATAAAAATGTAAATTAAAATAATTCATATTTATTTAATAATTAAATTATATTTATGCAATTAAGATGTTCAAAATAAAAATATATTATTTAATTAATTATACCTATGAACCTATATATTTATTTACTTATATAATTTTTATTATATAATTATTATTTATAATAGAATTATAATTATTTAAAATATAATTAATTATATTTTATGGTATTTCATATTTATTTACATATGTATTTTTATATATTTATAGTTTAAATATAAGTATATAATTTTGTTAAAATTAAATTAATTATATATTTTATGACATTATATATTTTTATTTGTCAAAGGTTTAGTTTAAGAATATAATTACTTAAATTTTAATATTTGTAATTTTTTATATCGTATATTTATTTATTTACTTACTTAATTTTTTAGTTAATTATTTATAATAAATTTATAAGGATAAACTTGAAATAAAATGATGCATTAATGCCTTTTTTTCCTCATTTTATTTTCTTGAAAAGAGATAACCATTAAAAGAGTTTAATTATTTAATACCTAAGACATACCTAAAAATAAAATGAAATAACAAGTATTTATCTAAAATGACAAGTGTAGTCTATAATGATGCTTAGTGGCTCTTTCTTTAAACCTAACTACCAAATTTACTGATTTCCATCTCATAATAATATAACAATATTATTACAAATATCCCTCATAGCATTAGATGTTTTTCTCATATTTTCATTATTTGTGAAACTATCTTGAATATCTGCGAGTTCATCATCATGTATGTAATCTGAATGCTGCTCTAGCATAATAAACATTAGGTCTTCAGCTAAGTTGATTCAAATGTAATTATGTAATGTAAATGCAACTATTATAATATCAATCTATGTATGCATACTAAATTGCAACATTTTGCTCAATATCTTCCACATCTTCTTCAAAACTCCAAATGATCTTTCAACACAACTTCAAAGAGATGAATATGCATAATTAAAGGCTCCATGAGTATTATTTGGTGGCTCATCTTGAAATTATGATTGATGGTATCATGTTTTTAGATCGGATACCAAATATCCTTGTTTATCTAGATATCATTTGTCCACCAAATAGCACCTATTTAATTGAAAGACAAAAAATAAGATTAATTTTCATTAAACTTTTTATATCAAATATATATATAAAAAAGATACCTTGTGGTAGGTGAGGAAAATTCATTGTCAGCGTGTTAATTGCATGCATAGAAACACGAGTATTATGCATTAATCCCTCTCATCTAACCAATAAAAATGTGAAACACATATTAAAGTCACATATGGCCATGACATTAAAAGTAGAGATCCTTTTTCTTTCTATGTAATGCAACTAATCTGCTTCAAGGATACATATAACTATATATGTGCCATCAATACATCTAGTACAATCTTATTATGCAATTTTAAATTATAAGATACTGTTCATATAATAGAAGATAATATATGTTATCAAAATTTACATTATAAACAATATCAAAAAAAATATTACCTTAAAGTATGGCATGTATCTGTCATAATTAGCTATTTAAGGTGGAATATATTTAAAACTTGGATCCTTTGATTGTATCACATCATGTGCAAGACCAAAAAACCTTTTTTCCTACCATAAATTGCTTCTAAAACTTCATGAAATGCTTTACTATTTAAGGTGGAATATATTTAAAACTTTAATCCTTTGGTTGTATCACATTATGTACAAGACCCATAAAACCTTTTTTCCTACCACAATTGCTTCCAAAACTTCATGAAATGCTATACTAATAATTGATCCTAATTATTGAAATCATTTGTAAGTATCTCTATTAGAAATACCTAAGGCAATGATGTATAAAAATATACTCACTTTCTCAATAACTGACATTCTATCACTTTTTTATAATCTATATTTCATTGATAGTTCTTCACATAATTTCAAAATATACTCGACTCCATTCTAAATGCATTCATACATTGTGTAGGGTTTCCATTCAAAACTTCTCTCATTAAATCTTCTCCTCTTTGCAATAAAGTCATGTATGGTTCTTTATAAATATATTTATAATAATATGTAGTTATAGCAGTTGTTGTTGAAGCTGCAATTATCCAAAATTTGTTGTTTTTTCTTTCTTTTCTCATTGTCCATGGCACACCTATTTCATAGAAAATATAAAAATGCAAATTTACTAATCTCTATAATAACTAGTTCAATAATCCATACATAAAGATTGTCTCAATAAAATATTATATGTCCAATTATAAAAATTCAACACTACCACCATATAAACAAGCATCCAAATTAAATAAAACAAGTTCAAAAATAAAAAAAAATAAATCAAACATTTAGTTTTTCTTTATAGCATGCATGTAATTCAACCAAGCCATCCTAAAATTATTATCCTCCATGTTAAGGAATATCTCTCTTCTCATAGCATTCTTAAGCAAATAGAATTAATAACATCACATATCACCACTTTTTAATAAGTTGCAATTAACTATCATGCAATTAATTATATTCATTATTGCAACAACATTAATAGTAGATGTTTGAGCATTTTCACTACAAACAGTTGTGGCATTTGATTCTAAAGCAATCTTACAATAAGTTAGCAAACCATCAATTTGAAATGATAACATTTCTGATCCTGTTGAATGTTTCCCTGAATGCTTCATTTGAATAGGATTGATATTTTTTGTAATAGTCCTTGTACCACACTTTTAAGGTTGTCTAAAAATCCCCTAGTACCACTTCTTTCACCTTAGTTAGGTCCTTTATTACTATTATGACCTTGGTTAGGTACTTGGTTTAGTTTTTGAATACCATCATACCTTTGGTTTGGTATTTGGTTACTACTATGGCTAAGATTGCTCACCTCATGCATAAAATCATTCTAAAAACTATTCTTTCTCATTTCCAAATTTTCTAAGTGAGAGTATTGAGAACAAAGATAATCTTGAATATGTTGTTTCCTATCATTATGTTCTACAACACACGTATCCTCTTTATCACCACTTTTTTCTTTTCTTTTAAAACTCAAGCTATGTTGCATAATATTCACCCTTAAAGGATCTATTAAAGGTGTAACACAATCTATCCCATCAACTACTATATCTCTAAATAAGTGATCCTATTTTTCTTCAATAGAAGCGTTTATTGCTTTATTATGAAACTTTCTAAATTTAGCATTCTCCTACATATACTAAAAATTAAGTATTAAATCCATTGAACTAATTATAAATATATATGATTTATTTTGATTGAATGGTAGACATAGTAACAAACTAATATTTAGTTTCATGTCCTACCACTCATCTAAATAATTAAGTTTTCCAGAAACAGGGTCCCACCTTAAGCTAGTTTCTATCCTCTTAAGTTGTTTTTAAAGACACCAATCTTTCTTCGTTGCATCATATTTATTCTTTATACTTTTGTCACTAAAATTACAGTTAGTTATCCTTTTAAACTCCTATTCAAGCTCATGCCATTTAAATGATTGTTTGCATCTATTATTCATTATGCATTTGATACAAATATCACATAAAATAATTATGTTCTCATCTTCCCAAGTAAAACTCCTTATGTTTTATGCATTGTTATTATTTGATGCTATCTTTCTTATTAAAATAATCCAACATAGAAATATTAAACAAAAATAGAACCCATTAAATTCTGCCCTTTAGCAAAATGATAGAAAAATAGCAATAACATTAATTAATTTCTCTAATGCAAAGTAAGCAATAACTTCTAATGGCATTACTTTTGATGATAACATTTCTATTTTTATAATGCTCTTCTTATCAAGGTTCCTAATAGGATTTATCTAGGGGAAATTTTCTAAACTCAAAACCAACATTCCTGGACTAATGAATAAACTAAATAAATATGTTTCTTATACAATCTATATAAGAGGAAGTCACACATTAATAGTCATACTCATGCAGTATAAATAATAAACTTTTGACATTTTAGGATAATGCTAAACTAAAGGATTAACCTCTATATAATTATTTGCTCAAGAGAAGCCTTTGTAGATGGAAAATAGTGTACATTAAGCTAGAAGGATCCTTAATGCACATAAAACAATAGCAATACCATGGATTACATAGATTATTGATTAGATGAAATAAATTCTAATTTAACATTAAGAATAACAAAGACTAAAGTGCTTTTGTCATTATTTAAACTTTATGGATGGGGAAAGCCTATATTTGTCAATATTAGATAGGCACACCTTATTCTTACCAGGTTCTACAGATAATGGATCTCTAAATGTAAGCTTGGTAATGGAAATGAGGCATATGGAAGCTTTTGAGAAGTTTTTCTATGAAAGTATTACCAAAAACTCAAATCACTTGGATCAACTATGTAAAGCATGACTTTAAGTTTATACTTCCCAATAAATCTAAGATGGAATGGATAATTAAGTACAACTGGAATAGAAATATAGAAACTTTATTGATGTAATAAACTAATAATTGATAGTAAATGTTTATATTGAATAATTAGCTAGCTTAGTTCACACTATAAACTTTGGTCTTTCAAAAGAACAGATTCACATTGCTACCACGTATGCTTATACTGATATGTTTACATAGGTGATTCAGAATTGTAGTTTAAGCATTGTAATCAAATGACCAAATTAACTTCATTAATCATGATAGAGATTTTAGCAAACAACCACACATGCCTTACATTAATCAAGATATGAAAACTCAGCACTAATGAATTAACCTCATAACTTTTGCAATATACCAGAAAATCACCCCAACTGATAACCAGAAGAAAGGACGAAGTTTCCATGGCCTCTAATTTAGCATAAAAAATAATAGAGAATGGCTTTTAAAAATGATATTCAATCTTCTTTGTGATTTTAGCATTAAGAATATTAAAGAATGGCTATTACAAATTAATTCATTTGCTTTGTGATTTTAAAGAAGGCACTAATAATAAATGACTTAAGCTCCTAAAACTTTGGACCTTTAAAAAATTTTATAGTAAAAGCAATTATAAACTAACAAATTTACCTATAGATTATTATTTTGTTCACTTGATTCATGTGTGAATTTAAATTTTTATTGTATATGATGTGAAACTACACTAAACAAAAAGTTATGCTTATAAAATTGCAGAATGGTGATAATGTGTTCATAAACTTCTCTACCTTCCTCCAATTGTGTCTACTAAATTCCTAACTGTGTTATTTGTAGTTGATTGCAACAAGCCACCAATTTGCTTAAGTATTAGAAACAGTAACAACTAAAACAACAATATTTCTCATTCAAAATTCACACTATACATGATCATTGATTAGTAACATAGTATGCATATAAAAAAGCTTGCAATATCTTCATGCTTACCAAAACATATTATTATAACTTTCATAGCAATTACACAAACCTTAAATTTTAAGAAATAGAGAATGAATGAAACTTTTGCATAATTGCAAATCCAAAAAAGAAGTAAAATTAAAGAAGGAAAAAACCTCATTGTATTGGTTGAAGTCTAGAAGTGTTCTACGATAGTATTCTAGCAATGCTATGGTGATGTCTTGACAGTGCAACAGTTGTGTTCTAATGATTTGTGGGTTGATAGCATTATGTTTTCAAAAGAAAGTGCTAGACGTTAGATGTTGGAACACATTTTTAGGAAAAAAATTATTCAGATTTACATTATAAAAGGTATGCATTGTAAATTAATAAAAAGATCAAGGACAAATTTGAAAAAAATTTAAAAATATAATAACTTATAAGTTATAAGTTACTCCAAATAATTTATTAAATGAGGGCTTATTCTTTTCAATAAGTTAGTACAAAAAATATTTTCTATGTATTAGCTTATAACTTATTAATTAAGTCAATAAATTATAAATTAGTTTATTTAGTGTGCGAAACGAAGCTCATATCAAACCCATGTCACATCAAAAATTTTGAGCAAGCCCCCATTGTATCATATCCTAATTTTTTTAAAAAAAAATTGTATCTCCTCCTCACTCATATTACATCACACTATTTTGACCCTTTCCAACCTATTTAAGACTGAGTTAAATCACCAATATATGATAAACCGAGCAGCCTATTTAAGACTAAGTTAAATCATCAATATATAGTAAACTGAGCAAGCTAATTAAATTTTTTAAACTCCAACCTTTATATAGTCCAATGAATAGGTGCAAGGTAATAATTATTGTATATTAATTATATCAGTGTATTATTAATTTAGATCATTGTATTTCATTCACTTTGCAATATTACATAATATTATATAAAATAAATGAAATTTAATAATTTAAATCAATAGTACACTACTACTATGTAACGAAATTTCTTTTTAAATGCAAATTGACATATGTAATAAAATTGGTTTATTCAAACGCTAAGGGATTTTGTATTTAGAAACCATTTAAATGCATCAACAACCGAAATCTACCATACTTGCTGATAATTTCCTACCTATTTTATTGTGCTAGTATTGCCCAGCCATCAATTTTACTTAATATTTAATTTAATTTAATAATTTTTTTTTACTATTTGTCAAGTAGGGGTGAGTAAATTTTTTTTTAAATTAACCGATGTGGTTATCACGGTTTTTTTTAATATACATCCATTGACGATTTAAGTTTTAGTCTGTTCTTCGGATTTCGATGTAATGTGAGTGAAGTACTTCTTAGCTGCATTAATCTGATATCCGACCAATAAAGCGTATATCGCCACCTTATACTTCCCTTGTGCTTCTCTACTCATTGGATTAGTGAGCTATTGTCAACATTGGGCTTTGCTTTAGCCCATAATGATATGTAATTAAATGGCTCTCCCATTTACGTCAAAACGACGAAACTCTCGCTCGCGTTTCTTTTCATTATCGACTTCACCCATTTCATTTTTCGTTAACTCAGGAAAAGCCACCCAACGTGATTTTTCTCCTCTCTCTTATAATTTTATTGGAATTTTGATATAAATCCTATTTTTATTAAGTAAGATAATTATTTATTTTTGTCTGCATCTTGTTCAAGTTTAACTTTTGAAGAAATAAAATTGTGATCAAACTAAATAAATTTTATTATTTAATATTATAATTAACTTAGCCTTATTTTTTTTATATAGCATTTTAACTTATAAATATGTGTGAAATGCAAGATTTGTATTTGTAAATCTCACAGGGTTACTTGAGATTTCACACTTAATTTTTAGAGACGTAATTAGTTAATAAGTTAATTGATTATATTATAAGTATTTAATAAAATTAATTATTGAGTTACATAAAAAATATAAAATAATATAAAAATATATATTAATATAAATAAATATATGAAAATTGGTTCATATTTATTTTGAAAGTAAATTATATTAATATAATCAAAAGAGGAGTATAATAACCTAAAATTTAATTAATCATGTTTATGATATTATATATTATTTATTTATTATTCAAATAATAATAGAATAAGCTAAAAATTAATTAATTATATTTTATGACATTGCATATTTATTTATTTATATTTTTTATTTATATTGAATTAATAAAGATATATTAAACATTTATTTACATAATTAGAATATAAATTATTATTTAATTAAAAAAGGAAAATTTGGAAAAAAAAATTGAAACATTATTAATTTATAAATTATAAACTACTTTTTAAAATTTGTCAAATAAAAACTTGTAAGCTACTAGCTTTTAATGCATCAAATACATCTAGAAATTAATTATAATTTATTGACTAAATCAATAATTATAAATTAACTTATTTGTTACATTAAATACACACCTATTCTATTGGTAAGATTTTTGGAATGATATATATATTATAAGGTATTTTTATATATATTTAAAATGTGATTTAGTTAAATATCTGTTTGAATTTGTGATTGTTAATTTAATGCTTCTTTGATCTTAAATTATGGCAACACACTTCTGCATCATCACATCATCAACTGATCATCCCAATATTTCCCAACATATCTTTCTCTATTTCTCGCTACCGTTACCATTATTCCTTTGTGTTCGATCAGATAGTTCTTCTGAATCTGCTCTCCTTATGGGTTTTACGATTTAATATTCATGAACAACTGTGACAGGTTTCGTTTTTCTCAGTAGTGAATGCTTAACAAACTCGTCCAATAACATATATGAAGATTTATGTCTCTCTCATCTTCTCCATGAACCACATCTAAAACTTTGCTCGCTTAATATGCTTTCCATTTGACTACGGGCAATATATCATTATATCCAAATTCCTATTCATGAACCCAACGATGTTTGAGGGGTTGGGATTTTTTGTTTGAGCGTGAAAGTTTTTTTTTTTTAATTTTTTCATAGTAATTTTTTTCTGGGATTTTGTATTTGGCTTTGAGGTTTTGAATTCGTTGTGATTTAATATTTTTTGTCTTCGTAACTCAGCCAATATTCTTAGATTCGATTCAATTTGATTTGGCACTTTTTAATTTCTGTGCAATAAAATTTTGTATTAGCATCTTTCTATTTTGATCAAATCTGTTAGCACATTTGAGATTTTCAGTATTGAAACTCCGTTTCTATATTCTTAAAAGTGTAAAACTGCCGGTGTTTTTAATAGATTTTATCATTTTAATTGAGATAATATTTAATCTGATTTTTTTTGTTTAAACTGATTACAACCAGCTTAAACCGATGTCAACCGATTGATTTCGGTCTGTTGAAATTAGAGCTACAAACCGCGATAATCTAACTGGTGCCCACCATTGTTGCATCAACTTGTCATCGTGGATAGTCCCCAATCACTCAAGCACTATTCCGGAAAAAGAATATGGATCTGGATCGAAAAACAATTTAATTAGATTGCTTAGAAAGATTTTAAAATTTACTGTCAAACTAAGGACTCTTCAAGGCATAGAGCAACCAAGCAACAAATAATAACAATATGGCACCCTTGGTACTTGAAGGCGCCAATTTAGATAGCACTCTAGTGTAATTCAAATTTTGAATACCAATTGCTTTGGCGTTCCTACTCCCTCTCTTTCTATAAATCCCCTTGACCGCAACTCTTTCTTCCCACCGCTCTTCATTCTCTCACTCGCAATTCTTCATTCTTTCTTCATGGTATAGCCCTACGACAACATTTCCTTCTTCGTATTTCATCCACAGCAAATCTGCTCTTCTCTTTTTGCTGTTCCTTCTTCTTACCAATTAATATTTTTATAATTTTTATATTTGTATTATAATTTTTATTAATTATTATGAAAATATATTTTATAGTGGTAGAGAAATTTTTTTAAGGTATAAGGTATGATATATACAATAAGATTATTTTTATTTTATATTAATTATTATGATTTATTATATGAAAAAATTGTGAAAATTTATATATATTGTGATAGTTTGTGGTGGAAATAAAGAAGAACAAAGCGGATAAAAAAAAGTGTCTTAAAATAGGATTTAGGTAAAAATTATGTTTAAAAATTTTTTAAATGTAAAATTTTAATATATAATAAGAGAAATAACAAAAATAAATTTTTAAAATATATTAAAGTAAAAAGAAGCTTTAAAAATTAGGATAATATTATTAAAAAATAAATAATTTTTTATTTAAATAATAGATATAAAAAATGTAAGAATAATAATTATAGCAAAAAAATTATGTTACACATAAGTTTATTGTAAAAATATTAAAATATATAAAGAGGTACTGTAATATAATATTAAACAAACTTAGTGTATGTAGAAAAGAATTCATGATTTTAATCATAAAAATATATAAACAGTAATGTGTAAATATTTTTGTTTGCTAGTTATTAATAGGTGTGAAGGGAAAAAATTATTATGAAATATTAAATGTAGTGTATTAAAATAATTAATCAATTTAATAAGAATAATTTGTAACCAATAAACAAAAAAAATACTTGAAAAAGATAAATTAAAATATAAATAAAATTGTATAGCCAAACATTATATAGGATAAAAAAATAATAAAATTTAATTGGTAGGAAAAATTATTATATTATATGGTATATCTGTTATATATTAAAAATTATTATGAAATGTTAATTGTATTGTATTAAAACAGTTAATCAATTTAATAATAATTTTAAAAGAAGGAATCTATACTTGAACATAATATATAAAATAAGCAGAAATAAATTATATTGCCATAATTGATAATTTAATCATAATGCAAAAAATATACATAGGTAATCATATTTAAAAATTAAATTTTTTTTAATTGTGTTCAAGTAAGTCAAAATTGAAATTATTAATTCAAATATAAATTTAATATTTTTGTAATAATTTATTTATATTACATTCAAAATTATGTTAAAAAAATAGGTTTAGAATTTATTTATTTATTTATATCACACCTGCAACTGAAAATTAAAAATTTGTGTTGTATAAAAAATTATTATTAGTATAAAAATAGCAATATATATGAGGAAAAAAATGTGGGCATATGCAGGTCAGAATCGATTTGGCCTGTGCGGATAGATTATTATATATTATTAAAATATATACCATATAAAAATAACAATACATATTATTATTTTTTACTTATAATATTGAATACTAGTTGATTGGTTAATAAATACAACAATTGTATAGGATAATTATGTGTCAGTTGTGAGGATGTAGTAAATGTATTGTAGTTAAAAGTAACAAGATGAAGAAAAATTTGATTATTTTTGTACATTCAAATGGTATAATGATTAATGGATCAATGGGAGTAATGTACGATGGACCTCCTCCGAAGGCATTGGAACTGAAAGGATGCAGCACCATAGATGTTTTGCGAAAAAAAATTTATTCCCAAACGAAGCTTGCACAAAATCAAGCTGTTAGGAGAATTATTTATAGGTTTCCACCGTATCAAACAAAGGCTCAATATATGGCATATGAATTAGACGACGATGAAGACTTAGCATGTGCCATAACAAGCTACGAACAACATCTGACAATGACAGCAATGGAATTATATGTGGAGTTGACGACATCTGAATTGCATGCTACCAACCTTGATTCACAAGAAAGAGGATCAATAATTAGACCACTCGTAAATCCAATGGTTCATATTAGTACTAGTTGTTCGATAGTGTGAGAAGGCCTTTCATACACGGATGCAATTGTATTTCACATTTTTGATAACTATATTCCTGTATTAGACTCATTTGTGGCGAGTGTTCTCCCAAAAATGCCTTCACATATCATGATGGGGTCAACAAGTACCTGATTAATCATAGAGGATGAATTCATTAATCTTGCAATCATGGATGCCCACCTTAAGTCTGGTTTGAAGATGATAAGGTGTCTTACAGTAGTGGTGATAATTTTGACACAGATGATGAACAACGTGTAACTATACATGATGACAGTGTTACAGGTCAGTGTATGAGGAGTGATAATGCTCCACAAACATCATGTGGTGTCCCTCAAGTTGTTGTCTTCTCTTACATTGATGGGGATGCCGTAAGGAATGTTAGTGAATTTCCGAAAATAATGAAACCAAGAGATGACTATGGCATGGAGGACTTATATATTGGACAAAAGTTTGATTGCAAGGAGGCATTGATTGTTACAACCAAGCATTACCACATCAAGAGGCATCATACTTATTACATGGAGGAATCTGATATTAGAAGATTGAGTTTGAAGTGTGATAACTATGGTGATGAATGCAAATTCCGCCTTAGAGCAACGAATTTGAAGAATTCTAGCACTTGGACAATAACTAGATTTTTAGGACCTCACACATGTGTTAATGTCAATTTAACACAAAATCACAAGTCTCTTAACTCTGAGTACATTAGTTCCATGATATTGGAGATGATTAAAGTGAAGCAAGATGTCCCAATTTTGCTTATACAAGAAAGGATGGAAAACATGTATGGGTATAAGATTTCGTACAGAAAAGCATGGAAGGCAAAACAGAAAACAATTGTCAAGGTGTACAAAGATTGAGATAAATCTTATGAAATGCTTCCTAAATAGTTAGACATTTTAGGGTATTATGACCAAGTTCTGTTCAAGTTGGAGTCTGAAGAATTCATCACAGTTAACAACCGTGTTGATCCACAAAAATGTGTTTTCCACTAAGTTTTCTGGGCTTTCAAACCATGTATTACTACATTTCCCTACTGTAAGCAATTTATACAAGTTGATGGAACATTACTGTATGACAAGTACAAAGATGTGCTATTGATTGCTGTGACATACGACGATAACAAATGTCCCATATCACTTACCTTTGCCATTGTTGAAAAAAAAACTCTGAAAATTGGAGTTAGTTTTTGACATTATTATGGGTAAATATTACAAACCAGTAAGGAATATACCTGATATCATATTGATATCGAGCTATAAAAGATGCTATAACAACAGAAGCTCTAGGATGGTAGCCTCCTTATGCTTTTCATCGGTACTGTATCAGATATATTGCCAGCAATGTTCACAAGAAATGCAGGGACGACAATGTCAAAAAAACTGTCCTTAAGATTGGTATGCGTTATATCACGATTATTTGTTGAACCTTGAATTTTTAAATTTTATTGTCTGGTAGTTCAACCCAGCTAAACTATTTGTTTCCTTGTGTTCAGCCTATAAGCTAAATCGAGAAAAGGTTATGAAGAGATTGGACAACTTAAGCAAAGTCAATGAGGAGAGCCATAAGAAAATGACTGTTATTCCGATGGAGAAATGGACATTTGCCTATGATGAAGGAAGAAGATACGATCATATGACGACTAATATTGTGGAGTGCATTAATGGCCTCTTTGAAGGATTAAGGAAGCTACCAATCATAGGCCTTGTTCAATAAACATTTTACATATGTGTTAAGTACTTTGTGGAAAGGGCAAAAGAAGCACATACTGAACTATAACAAAGTTATAGATACACAAGCAGATTCAGACAAAAGCTTGCGACTATCTAAGCACGTGCTTCTTCTTATCACGTTTGTGCATATAATAGACAAGGTACTAGATTTGAAGTGGTGGAGGGTCATGATCTGACTAGGGGATCATATAGAAAGGTGGTCCAATTGCTATTAGACAAAAGCCAATGTGAATATGGACAATTCCAAGCATATAAGTATCCATGCGCTCATATTATTGCTACTTGTATCTCAGTCAACATATCGTGAGAACCATATGTCGATCCTGTATACAGACTTGATACCCTACTTAATTGCTATAAATTTGAGTGGTAGCCGATCAGGGATTGGTCACAATGTAATAACTTACCATCATTTCCTATCTTGGCTCCAAATTCTCGAAGATTGTGTGAAAAGGGAAGACCGAAGTCAACACGAATCAAGAATGAGATGGATTGGCCTCAAGAGAGTGGTGTTTAGCAAAAGTGTGGTCTTTATAAAATAGAAGGTCACAATCATAGATGTTGTCCACTTCTTCATGGAGATGAATGAAGGACTTTCTTCACGTTAATTTTAATTTTTACTTTTGCACATGTATTAGAGAGTATGTTAACCAATGTCATAAGTGCAATGCCTAGGTGGTATGATCTGTTTCATTGTTGTAAAAGTGTATACCATTATTGTTATATATGTGACCCCATAACTAGAAATGTGAATGAATGACTTCAATCTTATTTTGCTACAAATTCCTGTGTGAATCTTTTTAGATAAATGACATATGAATGCAATATTAGTGTATGTTTATATTTCAAGCTAATGCAATTTGATTAATGGCAGATGACATCCATATCCTGACGTGTCGATCCTAGTCCATGGGATCCTTTACTTTTGACGGCTTATGACTCATACATATCCTATTCAATTCGGGTTGGCCATGTATGAAAATAGTTAGATCTTAAATTTAGTTATACTTTTCCATATTGTTAGTTGTAATAACATTTTTTTTTGCAACCTGATCGTGTATTGAGGATTCGACGGGTTCAACACTACCATCATTAGCAGCCACCAGAGTTGATTATCCCCTTACTACGATAGGCAGGTTTTTAAAGTTTTGCGATGAACGAGTTTGTTCCTATAGACCATCAGTTGATTAGTGCTTTCATAGAGCGGTGGAGGTCGGAGACATATACTTTCCACATGGCGCAAGGGGAGACCACTATTACATTGCTCGACTTACCCATTGACGATTGGATAGTGACGGGGCCTACTGTGTGGGGATGGGGAGGCTTGATAGAAGAATATCTAGAATTGCAGTTACTAGTGGACGAGAATGTCATAAGAGGGGGCGACTGAAGATGAGTTAGTTGGAAATACATTTCACTTATCTTCCAGATGATACCGATGATGAGACAATGCAAAGATACACCCATGCGTACATATTGCATCTCATTAATGGGACATTATTTTCCGACTACTCTGGGACTTATGTCCACCTCATGCACTTATCATTACTCAGAGACTTCTAGGAGGTAGGGACGCATAGTTAGGGATCTTCCTGCTTAGCCTATCTATACAAAGAGCTTTGTAAAGCCACTTCCCTTACAGGGAAATAGGAGGATGTTGCCTGCTACTACAGCTTTGGGCATGAGATAGATTTCCTACTATTGCCCCTACGATTACTATTTCAGCTATATCAAAGAAGGATGCAAGGACTAGCCTTTTTGCCAGTAGGTTAGAAAATTTTTTAATCTATACTTGTAATTGAGATGAGAACTACATTTTTTAACTTAATTGTTGTACTTGGTAGGTAGCACTATCAAAAGACGTTCTAGGATAGTCCTACACATAGTCTGCCTTATTATAGATACATGCTGGATCGTCTTCGACTCGATCAGGTTTGAAGGGGTTAATGGATATTTTTATTTCATTCCATTATCTATTTTTGTTGCATTTAAATGACAATATAAATGTGTAATTTCATATCATCTAAATCCTATACACTGAGGTGGTCATTGCGTCACTTCCTTAGTATTGTTTTCACTTGAGTGACATTTGGACAACAGTGGTGCCACTCATACACTTTCAAATTATCGAGTGGCACTAGTCAGATAGGATTTTGCGACAGTTCGACCTTCGCCAGCCTCTTCTTGAGCCACCAAAGCAAGTGGCAGAGGTCTATTGCCTTCATTTATCCGGTCGACATGATGAGGAGTGGTACATCTGACATTAACCGTACATTACATTATGGGATATCCATTGAGACTTGTGTGTTAACCACTTGCACAATTGGTCTTAGGCCCACGGTCCGAGTATATGACATGGTACAGATGGGTTACTAAGTGATTTATTACACTAGTTGGTGGAGCATTAGACCTTGTGGTAATACTGCATGCTAGTTATTTATGTCGGATTATATTCTTATGCATTAGTATTGTTACTAACTTTAATATTGAAAACTTGTACAGATTGATGAAGTGTCCACATTGGATGATTTTACTACACTTAATAGACAGTCTAGGTTCACCTTCGATGATTTTAGATCAGCGATTGACTCCATTCTTCACACATTTCACGAGGTTGATAATGTGATTATTAGTACATATGTAGAGCCAGCTCCTCCTGTCAATTATATCCCTGACCCTACGGAGGGTGACCATGATCAGCCTCACACATGTCGACGTCGTCGCACTGGTCCACAACCTACGTCGCAAGCTGATGTTCCCTCCACTCCCCAGGTGCATCAAAGTCCATTATCTTCTGCTCAGGATACCTTCATGATAATGTCAAATATGACTGCCTCATCTCACATGTACCCTACTGCACTAGATGTTCCTTCATCCTCCCGTATATTCTTGACTGCACTATATGCTCCCTTATCATCCCAGATGTTCCAGTTTACTTCAAGTGTTCCATCCTCATTTCAGGCATTTCCGCCTATACTAGGAGTTTCATCTTCATTCCATATCTTTCCTTCTAATGATGCTGGTCCTTCGCAGCCATATCCTTATAGATTTGATCTACATACTCAGGATCAGGGGACATTACTTGGTAGCATGATTACGGATGACTCAATACTTGCAGGTAAAGGTAGAGGTAGAGGTAGAAGTAAAGGCAGAGCTAGAGGTAGGGGAGCCACAGACATTAGAGATGTAACTCTTGAGCCTGCATAGAAGGTTAGCAGATATGGCCGCCATATTACTGATCCTGAATGTGAGACAGGACACCATTTACGTAGACATTAGCTTCCCTTTTCATATTTATTATATATTTATGTACGTTTATCTTATAACTTTATTGTAAAACATCAAATTTTGGAATGATTTTAATTATTATAAAATATTTATCTTTTTGTGTACGTACATCAAAGCAAAATTATAAATCTTCTCATAAATACACAATCAATTAAATTATCATATAACGTATCAAATATATGTAATTTTTTTCTAACAACTTCTTTCTACCTAGAATTTTATTCTCTCATTCCGTATTTTATTTTCATAATTTTTATTATTTTAAATTATTAACATATATTAATTTCAATTTTTTTTTCAAGTATTTGAGTTTACTTTTTCTAATAATAAGAATTAATTCATGTTCCACAACTCATTGTATTTTATTTTTTAATATTTATTTACTCATAATTTTAAATATTATAATTTAATCACATTTTTTTAACGATCACCCTAAACCCTAAAAATATTAAATATATTTATATACATTTCATTTAAATTTTAGATCTTCAACATTTTACTCTATTTAATTTTTAATCAAATTTTAATTTTTTTCACAAAATTAAATATATACAAAATTTTCTTTTTCTACATCAAATTAACTTTTATGTATTTTTAACAAATTAACAATTTCTACAATTATTTTATTTTTAATAAACATATAACAAGTCTAAATATTATTTTATTACTTCATATATAACATATGTCCTAAATTATATTTAATTTTATTCAATAATCACAATCAAATTTAATTTATTTTTAAACATTAAATCTTACATATAATATATTTAAATATTTTTCTACTTTTTAAATTAAAAATTTATATTTCTGATCTAAGGTGTCAAAGGAGATGGCGCCTTCATGGAACAAGGGCGCCATATTGAATTGCGCCCACTTGGTGAGGGTGCCATTCAGTTTGGCGCATCTCCGATGCCAAAAACGCCATTCAGTCTGGCGCCTCTCCGTTGCTGTGCGTATTTTGATAAAATATTTTGAAAGAACGGTAAAACGAAAATTTGTTTCTGAAACAACAGCAAATTATTACTTTAGCCACACTGAGCTGATCCTACTAAACATGACGAAAGGCCCTAAAACATTATAAGTAATTTCCCACAGCATGTATACATTTGTACAAATTCTCATGGAAAATCCAAGCATTGGCAGCAGCAAACCTTCAAAAGAAAATAATTGTACATTCACAGCATACAATCTGTCAAAGCTGGAAGCCTTCGGAAGAAATTAACCGGTGCTGGCGGCGTCTTATGCCGGAGCCTAGGATGCCTCATGAGGTAAAATCCGACCAAAACAAGAATCATCTGGAATGGTGTCACATAAAGAACCATAGCAGCCAAAAGGCAGAATGCCATGAATGTCAGTGTGGCACGCGGATCACGCCAACTTAAAAGTGATTGAATCCTTTCTCCTTGGGTAGCAATGTCTCCAACCACAGTCTGAATCCTCCCGGTTACACTCCTCAGCCGATCATACCTCCAACGGACAATATCTGAGCTCTTTCTGGTTGGAAATTGATCAAATTCTTCATCAAGCTCGTCCGGTGTCACGGCATCAGCGCAGGAGATCTTGATGTTCATATGAGGTGGATGTCTCGGCCGAAACCTCCACTTCCACAGGCCAATAACAAACATGTATAGGAAGAAGGTTGGCAGGATAAGTTCAGGGAAAAAGACCAGCATAAGATAGAGAATGTGGACCAAAACTGTTGTTACAGGATTTTTCCATGTAGCAACTTCTCCCAACCACTTTCCCACTGAGAACACTCCTTGGAAAACTGACATCAAGCGGTAGAAATTCGCCTTGCTGCGTCTCATGCTCCAAAAATGAGAATCTGCATCTGACATGTACTCGACCACCTCCTTCCTTAGAGGCGGCTCCGCCCGGCTAAACCGGGCTGCAACAATATTGACAGCCTGGTATCTCAGCTTCTCCTGTTCCACAATATTGAAAGGTTTCACATAGTGCATCTTTGGCAAATGGGGCCTGAAATACAAACGCATCATGTTAAGCACTGAGGTACACGAGAAGCGGACGGCCAAGTGCAATTCCCCCATCTTCTTCACACCAGAAGGACTCAGCATCAGTAATGGGTAAGTGTGAGTGTATATGCGGCCAGTTTCGAGAGTTGAGATCCGGATTCGGATCTTGCCAATTCTTGAATCTTTGTTATTTCCATTTGATCCGTCAATCTGTCCATTATCAAATACCCCAATGGTGAGAACTGTGGCCAGATCGAAAACTTCCCAAGTGTACTGCTCATTGTACTTTGGATTAAGGTTGTCGATTATGGTTCGAGTGCGCACCCATTTCTGGCTATACTTTGCCACACAGTATGTATCTGCTGTCCCCTTCCCATCTCTTGTTTTCGTGGGACTTAGTCCCTGAGCATTCAAAATGCCGAGTTCCAGAATCCCAATTGGATTCTTCCATAGCTGCTTAGCCGTGGGCCGGAGGTCACTGCTGTAGTAAGTTGACTCATGAAGAACATGGTATCCACCATCAAGACAGACACTGATATGGAGTTTACTAGAAAACTTGTCCTTCTCCTTCTGTTTCTGCTCGGCTTCCATGGCGGATGACATAGATTTTTTAAGACTATACCACTTACTACGGATGAATCTATCATCAAAGCGCCTTTCGACTGTATTTAAAGGAATAACAATATTCCCAATTGTCTCATCCTTGTTGGGACCAACACGATCTTCAACCGAAAGGACTAAATGTTCTTCGAAAGGCTCGGCAGCAACAAACATTAGTTCATGATCCCAACGTGGGTTCATGGTTCTTGATTGAACTGGTCTTGTCTTCAAGACCTGGTTACCAAGCTGCACCTTGACGTATGCATCTGGAAACCTCGACTTATCGGATGCAACTAAGTCATTTGCCTCGATTACTTTGACCCTTACGTACCATAGTCTTGGAGAATGGTAAACTTTTGATCGAATGTAAGTATAGGTAGCCGCGGTGCTTCCACTGGGAGAGATTGCATCAGAATGCCAAGCATCAGGAAAAGCCTCATCAGCTTGTGTGCCAAACCAGACTGCAAGCATCAGCTCACCCTTCTTCTTTTCCCCATTTTTGTCCTCGAGCCGGTACCATTCTGGTGCCAATGGACTATCAGGCGGAACCCGGGTAGGAATATCCTGGAAAGCTATTCTAACTATTCCTGCAAAATCATCCAATAATCTATCCTTGTCCATAACTACAACCTCAAGAACATGCGACTGCAGATTGTCCCTTGCAAAGGCAAAAACCTCGTTCCACTCGGGGTTCTTATTTTTCTCGTAATACTTAGTTTTTCCTTTGTAGTTTCCAATTTTTACCTCCACATATGGGTCAAGACTCCCGGTGACATCCATTGATGGAAGGTCGCGAGCTTTTACAACCCGCACAAAAAGGTATTGCATTGGTTCAATAAGATCATAGGTGCTTGCCGGCCTCTTACCACGTATAACCCGCCCACGAACAACTTGTCCACCTCCAAGAACAGGACTTGTCTCTTTGATAGTAAAATCAGCAGGAGGAGCTGGTGAAGCAGCAAATGCATGAACAACTTTTGGAGCAGGCGTGTTTGATTTCATCTCATGCACCCCGTAGTTTATGGTTGGCTGCACAGCTGCTGGCGGGGAAGAAGACTCCTTTTTCTCCTTATTTGAATCAGAAATGCTATGAAATGTGTTCTTTTCCTTGGCCTTTTTCCGGGGAAAGTTGTTCGGGACAGAATCTGTCATTGTTACCGGTGTTTGATGATCTTGGCCTGGATTTTGATCAGTATTGATAGAAAACTTCAAATCTGGAAGAGGGTTTGAAGATTTCAAGGAAGGATCATCTGTGACAAAAACCTTCAATCCAAGCTCTCCTTTAACCCGAGTAAGAACACCTCTCTTTTCGAGAGGGTAATGCAAAACAACAGCATCAGAATAAGGAACAAATGATGTTCCGGTGAGACAGACTTTGCCAAGCAAGGATTTGGAATTGCTGCTTTTGTTGTAGTGATAGATGCAGCCATCGAGAGTGAGGTGTGGTAACATGGTTGGATCGGAGATATTGAAGAAGAAGGTTTCATTCCAGACAGGATTCAAATCTTTGTCTTTAGTTATGGTCCGGAATTTCTGGCCATCAAAATGGAGTTCCACAAAAGAGCTGCATGAATCCTTCCCACCTTTGGGCACAAGGTCATGTGCACCCACAACTTCAACACCTAGCTTCAGATTGCTCATAGCCAAAAGTAAATTTTCCAGTAGAGGTTGAACAGAGACAAGTTAGGCCTGAGAAAAAAAGGGGGGATTTCAAGATCAAAATAGCATCAAGGGGAAATATTTCTACTACCACTCTAATAGTACTAATACCCCTTGTATCATGGAAAGTTAGATATTTTGAAATTATAGTTGAATGGATGCCAAAATTTTAGGTAGTGGTTTCTTGACCAATTAAAATTACGGTAAAACTAAAAATATTTCCACAATTATTACTATAAAAAAATATCTCCACACCAAAGATAAATTTGAATGAGAAAAAAACTCACCCATATTAGAATATATCAGAAAAGGAAATTAATGTCTGACCATATCACGTCAAGAAGCCAAAACTAAAGAGAATTTAGTTTCCGACAGAATTAATTCTAGAAGCTTAGATGTTTAATAAGGTACTATACCAACAGAAATTCACAAAACTAAATCTGATATTGTTCTCTCATGCTTTCAAAAGTCTAGTCAACCAAGGTGCTTAATATAAAATGAGAATTCTTTAATAGGATATAGTTCAAGTGAAGAAATAGATACGCTTATAAAGAACTTCTGAATTGTTTACGGTTATAGATTTTAGATGAAGGTTTCTAGGAAAAGAAGGAAGAAAATGGATATTCTGGATATTCTGATTGAAAAGGAAATGATACTTAAAGCTGAAGCAATACAGAGGAAGAGTCCCAAACCAATAAAAGAACTCCAAAATTGTCTTATCTACAACCAGAAAGCATTTCAAGAACAAAAGGAATCATTTACACCTTTTACAAATAGAGAATAAAAATAAAAACTCTATATATATATATAATCTGAAAAAGAAGAGTAAAAGTCATGAGCTTTTCATATTTTGACATCAGTACAGGGCCTCATCACAACAATCCCCTGCTTCTGTGTAGTGGAAAAAAATAAGATGGCAATAATAATAAGGCTTCATGTACTTCCCAGTATTTTCTTTTTGGGTTTCTTTATTTTTTTGGGATACTTTTGTTACAAATTCGAAGATATTATAGGTAAAAGTTACAACTTTATGTATAATTTTTCTTTTTCATAAAAAATTATGATTTGTGTGAATTCTCATGTAACAACATAATAAGTTATAATTCTTTCAATCCGAGTTGCAACAGAAAATTTTTCAAAATTTTCTCATTTTTATGCAAAAATGACAACTTTCAACGAAAAAGTTGTCAAATGTTTGAAAAAAATTACAAGAGTACGTACTGTTGAGTTCCTAAGCTTGGAAGATTCACTCATCCCCGTGTTTTCTGGCTGAAACAAGAAAACATATGAATTTTGTTATTCCACTTTTTCAAACTTCGCAGAAATAAAAAGAATTTCGAAGCAGAGAAGCTACTTCCCGAACTTGAAGAAACATTGACAAGTTTTCCACAGAGAAAAAAACAGGTAAAACAATTTTCTATCGATCCTTGGGGATTGGTTGTCATCACTTAAAACCCAGAAAAATAGCCAAAAAATCCTAGTTAATGAAAAAAATCATTAAGCTATGAAACAGTTAAAAAACATCATCAGAACCCAAAAATTCCCTCTCACTATGTAGAGAATCCAACTGACAATTAGCAAAAATCACCATATTGCCAGAATCAAAAAATACATGCAAAAACAACAAAACAAACTCAAAACGACAGAGAAGATGGTCAAGCGCACCTCAAGTTTCGACCTTTAAACTTCTTTCTTTCACTTCAATAACTGAAATGGAAAAAAAAAAGTTCAAAAACATACGTCTTGGGCTCTAGGACTTCAGCTTAGCATAGACACGGAAGACTGGACACTTATTATAAAACGAGGAAAAGGAACAGGACATGCACCCAGCATTGGTCTGGTTGGCCTCTTCTGCCACGGTTGGGATTGAGACAGAGAAAGGAAGAGAGAGAAAGTCGTCGCCTGGAGAGAGAAAGTCGTCCAAAATGGATGAAGTGGACCAAAAGATTTATAAATAGAGAGGGAAAAGAAAATAAGTAGATACAGTTATGTTTTTGGAGCATGTCCTTTTCCGTTTGTCAATTCTTCAGTTTCAGCAAGGCTTGGTGCCAAGCGGATGAAACTTTGTCTTGCTTTGTGAACTGTCTGTGCGTTGAACGAATTTCGACTTGCGATTGGATGGTTTAAAATATTTACTCTGTAGCTTCGTTTTTTGATTTTACTGTTTCTATTTTCTAGCCATTTATTATTTTAATTTCTTCTTACTTTTTATTCGAAGCTATATCTTTTAGGAGAAATAAAGACAGAGAATAAATTGCTCGTTTGTCTATTTTACCCCTCCCTTACGATTTCTGAACGGTCCAGCAGGCTTTTAGGCATTTTTTTTTTCAATACATTGTTCTGCAAAAACTGGTTTAAAACCTCTAAGTAGAAAAATGAAAATGTCTATTAAAACTGTGATTTAAGCAATTTTTTTTCAAGTGGAATTCAGTTATCATGTATGTAACAAAAAATATATTATAATATGCAAATTTAATTTATTATATTGCTTTTACAATCACACAAATGAGTTTTGTATATAACAGATTTTAACATTTCATACATTTAAGTTGTACCGTAAAATCTTTAAAAAATTTAATTAATGTTAATTTAATTTGAAATATATTACTCAAAATTATTATCAAGATAATTTTGATAAAATTTTAATAAATAAATAATTTTAATTTAAAATTTAAAATTAAATTAATTAATTCAATAAATATTATCATTTAAAATTATTTAAAATATTTTTATAGTAGAAATAAAAATTTCATATTATAATTATATCACTTGATAATAGCATATGAGCTGCAAATAATACGAGTGATATTAAAAAAAAAATCCATTGAAGTAAATAAATGAATAAAACAATGTTTGAAGTCTAAAATCTTAACAAAATTTTAATTGTTATATGTTTAATTTGAAATATAGTAAAGCATACATTGATATAATTTAAATAGATAAATAATTTTAATTTCAATTTTTAAATATTTTTACTAAAAATAGAATATTCAATCAATTAATTTAATTAATAAATTTTATATTAAATTTTTAATAACATTATATCTATAATATCTAGTAATTCTTATGCTTGTGCCATACAATTTTAATTTATTTTAAATTTATTATAATAAAAATAAAGCATATCATATTATATCTATATAATTTGATAATATTAGTGTTTGAGTTATAAATAATAAGAATAGATATATAAAAACTGTGTAATTAAGAGAATTAAAAATGAAAGAGTACGTCAATTTTGTAAAGTAATAATAGTTTATTTTGTAGTTAAATATTTTAATTAAATTAAATATTTAAGTTTTTAAAAGTATATTTATAATAAAAAATATAACGTGGTGCTTATATTTTTTAGCATGAGTTATAACTAATAGAAGTTAGTATGTAGAAAAGAAAAAATATACAATAAAATAAATAAAAAAATAGTGCATGAACTACAACATTATAAAAATTAAAAGAAAAATATGTCATTAAATAATTTAATTTAATTTAAATTATAATTTATTAAAAAAATTTATATTAAAAATAAGATATATCATGTGAAATAGCATATTAAATAAGAAAAGTATTTCTATATGATAAATAAGATAAAAAAAATTGTATTTGATAGCCAAGATTACAATATAATTAAAAATTATATAATTATTCCGTAAAAGCTTGACTTCAAAAGATCGATTAAGATTGAGTTTGTTTTTATCTTTATCTCTTAAATTTGTTAAAATTGAAGAAAGAGGTAGTACCATACTGTGTAAGTCTTTTTCTATTTGATATTTGATTAGTAATAGAACAATGCAAGTCTTTCTCTTAAAATTTATAATATGGAGGCTTAACGGATGGGATGGGTCAGACTACGTGAAAAAATTTGTTTAGACTTATTTTTAAATAGGTTTGTTTTAATAAGTCTAGTTGAGCTCATTAGACTGCCCCATGGATCAGCTCTTTTTTTATATTTTATATTTTATTATTTATTATATTTTTATATTTATTATTTTATTTGTATATTTATAAATTTTATTTTATATTTTTATATTTATTTTTTTGTGCATTAATTTTATTTTTTAATTTTATTTTTATTTTAGTTATATTTAATTATTTTGAATATTTATGTTTAATTTTTTGATAATTAAATTATATTTTATATTAAATTATAATATAAATATAATTAAAAAGTTATTTTATTTTTTAAAAATATAAATATTATTTAAATTATTAAATATAAAAATTTTAAAAATAGTTAATTCATTTAGGATTGCAGACTAAACCAATCTATTTAGGATCCACCTATTTTAGTTTACAACCTATATAAAGTAACCTGTCTAGCTCATTTTTTAACAAGCCTAATTTTTAGGGTTCAATATGCAATTATATGTATATTAATAAAGAAATTATATATTACTTATATTTAATATTTAAAAAATAAAATATCTTAATCTTAATATTTTATAATTATATTTTACAAAAAAACATTTTTCATCAAAACAAATGGAGTTTTAATTATATAAATCATATCTTTTTTCAAAGTACTTGCAACTTTACATATAAATCATGTAATAAGGTCATACTCCTATGTAATCCTTTCCATACTTAAAAATTTTAAATTTATGTCACAATTTATTAATATGATAATATCCATTACTAGCCTTATGAATACGATTCATATCCTCAAGTAAGTGTACCATAAATTATATAATAACGGCATACTCATGTAAAATATTTTTTATATTTTATGCAATTAGCTAACTTATTTCGATATTTGCAAAACTAATGACATTCAAAATAGTTGTCATGGGAATCATAATATAAACCTTAAACTGTTAAATCCATAACCCATACAACTTTGTCATAAAATCATACAATAAAATCACATTCTAATGTATTACTTTTCATATTTTATGCAAATACAAAATTTATGGCACTACTTGTAAACGTAATAACATCCAAGATAACTATCATATAAAACATACCATAACTCCCACAAAGCATACATATGACTTATAACCTCATATAAGTCTATCTTAAATCATGCAATAAAATCATTTTCAAGCACAATACTCTTTATATTCCGTGCAATTTCAAAATTCATATCACAACTTGCAAATTATATAATAACATCCAAAATAATTGTTATACAAATGAGTAATGTTATGAGGAGTTCAACATCTTAAGCGATTGAGTATTTTTACCATTAAATTGCATTTAATGTATTGATATTTATATTTTTAATTTTAATCTTTTTACTTTTAAATTTGAAAAATGACAATCTAATGGTGAAATACTCAATCTCTTAGAAGGTCAAACTTTTCATAGCATTATTCTATACAAATCATACCATAAACTCTAAATCCCTAACTTTAAACTAAAATCCTAACTCCTAATCTCATACAAGTATATCAATATAAGACTTCATTTATTTATTTTTTTAAAATTTCATAATTTTTTTTATTTTTTTATATATAGATAAAGGAGTACTATATATATCATGATTAAAAAAATGACAGCTAAAGATATGATAAAGGAAGAAAATAACTTCCTCTTTGAAAAGGAGGAAGTTATCTTCTATCAAACTCCTCATATTTAATATTAAACATGTAATTGATTTTTTGCTATCTTTATATTTTATAACTATTTTTTTACAGAAGATATTTTTCATCAAAATAAATGAATCCTAAATCATACGAAATAAAATGAGAATCCTATTCAATGTCTCTCATATTTTATACAACAATAAAACTTATATCACACTTATGAACATAACAACATTCAAATCAATTACTACACAAGTTATTATACCATAATATTACAAAGTATACTTTTAACTCAACTTCATAAAATATGCCATAATATTGCAAGTTTTGTTATAAATTTTGAAACATAAAGCTAGTTAAATAAAATAATATGTATCTTACTTCAAATTGAGGCAGTACGAAACTACGACCCATGAAAGAAAGGTTGAGAAGACATCATTGTGCAAAGAAAATAGAGCTTATATTAGAGATGACAATTCATGTTCAAATGTGAGGTTCATGTTATGTTAAAAACTAATATCAATTCAAATAAAGTAAGCTTGACCCTACCCAAATAATAATCTTATCAACTTGGGTTAAGCTATTTATTAAATGGATCAGGACAAGTCAACCCATTAATAATTTCAACTAACCAAATTTATATTATAAATTTATTTATTAAATTTAATTACTTATCATTTTTTATGAAAAATATATTTAATCACTAATAAAATATTTTTTGAGTTGTTATTATTATTTGATTAAAGCATGAATTTTATATTATTATATATAATTATCTATAATTTAATTATTTATTATTTTTAAATAATATTTTTAAAATTTTAATATAATTTTTTAAACAAATTGATATATCAATCCATTTATAACTCTAAATTGACTTATTTATTATTTATGTCAAACGAATTAATTCATTTATGATCCAAACCTATATAAACTTAACCTAAACCAATATAAAGACTTTATGTTAAAATTGGGTTATTGTATAAAATTAAAAGTTGCCACCCCTCATTTATACAATGTGACCGAAAAGACAGCTTTGAAAATATTTATGAAGTAGTATAAATTACATGTATTTTTACATAATTCTTTTATACTATCTCAATGAGATAGTATGCACACATGTTATAAATTATATAAAACTTTATTGTAAAATTCATAATATTTTACATAAAATTTATAAATTATATAAAACTCTCTTAAAATCATGGAATTTTTTTATAAGATCTTACAATTTTTTATAAATTAGTGATAATTGCAATATAAATTTTTAAAAAAAAATTATGAAAAAATTATAAAATCTTATAAAAAATTTATAAAATTTTATAAAAATATTGTATAATTGATGAAAAAATATTAAGAAATAATATCATTACCTCTTATTTTAAGAGAGTACCGAAAGACCATCGATTGTGTACAATTTACGCTACTATTCGCTTTAGAAAGCGAAGGGGTCTATACCTCTCCTTTTTAACGGAGTGATCCCAATCTTAATCGTAAATTTAATTGTAGTCGTTTCTCTAATGATTGTTGAATGCATTTTTGTTGTTTATTAAACTCATAAACCTCCTCTGTTGACAAGTTGGAGCATAGTTGGGCAGAATTAAGCCCTTGAAATTTTTTAAATTATGCATTAAGGTTCGATTATTTTTTAGAGAATATTTTTTATAAGAAAAATTCATATACTTCTGTATAAATGAAGGAATAATATATTATATTCATATATTAATACTAAAAAATAATGTTTACAATCATAATAATGAAAAAATATTTTTTTTGAAAAAATTATCTTTCATTAAATTTTCTATATTTAACATGAAATATATTAAATATTTTATCATTTTAATTATAACTATATTTTTATGAAAGATAATTTTTACTAAAAATAAATAAAACCTTAGTATTATATATATATATATATATATATATATATATATATATATATATATATATATATATATATCAGCTCAAAACTTTTAGGGAAAGATTCGTTATGCTCTGTTAAATTTATTATACTTATGACTTATATATGTATAACACTCTCTACTTTTAGTCAGATTATCAAATACCACCTTACTATTTTTCAATAAAACAACCAGTCTGAGTTTTTAAAATAAGTCGGTAACAGATAAGACCCAACTCAAGGAAATTGAAGTTGCCTTCTAGAATATCCAACATGTCAGAAGAATATAATAATATTTTTAAATAAAATATCATTAGTAACAGCCAAAAATTAACAATTTCCTATTTTTTTAGTCTCGGCGACTTGAAGAGTCAATAAATTAATTTTGTCTTCTATTTCTTCTTCCCCACATGCAATATTGTCATGGCCTTGAAATCAATAATTAAGAAATGAATTTTTTCAATTTCATTTTCCATTGATTATTATACTTTAAATTAAGATCAAATCAAGGGAGCATTATAATTAAATTAAAGCGTGACATATTGATTCAATCCACTTTGAGTTAATTAATTAATCTCTGCCATAAGCCTCCTTATCTTCTTCAAAGAAATCCAGTTTTTTTAATCCATCAATTGGTAGAAAAATATTAGATCCGTTATAATCAAATGAGATTGTTGTCTTTCTTCACCTATCACTGTTATCATATATATATATATATATATATATATATATATATATATATATTAGACTTTTACATCCAACTACTACCAGACAGTGAAGCACAAACAGATCCCTTCGTTGGATTTGTTTCGTATGAAAACATAATTTTATAATTTTATAAGGATTTAAATTTAATTTATTATCGATATAAATAAATTATATATTATTTACTTCTACATTATTATATTATTTAAAAGTAATTAAAATCTCTTATTATTAGTATCATTTTTATTAATTATAATTTTTTTTAAAAATGGCATTTTTTAATTTATTGATAGAATAAAATATTTTACATTAATAATAAATTAAATTTAAATTATTTTTAAATTAAAATATCTCATTTACTTAAAATTTATAATTACAAAATTTTAAATGAATATTAGAAGTGCGGCGAAAATCAGTATCTTTAAAATCGTTACCTTTTTTAAAAAATTTTAAAAAATCGTTACCTTTTTTAAAAATTTTAAAAAATCGTTAATATAAAAAATTTACACCTTATTAACCTATAATCTTACCTTTTTTTTTTTACTATACTGATATGTGATTTTAAGAGTCATAAATTATTAACATATACTTTCAAATCATTAATATTTTGTTTATTTAAATTATTTCTATTAAAAAATAACAGAAATCAAAACGATATTATTTTGTTTATCGGTTACTTCACAGTGGTTACTTACTCCTGAACTTTTAGTTAGAAACAAGTCTCAAACCCTAACCCTGTTAAAAAGAATTTGTTGTGCTTTATTTTTAGTTCCGAAAGGTTCATTCTCCTAATACTATTATTCATTGTCTCTTTCAATGTGTTGCAATTTCCCCATAATCGGTGGTTACCCTTCACACTTAGCCATTTGAACATTTTTAGTAATATCATCTAGCATCACAGCAGAGAGCTCTCTCCCTAATAGCACTAGAAATTAGAGATTAATCCATTACCATCGCCTCCCAATAACTTACTAGTGCAAATATGTTCATTCTACGTTGTGTAAAATAAATCTAAGAGGTTGTTTGGTTCACTTTAAATTATATTTCATAGGAAATAGAAAAAAATAAATTATTTAATTGGTCATTATTTAACAAATTGAAAGAAATAAAATTTTATGGGAAGTTCTACTTCTCATAAAATATGGGAAGTTTCTTACCTATCTTCTCCTTAAATAAGTTCTATTTTTTATATTATTTATGAATATAATGGTAAAATTATCTTTTTTAAATTTAATTAATGATTATTAAAATTTATTAATTTATATTATAATAATATTAAGAATATAATAATAATTTGATTAATACTTCCTATAATATTTAAAATTGAATCAAACAAAATATAAGAAGCTATTTCTAGAAAGTATTACTTGCTATGTATTAACTAAATAATTTTGATTACTTTTCAGGAAATTTATATAAAAAATTATTTTTTAAAAAATTTAATTTTTCATAAAAAATTACTTTCTATACGAACTAAACATGTGATTATTAATATTTTTCCCAAAGGCATAGGCCTTGTGTTTTGTGTTAGGAAAAAGCGGCAAAACAGATAGGTGATATAATGCTGTGATCTTCTTACTACCATAGCTGACGAGAATGCTACCCGGAGACATGATTTGATCGGTAAGAAAATAATGGAACGCATTCGAACTCGTTTGAAAAATTAGCACATGAAAAATTATGTGATTGTATGCAAGTGAAGAAGTGATCTCAGAAGTGTTGACGTCCACATTTAGGAGCAAGGAGATCATGAACTCTACACATGATTTTTCTATTAATTTTTTTTATGAAAAATAATTTAAGGGAGTAAATTGTAAATAGTTTGAAAATATGAATAAATAATTTATAACTCTCTTAAAATTACATTTGGATAAAGTAAAAAATAGTAAAGTGACATGAATTATATGTAATTTTTCCTATCATATACATGGCATAAAATTCTTTACCTATAGGCATGCAAATCAATTTTCTCTTCCCTCAACAAAAAAATAAGGCTAAACCTAAAATTAAGAGTTTTCTTAAAAAAAAAAGAATATCACAATTGTTTGTAAAATAATAATATATTGGTACGTTTGTATTCACACTGTTGATTTAATTATATTTGTTTTTAAATTAATTAAAAATATTAGTAATTAGTGTAAAAAAATAAACTAGATACGTAGGGAGGAAATATTTTTAGGGTTATAAATGAACCAAACTATTCGTATACAGTTCAGAGTCAATTTCAAAAAAGTTTCAATTCATATTTGAAGTTAAACAAGCTCAAACTTAAATGAATCAAGCTTGTATAATTAATGAGCGAAAATTTGAATCTAAAAATGCAAAGTTTGTATTGTTCACAAGCCTAAATAAATTTTTATGTATATTTTTATTTATTATATTATTTATGATTTTTTCAAATTATCAATTCATTTAATTAGTTAATATTTTGATATTATCAAAATTTCTTTTTATTTTTATTTTACAAAATAACAAAAATTAAAGAAATTATACCTTAAATACTTAAATCCAAATGGTTTATGTTTGAGTCGTTTGGAAAATTTAAAGGAAATTCCAATGACAATTTTTTTTACTTATATAGTTATTATACAATGTTGAACCATTATAATTTAATTATCTTTTATGTATATTTTTTGAATTAAAATTAGATTTATATTTATAATGTCATTTGTTTGAAACATTATTATTTTTATTGAAAAAAAATCATGTAACACATAAGAGTTCATTTAAATTCGATTAGGCTTGTTTAATAGTTAAATTTGAATTCAAGTTCGAATTCTAGAAGTTTAACAAGTATGAGCTTGAACTTGTATATACTTTTCTTTTTTTTTTTGAACTCAAGCTTAAACAATAAAAAATTTAGCTATTAGCTTTGATATATCCTCATGGCTGAATGTACCTAAAACCTGAAGGCACAGAGAAGAGATTGGGAACAACGATGAACTTGATGCTCGTTTTGCCCCATTACAATTGGGATTTGGAGTAAAAGAAAAACAATGAGAAAATAAATGTAGGTAACGCCTAGTATTACCCAAAGACCATTAAAAAAAAGCCTAATATTACTCAAAATAGTGCATCACTAAAAATATTTGCACCGACTTCTAAATTTGATATATTCTTATAAACGAGATAGGTATAAATTGTTTACTCATTAAATTATATATTAAGCATTAATTTTACTATTTTACTTCATCAATTCAAAATTGATGATTTATATCGATTAACAGATATTGGTTTATGACAAAACTGACATTTATTTTGATGCAATGTTATTTTTAAAATTATATGAAAACTTAAAATGATGAATAATAACACAATTGGCATCTAAATATTACTCAAAAACTTACAACATGGGTTTTAATCATCATCTAAAATAAATTTTAAAAGTTTAATTGAAACTACAAAATCATAAAATGTCAATTCTAATCAACAATTATCATTTAAAAAGCATTTCAAAAGTCTCATTAAAAATAGGAAAAGTATACAACATTGACTCTTGTTAACAACCATTGTTTGAAAGGCATTTAATTAGTCATGTTGGAAACCACAAAATCATAAGACTTTGATTTTGTTTAATAATTGATATCATTTTTTCCTATAAAGCTTCACTGGAACTTTATCTTTTTATGTGAACTCTTTAAACATCCATCCAATATGCTCTCAAGTATAATGAATTGAGTACATAATATTATTGCTCTTCTGTCACCCTATTATAATTGAGAAAGTGTACAATGAAATGACATTAACTTTTGTTTCTCTCTTATTATATATTCTCTCATTTTCCATGGACTAAAACTAGATTGGAAGAGCTGTGAATGATAATTGATACTTATCTCTCACTCCACTTCCATCCATTTCTCTCATTTTGTACTCTCTTATTCCCCACAGAGTAATCAAAGTAGAGAAATTTTAGCAACATTGGAATTTACATCTTAGATAAAGATTTTAATATATAGTATTTTTTTGTTGTTTTTGTGTATTCATATGTAAAAATGTAGTTTTTTTATTTATTAATGATTTACTATAGTTATTTTGTATAAATTTACATAAATAATGTTTGTCTTTATTCATTTGTCTATACTTTCATTATAAATAGAGCAATGATAATTACAAAATTTTAAGTAAAAATAACATATAAATAAGCAAAGAGAAAACGCTTTTGTAGGTTTAAAATTTTTTAAAGATATATCAAAATAAATTTAACATTCTATATTAAACCAGTTTAAAAATAATTTTTTTTTCATATTCAGTTATTTACATAATAAAAATTTGTAAAAATTGAAAGATCTCTAATAAGGAAATGGCAAACATAAAAATATCAATTCTTATAATTAACCAACTTCTAATATGATGGTATTTTCTTGTAATCCATATATGTTTAAATAAATGATATTTATGAAAAAGTCTAAATGAATGAAATTGAATATTTTTAAATAAATAAATTTATGAAAAACTCCAAATAAATTAAACTAAAGAAATGAAGACTAGACTAAATGAATCTATGAAAAAGTTTAAATGAATGAAATTAAGAAAGTTTAAATAAAAATAAATAAATAAGTCTTAACGAATGGAATTGAAGATAACTCTATTAATAGAATTAATAAGTGAACTTAAAATGCTAGTTGTTTTTTATGGTTGTCATTCAAGTCCATTTAAATTATCATAATAGTTTATTAAATTGAAATTATAATGTTAATTTTTTTTAATGATCACCGTATGATTTTTTTAATCATTATGATAGTTTATTAATAGTTTACATGTCTTTTTAGCACTTAACTGATGTCTCAAGTCAATGCAACCATAAAAATAGCTAAACCTATAACATCGATTTCAAACTAATAATTAACATTTAATGATTTGCTTCCACCTTATAAATAGGACTCTTTTTGTCCATTTAAAATAAATTAATGATCTATAAAGATAACTATCCTTCCATAAAAAAAGGGTTTCTAAGTTACTTTATTTTATTATTTTTATATCTAATGAGGTAATTGATTTCTTCATTTGACATATACCTCTAATTGTCACTATGTTCCAATGTGAGATTAGAAACATGTTTGTTTTATATGTTGTCTCAAACTTTGTAAAATAAGCCTTATTTGTACTCTGCCAATTGGTACTATTGAATACAAGGATATTGTTATAGAATCTCTTTCATGTGTAAATGCAAAATATAGTTATGCAAAAATTGTGTGCTATAATAAGATTACAAACAATTAGAATTTGCACCTTTATAAGCCATGTTTTTGCTTACCATAAAAGACGTGGTTTATAGAGGCATAAGTTTGGATACTCTATAATCTTATTACAACTTACAATTTTTGTACTGTTATATTTTGCATTAATGCATAAAACTTTAAGAGATTCTAGAACAATAACCAATAATGTATAGTATCAATTGACATGGTATAAATAGAATATTTACTATCAAATTTGAAATAGCATATAGAGTAAGTGACTAGCATGTCCTTGCATTAAAAAAAAGCAAATAATAAATGGCTCACAACAAATGAATTAATCAAGCAATATGAAAGAATTATAAATAGAGAATAACTACTTTTCCTTTTAATTTGTATAAAAACACCATATATGTTCATTGTAAATGAAAAATCTATTATTCATTATAAATAACAATTTTTTCTTTGCATATACTTATATACTAATATAGAAATAAATAAAATTGCAGGATTAATTTTCATAATAGATTGTCTTTCTTCTCATATGTTTCATTTATATTCAATTTATTGTTAATTGTATATATTTAATTGTATAAAAAATATTGTAAAATAAAAAAGAATTTTAGTACAATTAATTTACTCAAAGTAACTTGAATAAAAAAAATTCAATTCATAAAATGAAATCGATGTTTTAACAAAATTTACATTGAAGACATAATATTGTTATTTATATATATTTGTGTGTATGTGTGTGTGAGCGTGAGTGTATATGTGCATGTTTGGGTAGGTGTGTGTGTGTGTGTGTGTGTGTGTGTGTGATATATAAACTAGAAATTTAATTTCTAATGTATATAATATGTATAATTGAATCATTTTTAGTCTAATATATACATGTTTATTGTATTTGACTATTTTAGAAAAGTTTTGGGATTATTCCAAAATGATTATGGGAAAAGTTGTTCAAAAGAAAAGAAAACTATTTTTTTTTCAAAAGACATTCATATATTATGACATTAATTTTTGTGTGGTAACTGACGTTAAGCATTACCTAATAAAATGATGGTGTTTTCTTAAAATTGATGTCTAATATTAAATTTAAATGTTGGTTCATTTCAAAAACCGACATGAAAACTTAGTTAGTGTGAATTGAAAATTAAAAAGTTAAAACATGGAACCAGTTTAAAATAAAAAGAGTAAAGTATGACAACATTTGTAAATTTCATCTAAAAACTCTTGCAAGTATAAGATTATTTTCTTCAATTTATGCTTTTACTTAATAATTATTTTGTAAGATTGAAGCTCAATTAGCTTATGGCTAAATATGTAAAGTTTAACACTTACTATAAAAGTGCAAAATATAATTGTCAGGATTTTTCTCTTTCGTGTTCTTTTTTTGTAATTTATTTTTTGATTTTTTATTTTATCTTATTTTGTTACTTATCATTTTGACATAATTTTTACATATTTTTATAGGTAAAAAATTTGATCTCATGCATTATTTTTGGTATTTTGTCATATTATTTATTATATTTTCATATAAAAATATGTAATGCACTAATTTTCATAAATACTCATTACATCTACAAGTATTGTCTACAAAAGACTTTTTTAGAAAGTGTAAACCTTGCATATTAAGCTACAAATATCATTTTGACATAGTTTTTACATGTTTGTATAGGTAAAAAATTTGATCTCATGCATCACTTTTGGTATTTTGTCATATTATCTATTATATTTTCATATGAAAATATGTAATGCATGAATTTTCATAGATGTTTATTACATCTATAAGTATTGTATTTAAAAGACCTTTTTGGGGAGTGTAAACCTTGCATATTGAGCTGTAACAAATTTAGTGAAGCATTTATCTTTGATTATGATATTGTATACAATCTTTTACTATTTTCATTCTTTTATCATTTAGTTTATTCTTTGAAGTTTTTTAAATTTGAATTCTTTAGATTAATAGAAGATGTTAGCTTTTTATATCTAATTAAGAATATAGGAGAAATAGGAAGAATGAGGAGATGAAAAACACAAGAATAAGGTTAGAGTTTAGAATGATAGAGTGAAGAACTGAGGGCCAAGGCATAGGGATTGACTTAGGATTTGGGATGAAAGAGTGGGGAACTAGGGGCTAAAGTTTAGGTGGGTAGATGGACATACAATATTAGTTATTTAAAAAAATTGATGTGATATTTTGGTTATTAGATATCAATTTTTAGAAAATAAGCAACATTTAATATTATTTCCTAATATTATGAAAACATAATTAAAGTCAATTTTTACAAAACAAAAATTAATATTTTTGTTCTATTTTATAATAGTTTACAAACTAATGTTGAAACCATAAATACTATGATGGTCTATTAATTGTGAGTCACTTTTCAATATATAATACCCTAAACACTCAACGTTTATTAGTTATTCTATAATGATGCTAGTAATTTCTATATCCATGGAATGAGCTTTTTTTACATTATAATAAATAAATACAAATTATTTATATTACCATAAATATATGAGTAAAAATATTTATTAGGAAGAAAAAGAGAATACTAACGGCTAATATCAGTTAAGTTGTAACTATGGCCTTAAGGTTAATATGTTACCATAACTTTAACAAAATACTAGCAATCTCAAGAGTGTTTTATCCTTTCATTAGTCACAAATTGATACCTTGTTGCATCAAACCCATAAATTCTATAATGATATAGTGATTTGATTGTTGCAATTTTATTTGAAACTCTCATAATTTATAAATTAAAGTTATTAATATCAATAATTATAGACTTAACAGGTGATATTGTATAATTGGGTATTTGGTACTTGGATTCAAATCTAGATATATAAGTATGGATCTTATGGTAGATAGGATCTATGATCTGACTTACTAATTATAAGGGATATGTACTTCTTTAATCCTTATTAATTATCTATTTTTACTCCATAAAAAAAAAATGCTATACTCTCTTCCAAAGAATATGAAAACGAAGGTTCAACAAAGGGATACCCTAACATATTTCTTATTTGTGATTGATCTTCAAGCAATTTTTGCAATACCAAAATATGTTTGCATTCAAGCTAGGATTAGTTTTACACATAGAATCATGAGGTAAAGCTAATCTGTATAGAAATTCCTCTATATCAGTTGCGTTTCCTCTATTGTTTAATAATTGTTTACAATTACTAATGCTCTGATCCATATTCGAAGATCTAGCATAAAACTTAATTAAAAATTTTAATTAAATTTTCTTTTATCATTGTTGCTATTAATTCAACCACCTTGTTAGTACAATAACTTATCACTATCCACAACATACTATATATACAACTGAACATAGTATACAAATTAAAAGATAAATCATTCTCCTTTTTTTCAAAATAAAAATTAATTAATTTACTTAATACGCATATTTGTACAAGTAAGAATGTTAGTAAGATCAATATTTTCTTAGAAAAAAGAAACTTATTGCTTATCAATAATCTGCCCCCTTTCAACTTGCTTTTCTAAATCACTCTTTCTCTGCAGAAGATCTCTGAGTTTCTGAGGTTTATATGGTGGAGGCATTGTACATGGAGGTGTATTGCTTGGTGATTTGACCATTGACTCCTCCATAAATGCCTTCACAGTAGGACGTCTCCCACATATCAATCTTTCTGGACAAATCTCAACAGCTCCTTTAGGTATTGTTGGTTTGAATCTCAAGAGGCTTGCATATTGGTTTAGTAGATGGAACATGTAATCATACACAAATTTCATCTTCAAATTCTCTTGCAGGTAGTCGCTTCCTCCTTTGCCAATCTCTTGTGCCTTGATATTCATTAGTATTGCAAAATTAGATGGTAGTTGGATCTGAAAAATATTTCTGATCCTATCATAGTATTGCTTCGACTTGCATATTGATAAATAAGCCAAATATTCTATAAATTTTAAGAACCATTCAATTATGGTATCTAAACAGTTTATTTGTCAAAATACAGGTAAATATATTATTAAAATTTTAGTACTACAATAAAATTGAAAATATTTCTCTAAAATTTACTTCATGTTTTATGATGGTAATATTTCTTTTCCAAAATTACACTAATTTTTCTTAAAATTTAATTTTATTATACTTGCATTCTTTTATTTTCAAAAAATTACACCTACCTAATTTGTTGAGGGGATGAAATTATAAGTATTTGTAATATCTTCGCTTAAAATAATTTTTTTGGATAATAAACACTGAGAATTATAATTTTTTTTTAATTTAGAGGAAGAATTGCCATTTGAATTTGAAATACAGATTTTTTTTAAGTTCCTCACATTGCTATGAAAACATAGACATATGAAACTATATATCCTATCATGTAATTCAAAACTAAATATTAATGAATGATATTTCCTAAGTTTAAACTCTTAAAATATTAGGTAAAAAATAATTTTCCTTTTCATTTCACAACATGATTCTACACAAAATCTAATCTTCGTATCATATTAACATGTTCAATCTACGGCATAACTAAAGAGTTTTTATATAAACAAGCAGTTTGTTACATTCACCGGCCTAATATTTCTAGTGCACAATCAAGTTCTGTGCAAGGGTGCATGACAATAAAACATAAATCTTATGTTAATTGTAAACTAATACATTATATAAATCAATAAATTAATTATCATATTTACACTAGTAGAATTTTCACAAGACGAGTAAAATATATTTTTTCTTTTTACAATTTGAGTAATATATATTTACAAGAATTCTTCAACACAAAAATATTATCCAAATAAGTGGTTCTACAAATGAAGAGAATTGAAACAAAGTCAGATAAATTTTATGTATTTTAAATCCTTTAAAATTTTCAAAGTACTCATCCAAACATAACCTAAACTTTTAGGAGACGTTTTCAAGGAATTATTAAATATTTTATAATTAAAAAACTATGATGTATTCTATTGATAATAGGTATCTCATACAATAGGAAAATATTTTTTTAATTTCAATTATCACTTTTGTAAAACTTGTAATAATTGAATATTTCACATAATAATTTTTTATTAGATGAAAGTAATTATTATTATTATTATTATTATTATTATTATTATTATTATTATTATTATTATTATTATTATTATTATTAGATGCTTGCTCAATTTGAATTATAGGGTTGCCCAATAGTTATTGATCTATGTAGATTTCGTTTGAATAAGTCGATTTTGAATATCCACTTAAGAAATAAATTAATTTTTGAATGATTTGATTTGATCCATAAGTCCATAGACTGTAGGTCTTAACTATACACTTGCGACTTCATGAATTGGTTCAGTTCCATCCAAATTTTGGTTTTTATAAAATTTTGAATAATTCAATCTGTTCAAATTCGTAGACAGCCACCCAACAGCACTAATTTGGACACATACCCCTTCTTAAATGAGGAGGTGTGCATAATGCATATCTAAATTAAATATGTGCTTAAAGTTCCTGATATCCATATGATGATAAAACATGAAAACTTCTCATTTTTAACAACGCCTAGAAAGTTGGAACTTAATTTACATCTAAGCAAATTTATTAAAACGTGACATGTGAGATTAGAATGCAGTAAAATTTCCCCTATAACAATGAAATGAAGAAGTAAAAAAGATGAAAAAAAAAAAAAAGGAATTTACCTTGTGAATGTGATTATTGCCCCAATCCACTGCAAACTTAATATCTTTGCACATGTTGTTGGAGCTGATGGGCCAATAGTGCTGCAATGGCACTAGGCTTCTTGTAAAGAAATCAAAGTACTTGGGCTCTATGAACAATGCCACTGAATCACATGCTAATATGTATTTTTCACTCACAGACCATGCTGCCCCTTCCACATAAATTTTGTACCTTTAATAATTTGATTTCTGAGTCAATACATGATCCATCCTAAATTAAGGTGCAGATAGCATATAGACAAGGTTTAAATTTTCCCTATTTTTCTCCATGTTCTAAGTTCTTGTCACATTGACAAAAAGTAAACACGAAAATTTTTTAGTCTCAATATTTATATGTGAATATAAAATTCTGGATCTCACAATATATAAAAAATTTATTTATTTATCTCCCATATGATATATATATATATATATATATATATATATATATATATATATATATATATATATATATATATATATATATATATAGAGAGAGAGAGAGAGAGAGAGAGAGAGAGAGAGAGAGAGAGGATGCAAATTGGTATAAATACCGACAATATGATAGATTTACAAAAGATGCAGCTTTTTGTATGTAAAATCTTATAATCTTTATATAGAAGAAATACAATTTGATCGGAAATTATGGAGTTTATGTGTAATAAGCATATAAAAAATTATAAATTTGTGCACAACATTTGTACTAGAAAAGGTTTAAACCATTCTTAACGTTTGATGAAAATTATTTCAATTTTTTATTAAAAAAATTGCAAAAGTCATTTTTTTATATAAATATTAAATAATCCAACGTTATTATCATAAAGAGTACTTGCCAAGTTAGCAGAGAACATCTAAACACTGCTTCATTCAAATGATATTTACGGTTTATTGAAAATTTTGTCTTTCGTTACACTTTGAATTTGATCTCAATCCTTATTTTTATATATCTAATTAATTAGTTGTTTCTATTATTAAAAGAAAATAACAACTAAATACCTAATTCTGGAGATTATAATAAGAATTATTAAATACTTACCTGTGGTCACATTGATTTTGTAGCTTCGTTTGCTTGAAACCTTCTCTCACTGCATCACCCCACATCTAAAGAGCAGCAAAAACCATTTACTATTTCAACAAGTAATACGTTGTTTTTTTTTTTCCAAACAAAAATCCAAGTATGTATCTGAAAATTTTAATATTGTAGCTTGAAATTAATTATTATTTAATTTACCAGGGAGTACAAACGTGCATTTGAATCAGATTGACGTGAGGAGTTGCACTTCATCAGTTGAGTCCTCGTAGCAGACACTAGAGGGTTGCCCTTCCAGAAGGCGTAGGGTATCCTATCTTCCCATTTGATCTTCACGTTACTTTCTTGTATACTCTCCAGTAATGGCTCCCATGGTCTTATATTGATCTCAACCCTACATATGGTATAACACAAAAAATAAAGAATCTATGATAATCTCCCTTTTTTTTTTTTTTTCTAAATTGCAGAAGCGATAAACTAACTAACACGTCTTTGAGATTGAATCCAATACAAGAGGGGAAACAAAGTATCTAGCTCTTTATTTATAAAGATAAATGATTATTATATTTTTTAAATTTTACGAATAATATTATTAATTTTTTATTTTTATTATTATCATAATTATCCCTCATCCGAGTCACTTGCAAATGCTAAAATGAAAAATATTGTGATAAATTGTTAAATCTGATCTTAACAAAATCAAATATATACTTACTTTTTTATTATATTTTTGTTTATTTAGTGTTATGAATGAAGAGAAGAAAAAATTATTATAATAAAAATAAAATATTAATAATATTAATTATACAATTTAAAGAATATAATAATCATTATATTTATAAATGAAGAATTAGTTATTACACTTACAAAAAAATGTCTTAGAAATAACACGGAGTGACATTGCATCATTAAAACTATATGCAATTTTCTTGCTTGGTCTTTCTTTTCGTTGAAATTAAGAACAGTGAAAGACTTAGAGAAAAGACGAGAAGAGGGAAGCAAAGCTTTGCTTCTGTATCGATTTTCAAAACGATTTTCTGTTTTAATGTCATTAGAAATAGGAGTTTTTATTTAGCAATTATTTTCATAATCTACTTTTAAAATCTATAATCTCAAATATGTAATTTAAAAATAAAAAAGTAGATATTACTTTTAGATATTTTTTGAACTTTTTTTTTACATCAAATTTGTAATTAAATAAAAGATTTTTTTTTAGTTTTCTGAACACCTTCTATCCTTTATTTTCTTTAAATTTGAAAATAATTTTTTGAAACAAACAACTTCTATTTTTTGTGTTTTTTAAATCCAAAAATTTTGTTTAAAAATAACTTTTTGAGAAAAAAAAAAAACATTCCCAGATATATTCAAAAATTTCAAATGAAAAAGCAGAAAGAGGTCGTGGGTGGAGAAATAAAATTATGAAAATTATTTATGTAATTTATTAAAAAAAGGTTAAGTTATTATTTTAATATTTCATAAATACAAGATTTGTTTGTTTAATATTTTTAAAAATAAAATTTTATTTTTATATAATTTTTTTAATTTTTAAAATAAGTTTTTGCTCGGATAACTGTAATTGTTTTCATAATTTATTTTTAAAAATTAAAAATTTAAATGTGTAATTTAAAAGAAAAAAATAAAAATATTTTTTAAATATTTTTTAAAATTATTTTATATAATAATTTTATAATTAACTAAAATGTTTTCTTATTTATAACATTAAGCATCCTTTATTCTTTACTTTCCTTGAATTTAGAAGCTCTCTTTGAAAAGAAAAATAGTTTTTAAAAATATTTTTTGAAAATAATTTTTAAAAATAAAAAAATGAAAACATATTCAAATACATCTATATATAAAAATAAATAAGATTCTTTTTATAGAAAATATTTTTGGTAAAAAACATGCGAAGAGTAAATGTTACAATTTTTCAAAAAAAAATTAATTTTTTTAGTAACTTCAATAGATGGAGTTGCAAAACGCTCCGCACTCACAAAACCATGATATTTCTGATAAATTGTTAAGTAAATAGGAAATTACCAACCCCAGAAGGTCCAATCTGGAAAGACAATGTCAAATGCATCATCCGTCCCACAGTAATGGAACACCGGCGGCGGCGGCATCCTCTGTCCTCGAAATTGGCTCTTATCCACCACCGTCTTATCTCCGCACTCAAACAGCAGCTCCAAATCCGGCACCATCCCAGGATACAACCTTAAAAGCTGCGTGATTCCCCATAACGTGAACAAATCCCTTGTCTGAAACGTTCTTGCATGCTTCTGCACGTAAGTTTTTCCATCCAAAATCACAACCCTAATATGTGATCTACTTTCTGCTCTCTCCAAAACGTCCCTTGTGATTCCTGTGTCCTTCCATGGTTTTAGATCTTCGTGGATCCATCTGAAGTACTCCGGACACGACGCCGCCGGCGAGGTGGCAGGCGAAAACTTCGCCGGCCGGTGCGTTGGGCAGGTTGGAATGCTTCCATTGCACTTCTTGATTTTGAATTCTAAAGGTTGCCTAGGTAGAAGATTAGAGCTGAAGTTTGAGCTGATGCTACTGTAGAGGGAAGTCGATGCTAGTTTGGACTGAAACACAAATAAAAATGTAAAATACTTTCGAGTGGCCGAGATAGTTTTTCTCAGTGTCGGCACTTGCCTCATTAATTTTTTTAAAATTTCATATAATTATACTTATTATTTAAAACATTTAACTAATTTTTACCTTTTAGTTCTCTAAAATATTAAAATACATGTATTGACTCTTGAATCTAACTCTCCTGTTGAACTTATAAGAATGGGATGATTTCATCAATATGTAGAGTAATTTGAACTTTTTAGGGATTAAATTTTATGAAATTTTTTTAAAATTATTTAATTAATATTGCATATTAAATTTATTTACAAAATGTTCTTCTGAACCTGAAGATGATGAGGTAGTTAAACAATATTTTGTGTCTTGACGGAATTAGAAGTTATATGCCTGTCATTGAAATTTATTAGCTTCAATGAAAAGATCTCTCGATTATGAAGAGATAAAAGTTCTTATGAGGAGGAATTAAATAGACTGTATATACCTTAATAAACAAAAAGGAATAAAGAGATTAAATTATAAATGGTTTGTTTAATTAGAAGTAGAGAAATCAAAATGAAGGATATATCGGTAGAAAAAACAAGAATTAATTATGACCATAAATTTATAGTTTGTTTTGAAGAAAGCAAAGCAAAGACTCGATTTTCTTTTCTTGGATCTCAATGAAATAAAGAGAAACCACTTACGTTATTCCAGTTGATGAGTGAAGTACTTGCAACGAATATGAAGAAGAAGACGAAGATGGGGGCCGTGTAACTCACCCTTCCACTATTGAATGCTGAGAAATCCATAAAAACAGATGGATGCAAAGCAAAAGGTTAGCCTACAAGTTGTGTGGCATTATATAAATTCACCGAACACGTGGTTGAACAACATGATATATAGTTTGTTGCAACAATTTTTAGCAAAAACATGATTAAAAAAAAAAAAGAGAGAATAAATTTGATTTGTCTCCTTATTTTAACTTTATTCCTCGTAGGGGTAAGCAAATCTTGCAGCGCCGAAAGAAACGCTCTGCCCAATCCAAGAGTAGCTTAAAAAATGTGAGAAAATTTTTTATGTCGGTCGTTTAATTTTGAAGAAAAAAAATATACTCATTTGAAAACTATGCTGGTTGATTAAATTAAAATAAGTGAATTTTTTCAGTTGTATATTCATTAACTTGCTTAGTTTGCGTCGGAAATCGGAATATGAGTTGTAATCCACTATCCCAACTCTATTTTAATAAGAAAAAATTCTTTAATCACTTTCAATGATTGACATTTTGCCTTTCTGATAACTTTATAAAGTAATTTATTTGTTCTTTTCCTTCTTATTTATTTCCTTGTCTTCTTCAATCCCAATTTCTTTCTTTCTTTTTTTTCTTTTTTGGTGAAACCCAATTTCTTTCTCTTCCTTCTTAAACATTCATTCAGTTTCAAATTTTGTGAGTAATCTAATATTTTAACCTTCCCTTTGCTCATTTTCAATTTTTCTTATGTTCACTTTAATTATCTCTTTTTCATTGAAAATCCAATAATAATTCTTCTATTCTTACAATTCGATTAATACCGTCTGAACCGATTAATCCGGGGATCCTCTGATCATTTCAAGTAGTATGTTTATTCGGATGGTGGTGCACAACTATTCTATAAACTTATGATGTCTCGAAAGATCTTTGTTTAAATTCGATTGAAATCACCCGCTGCTTGGCTTTAGTTTCTATTATATTAGTGAAATATAAATATAAAATTTTTATGTGTAATAAAATTTAATATATCTTATTTTCATATTCAACAGATTGTATAAAAAAATTTATACTTATCTTTTCATGACGTAACAAAAACATGACCAGTTAGAAAGATATGAGATAATCTAAACTTTATTTATTTTGTCAGAGGACTCTTTTCTTAAAATTTTATTTGTTTGTATATGAGTAAAAAAATGATATATTATCATTGTACTTTGTGGCTTAAAAAAAGATAATAAAAATTATTTTACATCAAACCTGCTACAATTTAACATTAAATATATAAAGTATTTTTTAACATTTTATTATTTTATAATTGTATTCCAAGCTTAATTTATTTTGATGGAAAGAAATAGATATATAATTATTTTTTTATAACAAAAGTGATAGGAAGGAAAATTTCTTCCAATCCTACTAGATAGAATGCTAGTGATATTTTAGAATTGCCCGTAGAAACTTATTAAAAAATTACTATAGTGTCCAATCGGATCCTATAATCTAGTTTTTCTGTGTAATTTAAAAATTTTTTTTACACCTGATCCGAGTAAAGAAATTTTTTTTATATGCCTTTCAATTATAACATGAATATGGTTAAAAAGAAATAAAAAAGATAGAGAATTTGAATGGCAAGAAAGTGATGCATCATCCTAAGTTAATAATCTATCACTATGGTACCAACTATTTATTAACTATTTCATAATTTTGTATGATAAATTAGTGATTTTGGTGGAATAGAGACCGGTTAACTTACGTTTTGTTTGTTTTCTGGAAAAATAATTTTCATAGAAAAATTTTATTTCTTTAAATATAAATAAAAAACCATTACATAATTTTATATTTTGTAATTAAAAAAAGATCTCTAAAATTATGAAAAAATTAACTTTCTCTTTGAAATAAAAATTATCTTCAACATTGGACATGTTAATTTTTTTTTCCACCATTTTAATAGTCTGTAACTATATTTCTATAAAAAAAAATTCCACGAAAATAAACGAACCTTTAAATTCTCAAACATTCAACAATTTTCTAGTCTGTTCATAACTATGTACCAAATATTTAGAACATTTCTTAACCAACATGGAATGAAACTGATAACGGGAAAAGAGAAGGAAAAGCGTACCAAAATAGCAACGGATGCATATTAACCATTTTTTTTTTTTAATATACATCTTGATATCACATTTATATTGTCAAGTATAAGACTATGGAAATAATAAATGATAATTTTTTTTTAAAAAAAAAAATATCTTCAATGATTGCACTCGAAACACTCTTAACCGGACATCGAACGTCTTGTTACCTAAACAGCTAAGCAGCCCGACACATACGGTAACAATGGCAAAAGGCAAACCAAAGTAAGGCTGCAAGAGCGCCAGAATGGCGGAGGAGACGAAGATAAGAAGCTATGGTGGAACCAAAGTTCTCGTGATATTTGGAATCATGACATGGCTTTTTATGAACCACATAGACTACAATACTCGAATTTTCGAAAAGAATCAAAGGCTCCTTGTAGCATAATAACAATTCCTTTTTAATGGGTGGAAGGACACATCACAAATGTTGACATGGGACAAGGTGTTGGGATTGTGATTGAAATTCTATTCTATAAAATAGTAAATTTTTATGTTGCGACTTTATTTTATTCAAAATTAAATTTGATCAAGTAAAAATTCTAATTAAGTAAGATATATTTCTTAGTTAATATTATAGTCAAATACGTATTCTAAACAAAGAATTATGATTTGTATATATATGGTTTGATCGAGACGTTAGAAAATTTTAAAAATGTAAACATGTCTGTGTTTTGCAGGCCAAATGGTCCGATTTACAGGTTTTATATGGATCGAATTAAAAAAATAAATTAGGTTGGTTTAGAAATAGTTTTAAACAAATTTGGTTAGGTTGGTTGCGAACAAAACAGATTAGGTTTAAACGAATTTGAACTAATCTATAGGGTTAAAAGGCTCTTTTTTATTTTTTTATCTTTAATGATTTAAATAGTATTTATGTTAAAAAATAAAAGATAACCTATTAATTAACTATTTTTATAATACAATTTAATTATCAAAAAAATTAAACTCAATTATTGAAAATAATTAAATAAAATAAAATTAAAAGTAAAAGTAAATAATAAAATTAATAAATATAAAAATTAAAAATTAAATAATTAACATAAAAATATAATAAATAATAAAAATATAAAATATAAAAATAATAATTAAAAAAAGTAAGTTGATCCATGAATCAAACCGATTTAGTCTATTTTAAAAATAGAGCTAGCCACCCTTCAATGGACTTATTAAAAACAAACCTAAACGAACCTAATATATGAGGATTTCAATTTGATTCAATTTAGTTTGTCCATGAAATACCTCTAAATATACCAGGAACTTAGGTATGTCATAATTTATGAATACAATTGAAAATTTAACATTATGCTGAAAATTAAACAAATATTTTAACATCTTTTCATTTTCATAAACTATAGAATAACTAAATCAATTAAGAAGATATACCTTGAGTCATTGGAATCAACACCTTGCACAAAACTTAAAAGTACACAATGAAAAAAAAAGGTTGAAACATAATTAGCACATTGATCTTTCCTTTTCTTACTTTCCTAATTAATCTAATGCTAGTATTGAACAATGAGAATCTCTCAAATTTAGCTTATCTTCAATTTATTTACAGTATTAATGGTTGTGATGAGTGAAAAAAAGGGACCAAGAGCCTCCTATATAGTGCTTAAAATGACTTTACCCATTAAAGAGTCATGACTTTTCAACTTCCTCTATTAATTTTAAAAATCTCATCTCATTATTTCACTACTATAGAATTGACGATTTATGTTAGCCCATAAACATCAATTTAAAATAAAATTAATGTTTATTTTAACATGGTGACATTTTTAAAATTATATAAAAATTTAAAACAATGGACAAGCAACTTCTTATAGAAAATTAGAACATCAATTTTTTACTTAATTGTCATTTAAAAAATATTTCAAAAATCTTATTGAAAACTGTAGTAGCATAGGACATCAATTTTATTTAAAAATATCACGTAAAAGGCATTTCAAGAGTCTCATTGAAAAATGCAATGATAGTTTTGATTAATAACCATCATTTAAAAGATAGAAGAAGAGTCTCATTAAAAATTGTAAACAACAACTATTATCTTCCTATAAATCTTTGCTTTAACTTTGTCTTTCTATATGAAATACTTCTAACTTCTCACTCTCCAATATTCTCTCAAGTGTGATTATTTGAATATATAATATCATTATTAATCTTTCGCTCTACTTTTATGAGAGTGTGTAATATAAAAACATTAACTTTTAGTTCTTCCATTATATATTCTCTTAATTATAATGGAGTGAAACTAAAATAAAAAAATTGTTGAGTTCTCACTATACTTTCATCAAGAGAGTATATAATGGAAGAACCTTAATTCTCTTCTATTGTATATTCTTTCATTGCCTAATGAATAAAAGTGGAATGAAAGAGGTAGTGCATGATAATTTGATACATAGTTCTTTTATTTTCCTACTCCACTTTCATATTCTCCGAGTGTACAAGCTAGATAAATTTGAGTAACAACATTGAATTTTGTATTAAGGATAAAGATTTTGATACATAATAATTCTTTTTATTTTTGTGTATTATGTAAATGTATACTTTTTATTTATTAACGATTTAATATAATTATTTTATATAAATTTATAGAGATATTATTTCTTTTTACTTATCTATTTTTAATTTCATCAATAAAGCAATGACAATTAAAATTTTATAAGTTTGTAGAATTATTTCTCTTTACTCATCTGTATGTTATTTTTACCTTAAAATTCTATAATAGACATTTAGATTACAAAAATTAATAAAGACACATTGAAATAAATATAATGTTCTGTGTTAAATTAGTTCAAAAATAACCTTTTTTTTCATATTTAGCTATTTATATAACAAAAATTTATAACAATTGAAAGGCCTTTGCCAAGGAAATGATAAATATAAAAATATTAGTTTTTGGATTAATTAATGTCTTATGCGATGGCATTTTCTTAAAATCTGAAAACCTCTAAATGAATGTCATTTTTAAATAAGTTTAAATGAATGAATCTAGAAACATTTAAATGAATAACATTTATGGAAAAATCTAAATGATAGGAACTAAAGATGACTAATTAATGGTATTTAAGAAGGAATTTCCAACATTGATCTTTTATGGTGTGAGTTCATTTCAATCGTTGTAATAGTTTATTAACAACAAATCTCAATGGTAATTTTTTGTGGTGACCATCAAATAAGTCTATTTCAATAGTCATAACAATTCATCAAAAGCTTACACATCATTTTAGTACTTATGATGTTGATTATAAATTAATAACTTATGATATATATAATCATGACAATTCATCAATAACTTACACATCATTTTAGTACTTATGATGTTGATTAGTAGTAATATCTTAAGTCATTGCAATGATATATATGGTCAAACTTATGATGTTAATTATAAATTAATAACTAATGCCTAATTTTTTTGCTTTTAGCCCATAAATAGGGCTTTCACTACTAACAAATTGATGATCTTTGAAGATAAATCTTCTTCTATCGAAAAGAAGGCTTCTGAATTAAGGGTTATAAATCTTGGTATTAGGCATTATCATAGCTATTTAGAAGGTTGAAGAACTTTTAAAGTTTCTTATAAAGACTTATACCCACACCTTGGAAGGATCCTAAGGAGATTCTTAATTTTTCTCAATAACCTGGGTAATGTTAATATTATGATCTACACCTTCGATCTCAAAAGTGTTCTCTATTAATAGATTTCAAAAATCAATACTATGAGAAAGCTATAAAATAAATCAGAATTCCTTTTAAGAACTTGTACCCCCATTTTGGTAATAAATACAAGAATTCTATAAAGCATTTGGAAGGATTTTGAACAAGAATCTTTCTAAGTTTTTTGTAGAATATTTATATTCATTGTTAAAGTGAGGGTATAAGTCCTTGGAAAAAACTACTCTGAGAGATTCTAATTCCTTCTCAATATATATTTAATACTATAGTTTACATATTTCATCTCAATCTCAAAAGCCATTTCTAATAGTCATAAGTATCACATCAAATCACAATTACCTTCTACACTTAAATAGATGGTTATTAACACAAGATATTTGTGATTTGATACAATTACCATGATCATAATATTCTAAGCATTTCTAATTATGTAGCATTGATGGAGTGTGTTGTCTTTATATTTCCTGTGTGCTTGATTGCTTGCTTCCTATTTTTCATTGCAAGATTCAATATGTTGATTACTCTACATACTATATCAAACTTAGATACATATAAAGCAAGAAGCATGACTATTTTCAAACTAAAAAATGAGAATTCTAATAAGCTTATAACAAATGAAGCAATCAAGTACCTTAAGGTCAATAGATATAAAATTGATGGAGCCAAGCATATTAGAAGCCATTAAGTGATATGACAGGAGCAAAGGATAACCATTTCTACTTTTGATTTTTGTAAGGATGCCAATTTTGTTTATTATAAATGTAAAGTTTGTTATTCATTATAAATAATAGCTTTTTCATTGTATACATTCATGTATTGATATGAAAATTTTCTTATTTGTTTCATTTACATTTAACTTGGTGTTTTTTAATTTAATTGTTTAAAAAAATGTCATAATGCGAAAAAGAATTTTAATATTATTAATTTCACTTAGAGTAAGTTATGTTTTGTATATCAATTTAATATGTATATATCTATGTGTGTGTACATGTGTGCATGTTTATGTGATATATATGTAAATTGTAAATTTTAATACATATAATATGTATAATTAAATCAATTTTATTTTGATATATATGTTTGTTATATGTGGTCATTTTGGAATGATTCTTAAAAGTTTCTAGGATTGTTTTGGAATTAGTTATGAAAAAAGGTTCCAAAGTAAGAAAAAAAAAAGAAATATTTTTTTAATAAAAGGCATTTATTTATTATGATATAGTTTTTTTGTAATAGTAGAAGTTAAGTATTACTCAATAAGATAGTGTTGTTGCATTAAACACAATAATAGGGCTATCCAGATTTTCTGCAACCGACCTAAATCAACCGGCCCGATAGTGAGACGGGTAATTTGGGTCGGTGACAAGTTTTTAGTTAATTTAAAACGAAAAAGTTGCTGAAATAACTTAACTTTTGACGGGTTAATCGAATGCAGGCTTTGTAATCCGGCAAAATTCATTATTGACCAGCCCAATCATAAAGGAAAGCAGAGTGCAATGCAGAGGCACCCTACAACGACATCGTAGCAACAAAGGGAAAAAATATCCCTGAAGGCGACAGATGAGAAGACTCTGGAAGAACTACAATCCTTCCTGCCTTGCGTCCTCTCCCTCACCCACTCTCACAATTGCAGAGACTGAACCTCCCTCACCGGTTCACCCATTCAATCTCACGGACTCAGTCAATCAGATCAGAGCATCCCTCACCCTCACTTTTACCTTCACCCACCCATTCCCATCACGATTCATTAGTTTTCGACGCCTTACAATGTCTCTTTTTGTACTATCTCAGCCACTTCAATAGATGGGTTATTATATCTTCATTCTTATCACCCAAAAGTTAATTTTTCTTTCTTCTCATTGTTCTCAATGCTTGCTTCATTCTCCTCTAGTCCAGAGACCAGAGTTCCCTTTTCAATCTTCGCTTGTCTTTCAATATTTCTGAACTTTTTAGATTTAGGAGTTGTTTTCATGCGTTTATTGTTATCTGCGCAAAAAAGGTGAAGGCGAATTGTTGAGTTTCGATATAATTTTTTTTATCTTATATTTCACTTGATTAATTATATATTTATAATTTTTTTTAGCATTTGTTGATTGATTTGTTCTTATTTTGCTGCAAAAGGTATCTGTTTGTTAGTGATCTTATACCAAAACTTTTGCATGTGAAAGTTTGTTAGTGATTTTATTTTAATTGCAATTTGAGGTATTTGTTTAGGGTTTAGTCTGAGGCTTTAAAATTTCTAAAGATAACGAATTTCTTTTCTTTTCACTAGAATCTGAAAATTAAACTGATAAAATGATAATTGTCAGTTTTATATACTTTGCTTTATAGATTTAAAAGAAACTATTCTTCTATTGTATAAATCAATAGAAAATATGATGAATTGTGCTATATCTATATTTCATGCTCAACAGATATTACATGGAGATAAGTTAAGAGTTATAATAAAATTATTCCTGTATCTTATTTCAAAAGCTTAAATTTCTATAAGATAATTAAAATTGGAAACAACATAGATATTAGTCCTGACATATATTTTATATACTTTGCTTTATAGATTTCAAGAGCTTAAATTTCTATAAGATAATTGAAATTAGAAACAGCATGGATATTAGTCTTGTATCTTCTTTCAAGAGCTTAAATTTCTATAAGATAATTGAAATTAGAAACAGCATGGATATTAGTCCTAACATATATTTTATATACTTTGCTTTATAGATTTCAAGAGCTTAAATTTCTATAAAATAATTAAAATTGGAAATAGGATAGATATTAGTCCTGTATCTTCTTTCAAGAGCTTAAATTTCTATAAGATAATTAAAATTGGAAACAACATATATATTAGTCTTGACATATATTAGGATAGAAGATCAAAATACAGGGAAAAAAATGAATGGGGGACCAGATTAAGACTAGAGTAATATAAACGTGTGTAGCCAAAGGATAATGCTGGAGGAGTCCTATAAGACAATGAAAACATGATTGTCTTCTCTATAACAATGAAGTATTGTAAAGTGGGAGATGGTTTCAATATTATAAGAAGCATATTTATTTGAATAATTATTTATTTATGCCTTTAATTAATAAATAAATAAATTAATTAATCTCCCAATATAATGTTAAAGAATGTTCAGTAGAGGCCAATTAGGCAGTTAAGCAGTTTCTGGATGCACTTTTAATAATTTAATAAAGAGATTTGTTCAATTGTCTAGCTTTGCTTAGGCCATAGGGTAGTGTCCTTTTGTTATATAAAACTTTATTACACAATTGAAATGTGTTTATGTTGCATTTTGAGTGCTTTTGCCTTTGCATGCCATTAGCTCTTTCTCTTAGTTTCTGGTGAGTGCATCAGTGATGGTTACAAGTTATTCAGATTATGGTAGAAAAGGAATCCTTCAAATTATAATTTATTTAGATTATGCTATCAGTGCATCAGATTATGTTCACCTGTTTAGTTATGATATTATGTTTTCTGACTGATTTTGTGCTTCATTTTTCTGTCTCTTTTATGATTCGACTTTCTTCATGCATATTGAAAAAGCTCCTGATCAAAGGAAAGGCAAGGAAGTGATTAGAGGTAGTGGTCCAAATCCTGAAAATGGTAAAGCAACACTTGGGAGTAGTGGTGCTGTTGTTGGAGCTAGTGCTTCAAAACTACAAAAAAGAAACGACTAACTAAAAAAAGAAAGCCATCAGCAAACAAGGTTGTAAACATAAACACAAGGAGGAAGTCAAGGGCTTAGTTACATTTTGCAAGAATACCCGAAGAAGAAGTGAGTGAGCCAACTGCAACCTGCATACACTGTGGTATAAGGTATCTCTGTGACTCTAAAGAGTATGACACCTCTAATATGCTTGCACATATAGCTAAGTGTCCTAAAATGCCTTTGCATCTCAGATTAGACCCTACACAAAAACTCTTAAACTTTAAGGTAAAAAATAATGGAAAGAGTGGTACCTTAGCTAATTCTGTTCCACAGACTTATAATGCAAAGAAGTGTAGGAAAGCTTTAGCTATTTTCATAATCTGTGATAAGCAGCCATTTAGGGCAGTTGAAGGGTATGGTTTTAAGTTATTGTGCAAGAAATTACAACCTAAGTTTAGTGTACCATCTAGACAAATAGTTGCTAGGGACTGTTTTAAGTTATTTATAGAGGAAAAAATAAGATTCAAGATTTTACTAAAATCTAGTTATGTTAAGGTGTGTCTAACAACTGACTGTTAGACTTCAATTGAAAATTTAAATTATATGGTCTTAACTGCTCATTTCATAGATGAAGAATAGAATTTACAAAAAAGAATTTTGAATTTTTGTCAAATACCAAACCATAAGGGTGAGACTATGGGAAAACATATTGAGTCATGTTTAAATAAGTAGGGATTGAAGAGGGTTTTTACAATTATGATTGATAATGCAAGCTCTAATGATAGAGCAATTGCATATTTAAAGAAAAGAGTGAAAAATTAGAAGGGTCTTGTAATGAATGGGGAGTTAATGCACATGAGGTGTTGTGCACACATACTCAATTTGATAGTTAGTGAAGGACTGGAGGATTTACATACCTTCATTTCAGCTATAAGAAATGCTATGAGGTATATGAGATCTTCTCCTTCAAGGCATGCAAAGTTTAAAATAGCAATTGAGGAGGAACATATTACACAACAAGGACTTGTCTCTCTTGATGTTCCTACTAGATGGAACTTAACTTTCATAATGTTAGAGGCTGCTGAAAAATTCCAAAAAGCCTTTAAAAGGCTTGAAGAAGATGACACTGATTTCTTAGTATACTTTGGTAAGGAAGAGAGAAGGGTAGGCCCTCCCAATAATGAAGATTGGAACAATCCTAGGTTTTCATCAAATTTCTTAGAATTTTTTATGATACTATAGTAGCTTTTTCTGGCTCTTTGAATGTCCTTTCAAATGGAGCTTTTAATCAAATTGCTTTATTACAAAGTGAGATATGTAAATGGAGTGCTGATGATAATATTGGTTCTGTCTTGTATGTCATGGCATTGGATATGAAGAAGAAATTTGATAAATATTAGGAAAAACCAAAAAACATAAATCCTATAATTTTCATAGCTAATGTGCTTGACCCAAGGTATAAACTTGCTTACATTACTTGGTTATTTGAGGAAGTTTATGGGGCTTTGATGGCTATAACTATAGTTAAGAAAGTGAGAGACCAATTAGTTAAGCTTTATGAATGGTATTCATTTGAGTGTGGATAGCTTATTTCTTCTTCCAATCAAGTCATAAATTTGTCTCAAAAGGGAGTAATTAATCATAAGGATGGTTGTATAACTTCTAATAAGCTCAAAAGGCACAAAATGCTGCCTTTAGGAGTTATTTGAAAGAAAAGGATACCATTGATGCAAAGAATGAGTTAGAGAGATATTTAAGTGAGGCTTGTGTTGAGGAAGATGATAACTTTGATGTTCTTGCTTGGTGAAAAGTAAATTCTTCAAGATTCAGTGTGTTAGCTCAACTTGCAAAGGATGTATTGGTTGTACCAGTGTCCACAGTGGCCTCAGAATCTGCATTTTCAACTGGAGGGCGTGTCTTGGACCCTTTTAGAAGATCTTTGTCCCCCAAGGTTGCAGAAGCATTAATATGTACTCAAAATTAGTTGAGACTAAACAAATTTGATTTTAATGAATGGTTTGAAGAACTTGAGCAATGTGAAAAGCTAGAGCAAGGTAAATTTCTGATTTCCCATATATCTATAGTAATCTTGCAGTATTTTTTATGGTTAAATTATTTTGTGGTTAAATATTGATATCAATATTACTTTCCTAATGTAGAACTTATTGGAAATGGAGGGACTGGACTTAATGTTGCTGTTTCATCAGGGTTAAAGGGTGGTAATGACTCTTGAAATTTGAATTTTTTTTTATTTATATTAGATTATGTTCCATAATAATGTGATATACTTGCTTGCTTTTTATTTCCAGATCTTCCTAGCAGTGCTGGACCTTCTGGTAGTGTTGCTGGTCTATTTTTCCTTTAATTTAAATATTTTACTTATCTTATACCTTTATAAGTGTTATTTGTTTCTATAATTATTTTTCTACTTTTTTAAAGTAATGCAATTCCTATTTGTGATTATTTTAGATCATGCAAGTGTGTTTGGAGCTTGTTTTGGTGGTTCTGCAAATGATAGAGTTGATAATGAAAACCTACATCATCAACAACCAATGGATCTTGATCGTGGTGGTTATGCTGCCTTTTGATGCATTTAGAAAGAATGTCAGTATTATTTTGTTTGAAAGTTATTAAAGAAGCTAGATTTAGGAACTTGAAGGTATAAAACTCTTGGCTTTTCTTCATTTTGTTGTTACCCTACTAATGTTGCTTCATTTTGTTATTGCCTTGTTGGTGTTTCTTCATTTTATTATTACCTTACTGGTGTTTCTTCATTTTGTTGCTACCTTGCTGGTGTAGTATTATAGGCAATGAATTGCTGGTGTTTCTTCATTTCATTGCTGCCTTGCTGGTGTAGTATTGTAGGCAGTGAATTTCTTTTTGTAAATGCACACATAATACTGGCAATTGTGTATAGGGATAGATAGCATGATGCTCTTTATAGGAGGTCTTGATTCATTTTTGTAAGTCTGGACTGTATGCTTGGATCGTATGCCTGAAAATTTTAAGGCCATGAAGCATACTGTTTTGCTATGTTTACCAATGTTACAGTCATGTATGACTGTAAAAGTCTTTAACAAATCAAGTTTATGGTCATATATGATTGTAATAGGCTACTTTGTCTTTTTATGTAATGTAAAAATGTTATTTATCAAGAAATATTCAGATTTGCTTTACTGGTTCTAGTATAAAATTTACATTATATCTTATATTGGTATGAAATATATAGAAAACTTAAATAAGGCTAAACCGATTTAACCCACCTGACTTGTTATAAAATTTAATTAATCAGTTTATACTGATTATAGAAATTGTGCTAGTTAAAAACGGATGATTTGATTTTCTGCTCACTAGCCATTGGTCGGTTAGCAATAAACATAAAAATCGGATGCCACTGATCGATGGACATTCCTAGACGATAATAGTTTTTTCAAAACAACATGTAATATAATTTTTAGACATCAATTTTTTATAATAATTGATGTAGAAACTTAGGCTATGAGCACTAATTAAAAATAAAAAAAGTTAAAGCATAACACAAACTAAAAATAAAAAAAGTAAAGTAAGGCATTTTTTGCAAATTTCATCTTGATGCTATTCCAACCCTTAAATGATTATCTATTTAACGAGGTCTACTCCTTCCAACCTTAAGATGATTCTTTTTAGTTTTATATTTTGTACCACTAATTATTTTATAGAACTGAAGTTTAATTTATTTGTGGGTAAATATATAAGGTTTAACATTCACTAAGAAAGTAGAGAATATAAATATAAGGATTTTTTATTCTTGTAATTTAGTTTTTAATTTCTTATTCGATCTTATTTTGTTACCTATCATTTTAATGTAATTTTTATAAGTTTGTATAGGTAAAAAAATTGATCTCATTCATCTTTTTTAGCATATTATTGTTTTATTTACTATTTATTCATATGAAAATATGTAATATATCAAATTTTCATGAATGCTTATTACATTTGTAAGTATTGTATTCAAAAGACTTTTCTAAAGAGTGTAAATCTCAAATACTAAGTTATAAGTATCAAGATAAATTTAGTAAAGCACATATCTTTGATTGTGATATTGTATACAACTTTTCATCATTTTTAATTTTTTTATTCAATTTATTCTTTAAAATTATTTAAATTGGTATTCTCTTTATTTATATAAGATATTGGCTTTCTATATCGCACTAGGAATATAGGGAAAATAAGCAAGATAGGAAAGTAAGGAACATAAGGATAGGGTTAAGGTTTAGGATGAAGGAATGAAAAATTAGGAGCCAGGGTTTGGATAATTGGGGTTAAAGTTTGGAACAATGGAGTAAAGAACAAGTGTGGTTAAGATTTAGGATAAAGGGAGTGAAAAACTAAAGGTTGGAGTTTAGGTGGATGCTACGGGTAGATGTATAATATCAGTCATTTAAATGAATTAATGTGGGCTATGGGTATTAAATGTTAATTTTTTTGGAAAAAAATTGACATTTAATATTATTTCCTCAGATTATATAATCACTAATGATGTTGGATTTTTTTGGAATAAAAGTTAATGTTATTGTTATATTTTACAACAATTTACAAACTATCATTAAAACTATATATACTATGATACTTGATTAAACATTAGTCGTTTTCCAATGTTTAATCCCTTAAATACCTAACATTAATTAATTATTTAGTAGTAATGTTTCAAGTAACCCTTCGAGTATTGAAGTTACTCATTTCTATCACAAGAAAATATGAAAGTACTTAATAAGCATCATCATATAGGAATTACACAATTATGATTATTTATTTAAGGTTTAGGCAGTGATCACAACAATTAATAGAATTTAATCATAATCTTAATATATAGTGGTTACAATAATTAGTAGAATTTAACTACATAATTAATAAAATTTAATTACATAGTTAATAGAATTTAACCACAATATCAATATGTAATAGTTATAATAATTAATAGAATTTAACCCTAATTATAACACTCTTTTATGTAGTTATAAAGGCTATTAATTCTTCAACATGAAAGATGGGTGGACTACGCCCACATAAGTTCATCTGTATAGACCTATATTGTAAATGGATAAAACCAACTAAGATCATGAGTAGCTTGCAAGGATCCATGAGTAGTCACACATAAGGATCAAAGACTAGTCCATAAGAGTAGAAGAATGAACCTTCAAAGGGATATCAAATTAAATTAGATTAAAAAATGCCTATTTTTTCATAAATTGTAATTGATTAATTAGAATTTTTTTGTTGTATATAATAGGTTGGCCAAATAAGTCTAAGAAAAATTAAATTATGCCATTGCACATTGGATTAAGAATTGGGCTATATTAAAAAAATTCTCAAATGCTTGAATGACTACTAAAAAAATAAAAATAAAAAATTAATTAAGCCAATAAGGGTCTATAAATAACTTTATACAAGCTTATCTGTATAAATCTATAATGGAAATGGGCTTAAAAAAGGAAACCTAGACTACTTTATGCTTGTGGCCCTTAAGCCTATTTTACATCTATATTAATTCCAATATTCTCTCAATTAGCTAAACGGTTAAAAGAAAACTTTTATGAAATTTTAAATGATGGTCACACACAATTAACTTTAATAATTAACTATAATTTTCTAAATTTATTAGCAATATGGATCATGGTGGTTTTATACCTATCAAAGATATAATTCCTTCCATGCATCACAATACCATTTTTCATCTAAAAAAGTTATAATGAGAAAGGATATGAACTTATCTATATATTATGTTCAAATGAACCATTTTTTATATTCAACTTGAACCTTTCTATAATGTTTATATCATAGTTAAACTTTAATATTGAAAGACAAATTATTAACTTTTATTCCATATAATGTGCACTTGGATATAACAGAATAAAACCAAAATGAGCTTTTTACAAAATTATATATTATTGGTTAATCCTATGGATAATATATGATCAATAAAAATCTTATATGCTAATATTTTAATCATGTGATCTTCCACGATTGATTTTCATTGATATGGTTAATAGATACTTTGATTTCTTTAAACTTTCATGAACAATTACCTAAACACTTGTTGTCTTTAGAAAAAATAACAACATAATTGTCATGTAACACTTTAATGGAATACTTTCATTTATGAAAATCTTTTACTAACAAATCTAGCCTTATATTGGTTAATACTTCCTTTGGAATCCCTTTTTGTTTTAAATACTTATCTACATTGTATTAGAACGACTCCATCAACTAATATGACCAATCCTTAAACTTTATTACTGTGGAACCCATTTCATCTTTCATAGCTTCATTCATTTAATAAACTTTTTACCTCTTATGGCTTGCGAAAATGTCATTGGATTATTTCCAATTTCATGTTTCTTTAAGTATACTATATAATTATTTAAAATTGTTGATTTTCTTGATCTTTTATATCACCTTAATGATTTCTAGTTACCCGTATTTTCCTAATCATTTGTACTTTTTTTATGGAACGTATAATAGTGGCAATATTTTCCATATGAAATGATATCTCCATACTTATATGTTAGCTTGATTTTCTAAAATTTTATTCTATTCAACACTAGTTAATCCCTCTTTAAAGATAGCATAGCCTTTTTAGATTCATGACTCCCACTATTTATTCTATTTTCAAGAAACTTTGTCACACAAAATTCTATAATTTTTCTTTAATGATTATGACAATAAAATTATAACCATTAGGCTATTCTAAGTAACCAATAAACTTGTTACACATCCAAAGACACAAATCCAAGTTCAAACATTTTGATGTAATTTCTAGTTATTCTTTCAATCATTAAAATTGAAACTACTTGATTTAGGAGTGCTAGACATGTGTCTAAAAAGAGAACCTAAAGTTATAATTTACACAAAACTTACTTATATAAAAAAAACTTTGTGATAATTCCAAAAGGAATTTAACACATCAGCATGCCTATTTTTTAGGGTTAGATATAATACATAATAAATTTAATTTAAAGTGGCAATCTTTATTCACTTTAAATATTACAAGTGAGAAGACTTTTATTCACTTTTAGGTTAGATATGGTAAATAATAAATTTAATCTAAAGTGATAACTTTTATTCACTTCAAACATTAATCACAAGTGAAAATATTTTTATTTACTTTTAAACTCTTCTTTAATGTTATATATTTTTGGATATATAATAACTTAAATTTTTATAACATGATTATAAAAATAATTATACATATGAGTATGAAATTATTTAATAATCATAACCTTTATTAATTATGTAATTAAACAATTCTATAATGTCTTATAATTTAATATTCCACTTTGGTAAGAATCAAGCATTAAATATGATGAGCAATAAGTGATAACATTTTTTTACTTTTAGCATCATTTATAATGTTTTACACCTTTATAACGTCATATGATTTAATTTATTTTGGTGAAAATTAAATTGATCAACAAAATATAAAATATTACCCATATTTAAAAGTCATATTTCTTTAATTTACTTGTAACACAATTTATATAATATGCAAAACACCTTTGGGCATTTAATAACTTAAATTTTTATATCATAAAAATAGAAACACCTTTGGAGTAAAATCATTTTTATAGTCATAATTTCTATGATTTATGCAATAATTTTTTTTAAATGTTGCATAATTTGGATTACTTTGATGAAAACCAAGTTGATCAACAATATAGTACCATTATGTTACGCATATAAGACCGTATACAAAGTATAAAATTACTTCTATGATTTATGTAAAAATAAACTATCATATTAAAATATGATCTAAATCACTTTAGTGAAATCAAATCAACCAATAATAATCACAATAGTGCATAAATAAAATTTAATGGAATTATGAACATAAGCCAAAATTCATTCTAATACTAAAAGTTAAAAAAATTAAGATTATATAGACAAAATTTTAAGCATGTTATAATTCTTGAATATAATTGAAAATTTTAACAACATTATGCGGGAGATTAAATGAACTTCTTATAATTTTCTCATTTTCATAAGATATAGAAAAATCACATAAGCTGAGAAGATATACCTTAAGCTATAGCATTTGAGACATTGCACAAAACGTAGAAGCACACAATGAAGAATATAGATTGGAACCTAATTAGCTTATTAATATTCTCTTTATTTACTCTTCCAATTGCTCTAATGTTAATAACAGAAAATGAGAACTTCTCAAATTTAGTTTATCTTCAAGTTGTAGTGTTGGTGGTTATAATGAGTGAAAAAAGACAAAATAAGAGCCCTTCTATAAATCTTCAATTGATTCTACTCATTAAAGAGTCATCACTCTTCAACTTCCGATATTAAATTAAGAAATTTGATTATGTTATTTATTTCTCCTAGGAGGAAAAATATGAAAAGTACTTTCTAATCTTAATTAATGAGCATCATTGCATTTTAATTTGATCTCAATATAAAAATTACATAATTATAGTCATAATTATTATTAAATAAATCAAAATTTTAATATACTTGATAGATAGTAATTACAATAATTTATAGGATTTAACCACATAATTCATAGAATTTAATCACATACTCCCAGTGTCTTTTATTATATATATGTCATATCTAAGTAATTTTATAAATATTAAGAAAGTAGTTTAATGTGTTTATTATTATTGGACTTTCCAAAACTACCTTTAGTTCCAAATCAAAATTTAATGCATCATTTATTTTATGTACAAAGTTCAATAGTTGAAAATTGATAGATAAATATGATGAAATAAATTTATTGAAACATTTTAAATAAAATAAATGTATGAAATAGTGAATAATTTATTAGCATTATTTTGAAACTCAAATAGGCCTGACCAGTTTAATTAGTTGGATCAGCATTCAGGCTAAAAAATAGACAAGATTAACCTTTGGATTCAGTTTGGTGAAAAATCCAGGTTGATCTGGTCCTACTCGATAAAAATCAGAGTTGAACTAGTAACTCATTCACCCGTTTTGATTTTTTTAAAATAAGATGATAAAGTCTAACTCCAATCTAACTTAAAAGCTCAATGTAAAAATTAAACAAAAAAGAAAAAAGACTAAGGAAATTTTAAGACTTTTAACTAAGAAAATATAATGCAAAAAGAAAAAAATTATTGAATACTAATTTATACTATATATGTAGCAAGAATACAAGATAAATAAAAATATATACTTTAAGATATTGAATTATTTGAAAATTTTTAAATTTTTTAATTGCTCAAAATTAAAAAAAATGTTAAAATTTTCTTGTAAAAATGGATTAACAAAGTTTTGAAATTCTTGAATTTATCTAAGAATTTTAAAAACAATTTCTTGATTCTTAGTAAATTTTATGGATTAGAATCAATAATTTTTGTTATTTGAAATAATTACTAAATAAAAAGAATTAAGACTTATGTGAAAGTGATTTGAATTAGAGAAAATAATTTTTGTCATTTGTTTTTTTATTGAACTAAAATTGTGTTAGATGATTATTGTAATTGCAGTAAGATAAATATTTATTTTTTATTATAGAAATATAGTAATAGAGTATATACATATATGTAGTGTATGATTTATTATATATAAAAATATAGTAACTGATTTGACCATCTGGTTCGATCAATTAAATCAGTTTGACTTTGACCCACTTGTTTTGTTGAATCAATGGTTGAGCCAAGTTTTAAAACACTATTTATTAGTGAAAAAGTATGGTAAAATTAAAAAAAAATGTTTCATTAGTTTTCAAAGTTATAGATAATTTTTTTTTGAAATGCAACAGATAATAAGAAATGAATGAAGTAATTAATAAAATTTAACTACAACCTTAATACATAATTATTATACTAATTAATAGGATTTAACTCCAACTTTGATACTCTTTTATGTGGACATATGAAAGAGAAGATTTTATTTTTTTGTCACTCTATTTATAATAGGCTTAATTTTATTTCTTGTCCATGTAATGTACATGTAGTTTGCATTTGGTCCTCCTAAAGTATTAAAATCTATTTTGATTGCTCTAAAATTAACATTTAAACACTTTTGACCCAAAAGTTATATTCCTATTAATCGTTATGGAAATTGACTTTGGCAAAAAGATAAAAAAGAAAGGAGAAAGAAAAAGAAGGAAAAGGAAAAAGGAAAACTAAAATTTTTTTTTGAATATATAGTTTATTTATTCATTAAAAAATAAAAATAAAAATAAAAGCAAAAATAGAAAACACTCAAAATATTTAATTATTGATTATAGTAAATGATATACCAAAAGATTTAAAAATAATAAGTAATTTATTTATTTTTTTAAAGTAATCAATAAAATTAGTAATTATTTTAAAATCATATTTAATTAAGAATTTAGAATTTATCATAATATACTTAAAGCTCTATCTTATCACATTGGATAGAATAATTGACTATTAATGAATTAAGTTTATAATTTATTTTATATTTAAATGAGAAGTTATTTTTTATAATTTATTCATCCAATTACAAATTTTATTTTAATAAAAATATTTATATTAAATATTCCTTAAAAAAATTAATTATTATTAAAAGTCATCCTAAATATGAAATTAATTTACATATCCTAACAAATAATTAATCTCATATTTTTATTGCTATACTAAATAAGTATAATTTTTAATTTTAATTTATTATTTATTAAATACATTCAAATTATTTCAATCATATATTATTTTTTCTCTTTTTCTTTATTATTATTATTTTTTTGATGTGACCAGACCCTCTTAATTTAAGTTTGTTTAATTTATAATAAATTAAATTTAAAAAATATACTTATTTAGGATAAAAATAAAAATAAGTAATCAATTATTTATTAGAATGTATAAATTGATTTTATATTTGGGGTACTTTTAATAATGATTGATTTTCTTGAGAAATATTTAATCTAAAGATTGATAGTGAAATAAAATTTACAATGAAATGAATAAATTATAATAAGTAATTTATTATTTAAACATAAAATAAATTACACATTTAAATACATTAATGGTCAATTATTCTATCCATTATGATGAAATGGAGCTTTAAATATATCATCATAAATTTTAAAATTTTAATTAAATATGATTTTAAAATAATTAATAATTTTAATAAATACTTTGAAAAGTAAATAAATTTCTTATTATTATTTTAAATGTTTTGACATGTTATTTACTACATCTACTAGTTAAATATTTTGACTGTTTCTCCTTTTTTATTTTAACTTTAGTAAATAAATAAATTACATATTCAATTTTTTTATTTCTTTCTTTTATTTCTTTTTTTTTAATGTCAGTTTCCATTAATGTTTTAACGGAAATATAAATTTTGGACTAAAAATATTTAAATTTTAATTTTTCACAAATTGAAATAAATTTTTATTTTAAAAGGATCAAATACGAATAAAATGTGTACTATGAGGATAAAAAATAAGATTAAGCCTTCATAATATTATGTTAAAAATGAGGAGCATACACATTTTCAGTGAAAAAAGGATCATGGATCATAAAATGAATGTAAGATATCTTTGAAAATGTGTATATAAATGATTATATTACTTTGTACTCTTTATAGCAAAGTTTTACTTACCATACGTATATCTATTTATGTATATATATGTACGAAAGAAAATTATTAGATGAAGTTAGAGTAATTTATTCTATAAGATAAAAAATGCAAATAGGAGGTATCTTTTATTTATATATATATAACTGATTTGTGGGTCACAAATACGATGATTTCTATGAAGTAATTGAGAAGAAAAGATACAGCAAAACGTGGGATACATGCCAATTTTGTACGAATAATGTGTGGGGCCCATGCAATATTTAAATAGATCCAAAAATTTATTGAAATGACAAAACTTCCCCTCAGTATTAGTACGCTGCCGCGTTTGGTTGATGAGTTGAAAATGAAATACCAACGCATCTCCACAAGGGCACTATGGAAAACGAGAAGTCGTGGCCCACCTTGGATAGTAGCTTCTCGTGAAAGCTCGTCTGAGCTGAAGCCTTAAGTTAGGCTTTTTACCATTTGCGAAGGGAATGTTGCGCAAATCGTCCGACACCGCGTGGTGTGAAGAGTGGCCGTCATTCAGTTGGAGGTCGGTGTGAAGAGTTGCCGTCATTTGGTCTGATGTCCGTGTGAAGAGTTGCTATCATTTGGTCCAAAGACGTATGGTGTGAAGATTGATATGGGAGAGGGGGTGTTGAATCAGCGGTAAGAATACATAATTTTACAGATCATATATTAAAATTAAAATTATAAATAAAAAATATTAAAAATTAATAATGATGTGTACTTCTTGAATCTATTTATAATTTTTAATATTTTCACATAAATATTTGTATAGAGATCTTTTCCTTCTATATTTTTTATTATTTGCAATACTTTAATAAGAAGAATAATAATAATAAATATTTAATATAAAAAAGAGACCTAATCTCAATATATATATAAAACTTTAGTTGAGTTTCAACCATCATGAACTTAACAATAAATTTTATATTAAATATGCATAAGTAGGTTCAAATTATAATTTTAACATAATGTATAATACGAGGTAAATATATAATTTATTAAATTACTTTATTATTTTCAAGTTTCATGTAATTCAGTTATATGTTTAATCTGATTTTATTAAAAATAAAATAAATTCAATTAATTGCGTGAATTCTTACATGAACTGCAAACAAATATGGCAGGAGTAGACACAAAGATCAAATTAAGCAAGAAGCAAAGAGTGTTTATCAGAACAGATATGAATCTCAGGGCTCTCATTGGACTTTATCTACGAAGTCTTTGCACAAAGATGGTTGGGTGGTATCAGAATATAATGTCAAAATAGTAGTGTGTAAGCTCAGAAGATTAAAGTGTTGCTTGGGAATTGGGATTGTTAATGGTTTCAGGTGCATGCCAAGTTAGATGCACTCTGAGTATATTAATTTTTAGCCAAAAGTATTGCTTCAGTTTGAAAAGTTTCTGTAATTTGGTTTAAACGGCGGTCACTACCGGCTCCAACTGCAGCTTGGGATGTTACGATTACAATGTCCTCCCTACGTCGCCACATCCTTCCCTTCTCATCGACACGTCACCTTCTATCACCTTCCTAGTTAGCAATTTTTGTTGACAAGGCTAAGTAGTAAGTACCAATCCTTTACATAGAGTCCTGATGTTCAATTGCGAATACATGGGTCACTTTTCGAATTTACCCATTCTCCTAATGATGCTTTTTCCCATTTATGGTTATATGGCTCGGCTGCAACCCAATGGCATAGATAGCACCACCTTACCCATTGCATTCATACATGAGTTTTAGTCCCATGCATGGTAGACAAAGCCCACAAAAACCTTCCAAACTACATCGAAAAATGAAACACATTTTGGCATTCTTAACCTTATCGATCATTATAGGAAGCAAAGAAGTCCAGTCCAATGGCCAGCATATGCTTATTTGACTTCAAACTTCGCTAAAATAAGCAAGTTCATCGCCGGAGGCTTGGACCACAATCTGGTGCATCTATGTAGTGTGGTACAGCGGTAGGAGTTCCCACCTATTCCATTTCTCCTTCCCTAATCATCAGTCCCCCTCCCTCGATTTATTAAAAAAAAGATTTAAATATACTTTTATTCCCCTCACATACAAATTGACCGTACTTAATCCCTTAAAAATTAATTGTTCAATTGTGGTCATCGTATATGAAAATTAAATCAATTTAGGTTTAAGTCACTAACTTTCGTTGGTTTTTTGGACAGTTGCCAAACATGACTCTTTTTTTTTAAATAACGGCTTGTTTAATATAGCAATTAAAAGAATTGATTATTGATTAATTTTAGTATGTAATAATAATGATTTTTTTCTTACTAATGATATGTTTTTTTGATAATGATTGCTTTTTCAAAAAATAATTGGTGTAAAGAGTTCTAATAAGAGTTTAATTTCTTTTCTAATTATTATTTAATTATAATTTTTCTCTAATTAAAAGTTTTAACACTCATTAACTTTCAAAAAATAATTATTATAAGTCATATCATTAAAAAAATTATAATTATTACATATTAAAATTAATTAATAATTAATTATCTTAATTGATGTATCAAACAAGTTCTTAATCTAATGTAATATTAGATGTGTTAAAAATTAGAATAATATTATAAAAAATTTCACTTTTTTGAAAATTAAATATTTTCATTATTGAATTATGTTTAATATAATAAAATTTATAATTTTAATTTTAATTTATTTATTTTAAAATTGAGAAAATAATTTAATAATGAAATAGTCGGCCTCATTAGTTCCCATAACGTTTTCCTAAAAATTAATGGGTCCCAGTTAGCCACATCAGACGACATTGTGAGATGAAGCACGTGACCCGCTCCCCCTTGTCTAATCTTCCACGTTCCCATTCTCACCCTGGTCAAGCTTGAGTACCTTTCCTTCGTACTCCTGACGTGGCTTGCAAACCGAAAAACCACACTGTCCCAATATATGCCTGCAACATTAAAAATAAAATTTTATTTTATTTCATTTAATTTATAATTATATTTATATCATTATAAAATTTATCTAATTTAATAAAAATTTTATTAGAATTCATTTTATTTGATAAAAAAATATTGTATATAAAAATTTTACTCTCTTTTTAATATTATATTTATTATAATACCATCAAAATTTACTTTTTAATTATATTTCATATATTTTTAATATATTTTAAATAAAATAATTAATTTATAAATGAATTGAAATCATTATTTTTTGTAAAATATCTAAACAATAGAATTCATTTATAAATAAATTAAAATTATAATCAAAATTCCAAAACGCTTCTCTTCATTGTTAAAATATATGGCTTAATATCAATTCTCCATGTCCTTGAAGATCACAAGCATATTGCAGTTTCGAGTTCCTGTTAAGAGCCCAGCACTCTGTTTTCCAGCGACAGCGCTTCTATTCGCCTCCTCCAGCTAGTGATTTTGGGATTTCTTTTTGAAAATTAATTTATTTAAAATTGCACTGAACTAGACTTTTTATGAATTAAACTGGGGCTACTTAGGAACAACTTTTGAGTTGCATAGATAGTTATATACCTGTCGATCATAAGAATTAGTAGTAATATATTTTGATTAAAATATGAATTTTTTATTTTCATCCACTATTAAGTGAAAAAAAATCACTTGTCAATTTTATTGTTTATATCAGATCCCATAAATTAGAAATTGCACTTTCAAATTTTCAAGGCATTTGAAAATTGTAGCTGGGGATACAAAAGTTTTTGTTACCTTAGCTAAGTATAATCATCAGTATTATGTAATGTTTGTATAAATATATTATCATGGATTTGATGATCAAAGAAAATTATATTGATGTATTAAATAAGATTAAAAATTTCGGCACTTAATTTATTTATGAAAAAAATTTTAATATTTAAATTTGAATGAAATGATAAACTATTTATATAAAATTGCACAAACTCATTTAAGGACACATTCAATACAAGATTGATTTCTAACATTTTGAAATTTAATGACAAATTTGGATCAAATAATATACTATTTATATAAATTCATTTAGACTCGTATTTAAATTAAACTTTTGATTGATTTCAAAATTTTTAAATTTGAACTCATTTAATTTTTTTCTATTAATTTTAAAGTTGAACTTGTAGATATTTAGCTTAAATTGAATTTTTTTACACCCTTAATTATAATTGAATCTTTTTATTTAAAAAATTTTATGTACTTGATTCATAACACATGTTTTTACTTTTACTTAATAAGATAAAAGTAATTACAATTTTTAAAAAATTTAAAAATTAAGAAATTAGAAGTTACAAAATTGATAATTATGAGAAGTAAGGGCATTAAAAACATTTGTCATGGTTAAACTATTTCTTTCCTACTAACTAAAGAATTAATAATAATATATGTATCAAAAATAAAATCTGAAATTTAGATTTCAAATATAAATAAAAAAGTTTTCAAGGATGCTGGGTAAGTTTGCAAGTACAATTCAATATATATAAAAAAATTTAAAATTTAATTTTGCATATCACTTTTGATACATATAATATTGTTTTTATAAAGAGAAGACACAAAACATATTTAGTATTCTCTCTATCCCTTATTATTCATTGCATTTAGAAGAATTTTTTTCTTTTTATCTATTATTTTTGAAATTCAATGAATTATTAAATATTTTTTCAATTTTATTCTTTTTTATTAATAAATATTTTACTATTTCATACATTTATTTTAAAATATCTCAACAAAATTATTTAATCATATTTCTTTTTTAATTTTTAATTATTTCAAATTTTATATATAAAATACAAAATAAAATAAATGTTAATTTGAAATTAAACAATAATTTTAAAAAAATAAATAAAAATAAAGACATTAAATTATATTTTTAAGATTTATAAAATTAATCAAAGGTAACAAATAATAAAAACGAGTAGGAGGTCTCAGTCTCATCATCCATGCATAGCTCTAGAAAAATAAAGTTAGACTCAACGCATACATCCAAGGGACCACCGCGGGACCCAAATTTTGAAGTGGGAGTTATCAGTTATCCTCATCTGTGAGGACGTGTCCGTCTTCTAAAATGAATTCCTTATCTCCACTTGACAAATACGGCGCGTGTAGCACACTGTACAATCAAAAAGCCTTTTCTCCTCCGATCATCAGCAGCTGTTCTGTTCTCATGAACAAGGCAGGCTGCCCAGCAAGCAGGAATTGCAAAAGCCAGAGACAAGCAGCATCGGAATACACAAACAGTTCTCATTTGCCAATTTTCTTATCCTCAAAATTGTGTTCTTTCTGGCAAAGCTTCCTAAACGGCTGAATGATGGATCCCATGCTGCAGGGAAAACTGTTCATTCAACTCTGAGGTAATTTGTAAAATTCATTTGCTGAGGAAACTGAGGAAAGTGTATAGAGGAAGGAAAAGTGGAATGGTTTACATTCATGTAGGAAGTTGAGCTCATAATTTGGATTTTGTTGGTTCTTGATTTTAAGACTTGTCTTTTTTTTTTTTAATGGAATTTATTATGGATTTAGAAATCCAAAAGTCTATATTATTTTGCAACTTTTTCATAATTATGAAAATCTTTAAGTGCTTCATCAGTTGAAGTTTTTAGATGGTAGTATGTTCTGGCTTATCCAGGCTTGCCTTATCAAGTTCTTTGTGAAGTTAATATTAATGCAATTTGAGTTTTCATTTTCTTGGTTCTTAATTAGGCATGAGTTAATTGTTTTTGTGCAAATAAACTTCTAGCATGCTACTTAAGTCCCTTACTACTAGCGTATCACCTGGTGGCCTGTAATGTTCTGAGCTTCTGATATATAAAGAAGGTAATCAAGTGAAATATATTAAAGAAAAATGGAAAAGAAATGGTGTAGCATTTTTAAGGACCATGCGGCCATACTGCTTAAGCATCCCTTCTTGAAACATACAGATATTAAAGTTAATATTTCTAAATTTTTTATTTTAATTAAATTTGCTTGTAGATATTGTCACACCTTAAGCCCAGTTTATATGTGGATAAATACGTGACAATGCTACGCACAAGATGGTATTATCCTCATATGTGCTAGGCTACAAGATAATTTCAACAATATAAAACAAGTATCAAACAATCCTTTAACCTCTACTGTAATTAAAGGAATGTAAATTATTCCTCCTCCTGTATTAACATTGATATCTCAATTATTTTTTTTTTTTTTTAAAGAAGATAATCCAGCCATCACTAAAATTCTAAAGTTTGATAACTTTAATTCTCAACAAATAAAAATAGAAAGAATTTATGTGAGACACAACCATAGCCAAAGATCACTATAAAAAGAATTTATCCGAGACACAACTGCTAGGCCTGAAAGACTAGCTTGAGTTGTGTAGATCGTCAAGTTTGATAGTTATATCCAAGTCGTAAATCTAATCGACGTAGTACTTTACAGATATATAATGCAGCCAGTATACACACATACCAGATCTTGAGTTCGCGAAGATGGCTACCTTGTCACTAGTAGCTGGAACTTATGCAAGTGCACGAGGACTCGAAGATCGTACTACTGAAATCATGCTAAATCCGTGTGTGGGAAGAGAAAGCCTTACCAATTATTTTCTTGGAAGGTCATCCAAAAGAGCACTGAATTTGGGTGGTCCGAGGAATTTTCTGGAAGTGAAGAGGTTTCATGTGGTTGCAAAGATTAGGAAGGGGAAGAAGCATGATTATCCGTGGCCTGATAATATAGATCCAAATATCAGCAGCGGTTTTTTAACTTATTTATCTCACTTCAAGCCCCTGCCTGAGAAACCAAAGCCTGTGACACTTGATTTTGAGAAGCCCCTGGTTGACCTGGAGAAAAAGATCGTTGAGGTGAGCTAAGAATGTTCGTATAAGGGCCTTCACATTAATTTTTTCTTCTTCTTCTTTTTTTTTTTTTTTCATTACATTGAAGATTATTGAGCACCGGAAAGTAGGGCAGAGACAAGTAGGGCCTGGATCCCCTCAAAAATCTTGATGTCTTCATTTTTATATATAATAATTTTAGATTGACTCTTCCAGAAATTTAAAATTTGTATATGTTCTGCAAAAATTTTGATACTTGCCTCCTAAGTAAAAAGTCCTGACTCTGCCATTGCCCAAAAGTATCACTTTTTTTGCTGATTTTCTTAGTTATACAAGTTTATTTCTTGCAGGTACGCCAGATGGCAGACGACACTGGCTTGGATTTCAGTGATCAAATTGGTGCTCTGGAGGGAAAATATCAACAAGTAAACATGAATATTTAAATTTCTTTATCATATCACAGATGGTTTACAAGGCATTCAACAGCGATGTTAATGTATTGTCATTTCATTTTAACCTTTTGATTCTATATATGTCGCTTTGATTAGCATGTAATATTGACATTTTTTTAAAAAAATTCTGTATGCATATTCTAACTGAACATTTCTCAATTAGGATGAGAATGGTTGAAGGATTTGGCTTATTGGAAAATATAAAGGAAAACATGATTCTGGCTATCGTCATATAGCAGAAAAAATGACAAATCATGGCAAAATGATGAAACTTCGGCAGCTGAACTAGCTGGCCAGTTTACCAACATAAGTAGTGAATGCCTGATCACATTAGTCAGGCTTCAGTATGATATTTACAAGCTAATACCTCCAATCTTCTTCAATTTGAATTCAGGCTTTGAAAGATCTATACACCCATTTAACACCAATCCAACGGCTTACAATTGCTCGGCATCCCAATAGGCCAACAGTTCTTGATCATATTCTGAACATAACGGACAAGGTACACACATTCTCATCACTTTTCAAATAACAACGATGATTCCTAACATTTCTCTCTCCCCCTCCTTCTGTATCTTGCAGTGGGTGGAACTTCATGGAGATCGAGCAGGTTATGATGATCCGGCGATTGTGACCGGTATAGGGAGTATGGATGGAAGAAGCTATATGTTCATAGGCCATCAGAAAGGTAGGAACACAAAGGAAAACATCGCCCGCAACTTTGCTATGCCAACTCCTCATGGGTATGCTTCTTCAGCATTCTGTTCAATATTCTCTTAATGAGTAATCTTTTGATAACACGAATTCATATTTCTCGATGATATCCTACGGTTAAGATAATTGATTGAATCCCATGAAACCATTTATTGGAGTTTATTCATGAAGTATCTTGGAGCTCAAGAAACATTCAACATATAAATATCAAAGCCATGACCTTATCTATAATCATTTGTATATTGGCATTTTTCTAGTTTCTTCCCTATGCATCACTTTTTGCTTTCATGATAACGAGCTATTGGACTAAGATATCTTCTACAAACAGCTATCGGAAAGCTTTGCGTATGATGAAATATGCTGATCATCATAAATTCCCCATCATTACATTCGTTGACACCCCTGGGGCCTTTGCTGATCTTAAGTCTGAGGAACTTGGTCAAGTGTGTGTGCAAAGTCTTTTCTCTCCCTGTGGTTGAAGTTTCTAGTTGGATTTTCACGTAAATTCCATCTTAACTTCTTGTTAATTGGTGTGCTGATGCAGGGTGAAGCAATAGCCCATAATTTGAGGACTATGTTTGGCCTCAAGGTGCCCATAGTGACAGTGGTAACTGGTGAAGGTGGCTCAGGTGGAGCTCTTGCCATTGCATGTGCAAATAAACTGCTTATGCTGGAGAATGCTGCCTTTTATGTTGCAAGGTGATTATACTCTTGTTTTCCTCCTTTCATCATTTGTTTTTATTCTATATTATAAGTTGAATTTTAATGATTTATGAAGCATCATTGCATTGCAGAAACTTGCTTGAAACCCCCTTTTTAAGTCTTTTCAATGTAATTAATCTACAGTGAAATTAGTCTGGCCAAATTTAGTCCAACACACAATTTGATGCGTCAGTTGTGCAATGAAACTGCTATCAAGTGATTTCCTTTGTAAGTCGTTGGTTGTAACGAATAATTTCAAATCATTGTTAAAGCATGATGCTAGAAATCTTCATAGGTTTGTCTTACTCGTAATCATGCAGATGCATACTACTAATTTATTTTGCTTCCATTGTTCTATTCTTTTTTTATGACAAATGGACCCTTTAATATAGTAAAGGCTTGGAAGTGTACTAGAAGAAAAATTTTCCTGCACTCTCTTGTTGCATTGAACTTGTGAGACATAGCGGCGGATCTGGACCTATCGTTTTGGAGGCCAAATGATTTGTGTCAAAAATGTTTTAAGAATTTTTTCACATAATTGCATGATATTAATCTATAGTTCTAAAATTTTTTTGGGCCTCAAGGCCCCTATGTCCCTTCTGAGCTCCGCCATCTTTTACAAGATCATCTTTTGGACATTTTAGTTAGAAGGTCTACGTTTGATTGTTCGTTAATGAAGATATTTGATATGTAATTTCGGCCACAATACTATCTTTTACCATCGCATTTGGAGAATTTTCCTTTCCAAAATCCATATTACTTGATAAATAGTTTATCAAATATGTTGACTTGATTCCTGTTTTGCAAACCAGCCCTGAAGCCTGTGCTGCAATATTGTGGAAGTCTTCTCAAGCTGCTCCAAAGGTGAGCCACTGTATCACTTGCTGCGCTTATTTGGAGTACTTCATCTTGTTAATTCGAGTTTACTTTGGAACTTGTACAGGCAGCCGAGAAGCTAAGGATAACAGCCCAAGAACATTACAGACTTGGAATTGCTGATGGTATTATTCCTGTGAGCATATTGATCCTTTCCTTTGTTTCCCTTTCCAATATGACCATATTTTTTAAATTCACAATCTTAGGATAGCAATATCTCCCCTAGCTGAGCAATAATTACACTAATTTTAATTCACTCAGTCTCACTCAAATAACAGAATCTAGATTGGCAGGGCTAGTTTCAAGAGCGTTCTGCCAAGTGTGCTGTGAATGAGATTAACTCGATTGAGCGAAACAAGATAGGCGCAACTAGCATTATTTAAGTTTCACAAATTGTGCAATCTGTCCCTGCATTTCCTGGACTGTATATTATATGATGTTTTTAAATTTTGTGTGTTGATGTTATATTGCTATGATATGCAGGAGCCTCTTGGGGGTGCACATGCTGATCCCAGATTGAGTTCACAGCAAATTAAGCTTGCAGTCACTCAGGCCATGGAGGTAAGCCATGACTTTTTTTCTTTGGGTGATAGCGTGAGTGGCAAGCCACTTAATACACACATGTCCTGAGTTTGAAGTCAGGGTCCCAAAGGCAATATCAAGTGCCACTGCACCCAATGTTGTTATATATATAGTTAAGCATAATATTTGATATCTTGTATTTTCTTATGATCTAATTATCATTTTATATCTTAACTATCTTCATCTTTTACTTACATATTTCCTGTTTCTTGAAGCTCCTATTTTGTTTTTCATTTTTCAGTTTATACCCAAAAGCAAAAGCAAAAGAAAAGGCAAAAGAAATACTTGTATCAGAACAAAACCAATCATCACAAAGTACTAATACCATAGGAAATCTAGTAACAAATTAGGAAAATAGGGAGGATTTAGCCATTTGGCGATTCTAGCAAGGCCATGTTGATAGAATATGGTGTAATATCAATTATACTGAATTAGGCATCAATGCCATATGTATGTTTCTGAGAAAATCATGTTTGGCTCTGACAATGCCGCGTTGGAAACTTTATAACGACTAGAATTTTCTGTCACTACAATTGGCTTCTAACTTCTCTTCCATTAGAGTTTGAGAGTAGTAGTTAACATTCTTAATGAAACAGTGACACCTGATGTTATCTTGGAACTTTCTTGGTTTTGAAGCTAGGCCATTACACATGTTAAGGGGCTTACTATCTTACTATTGCCCAAAAAACGTTGAGAGTATCATCAGGGCTAATCCTATAGCAGCTCATGCTGAGATACAGTTGACATTAGAGTATTTCTTTTCCGAATTTTATATCGAAAGTGCTACTTGCATACAAAGATCCCTCACACTCCATGCACGGCACAGTCTAAGTCAAACTGGCCCTATTAGAAATATAGGTGGGGCCAGTTTGACTTAGATTGTGCCATGTGTGTAGTGTGAAGGGATTCATGTGAGCGAGTAGAATTATTCTTTTATTTGTATCTAAATTTGATTTCATTACTTTGTTCACTACTCCTCTTCCCTTTCGGTGGGAGGCTGAAGGGAGGGTTTCTTTCCCATATTCTCATTTATGTTATAGTTTCAACTTCTTACCACTTATAGAATCCCTGCAACACATACAGGAGTTGACAAAAATGGATGCAGAAGAGCTGCTACACCATCGGAGACTCAAATTCCGGTCAATTGGTGGTTTTCAAGAAGGAAAACCCGTGGAAGCCGAGAAAAAGCACAACATGAAGCCAGCTGATGTCAATACATCTAAGATCACTGATATCGAGTCCGAGCTTCAAAGTCTTGAGAAGAAAATCTTGGAAGCAAAAGGACCATCCGATCCCATTACAACGGAAACAATTCAAAAGATCAGGCAAGAAGTAGATGAAGAGATCACCAATGCAATCATAGCCATGGGGTTAGAAGACCAAGTAGAGTCTGTGAAGCTGGAACTATCTAAATCACCCTCAAATCGCATGCCAAACCAGCCCCTTAGCCGGAACTTAAAGGAAAGAGTGGACAAAATAATGCAAGAATTCAAGAGCAGAATGTCACAGCCCGGCGCCTTTCTTGGATTGAAGCAGAAGCTTCACAAGCTAGACACTGTCAACAGGCTCATTGAGATGAAAGTGAGACAAGAAAAATTAAAAGCAGATATCAATCAGAAGCTCTCAGAGGACATTAAAGCAAAGATAGCAAATCTGAAGGATGCTCAGGAAAAATTATCAAATGGGAAATTACCAGATAAGGAATTGATAGAGGAAGCAAAGAAAGCCAAGAAAGAGCTCGAAGAGGTCTTAATATCAGCCAACTTGGAGGTTGTTGGAGTAATGAAGAGAAACATGGTCAATCCACCACAAGATATAAAGCAGAAAATAGCAGATTTGAACAATGAAATCAGAGAAGAGATTGATCGAGTGGTGAAAGCAGAAGGGCTACAAGGAAAAATTAAAGAGTTGGAAGATCAGATAGCTAAAGGCTTAAGTTCTGAGGATGCAGAAAAAAGGAAAGCCGAAATCAAGGAACGCATTCTTGCTGCTTTAGACGCTGCGGCCTTCAAGGAGAAGGTTGATAGTTTGAGATTAGAGTTAGAATCCTTGTTTGAAGCAGATGCTGAAAGCAAGGTTGGTGCTGAAAATGGCAGGTGGTGAAATTTGAGGTTACTTGAGGAGCAAGTTTTCCATGATATATTTGTGCAATATTGTACAAAAGAAAAATGCTTAACCTTTTGTTTTCACAAGAATGTTTGTGTAAGATTTTGAAGCAGTCTCTTTTATTTTTAAAAATGATATGTTTCAATAATTTGTTTCCTCACAATCACCTGCTTGGAGTGCTACTAAAAGCAAAGATGAAGATGTTTTTCTAACAAAGAAACCAACGCTCAAGAGGGATAATTGAATGCTCTGATTTTGTGAATTTTTGTTGAAACCAATTAAGTTTTGAGAAATTTGAGGTGCAACCAGCACTAGAGATAGACATTTGTTTAGTAATTGCAGATAAAATAAGGCTATGGCTTCAATAGCAACAATAATCTAAGCCACTAATAGTAACTTCATTGTTACATCCGGGAACTAACAAAAATAAGAAATTTAATTTAAATATTGTCCTATTAATAGCATCATTACAAATGTCAAAGCAGTTGAAAAAGCCCATGGTTTGTGGGCTTTTGCAAACACTTTGCTTTTATTTTAGAGGTTCGTTTAAATGTAGATCAATTTAGTTTCAACTCACAAAACTTACTTTTAGTGTAAGCCAACTTATGGATGGGCGAGCTAGCCTGCATTAGTTTTTTTGAATTAATTTTATAATTTTTATATAAATTTAAATTTTTAATTCATATAAAATCATACTCTTCTTTCTTACTTTTAGTTATGTTTGGTTTTGTTTTGAATTATTCAATTTGATCCTTATAAAATTAAAAACCGTCAAATTTTAGTTCTTTTATATAGTAATTTAGTATTCCATCTCATATATAAAAAGATTAAAATTTGAGAATTTTATCTTATAAGAATCAAATTAATACAAATTTTTAATTAGGGATGAAATTAATAAAAATTTAATCTTACAGGGACCAAAGTAAGCTTTTAGTCTAGATTTAAAGGTATTATAATTTATTTATGAATAGATATGTAATATTCTGAAATGATTTCAAGTTTTTTATTATTAAAAAGTTTACAATTTTAAAATATTTAAAATAAAAAAAGAAAAAAAAATCTACAAGCTAACCCATTTACTCACAAGCCTTTATGGATTAGATCAAAACCTCCATATTAAAAACTTGTGAAATATGCAAACGGACTTAATCCAGCTCATTAATAGCTCTAAATCAAATTTGGCACTTGAACCTTTACTTACAAAGTTAATAATATAAAGATGAAGTTTTCAATAGCTTGTGTTATTATAGTATTTTAAAACTTAACTCAGCTATTGACTTAGTAATGCAAGTGGGTTCGATCAAATTAGTTGTTGTGTTTTTATATATAATAAATTATATATTACATATATATATACACTTTATCATTATATTTCTAAAATAATAAATAAATATTGATTTTACTACAATTATATTAATCATTCAACATAATTTTAGTTCAAATAAAAAGTAAATAATAAATTTTTTCTCTAATTCAAATCTTAGTTTTTTTTATATAATAGTTATTACAAATGACAAAAACATTATTTTATAATAAAAATTATTCATCTTGATCCTTATAGTTTACCAAGAATTAAAAAAAGATATTTTTCTTTTGAAAATTCTTGAATTTAAATTCAAGAACTTTGTTAATCTATTCTTACAAGAAAATTTTAACATTTTTTCATTTTTGAACAATTAAAAATTTTCAAAAAGGAAAATTATGATTACTGACCTTTTAAATTCAATATCTTAAAGTATGCATTTTATTTATCTCGCTACACATATAAGATAAATCAATTTTCAATAGTTATTTCCATTTTACATTATACTTTCTTACTTAAAGTTTCTTTAATTTTTATTTTCATTTTTTTTACATTGGGCTTTCAAATTGGATAGGAATTAGATTTTAGCATTTTGTTAAAACTAAAAAAAGATCAAATCAAAAGGATGGGCTAACTAGATCATTAATTCAACTGTAGGTTTTATTGAATTGGACTAGGCCAATCCAAGTTTTAACAAACCAAATTTAGAAATTGAGTCAGCTTGTTTTAAAATTCAAAATGTCGATCTGACTACTTGAACTAGTTGGGTTAGTTTAAATTTTAAAACAATGTATTATTAGTTTCTTCAGATTTAATAATATCTATTTGAATAGAGTTCACTTCTTTTATAGTAGAATCTAAATGTTGTTGATACCAATAATAAAAATTACCAAAATCAAGGTCTCATATAAATATGTAACAAAAACGTTAAGGAATGTTAGGTAAACTATTTAGAGAAAGACCAAGTAGGGGAGGAAAATAGGAAAGAAAACAATTTAACAAATTTTATTCATACTTAATTAAGTTAATAGTCCAGGAAAAGAGTAAGGAAATGAAAATCAATTTAGCTCCGCAATTAATTTTGATATAAGTTTAATTTGTAGTCACATTCATTGATCGATGACAATAATATAATTTTTATATGTATATTGGTACATCCATTTTAAGTGTCCTTACATTCATAGTATACATCACAAGAAAAAGGAAGTTGTGACTGCCTTCTAACATGGTCTCGTTATTTTTTAAAGATAAAAAAGATTTTTGACTAGTTTATAGTTATCTCAATGAAAAGATCATGAAATAAATAAAAAAAAATTGCAAGTTTAAACTTCATTCGAGTCTGCCTTCAATTAAGCTTGTTAAGTTAGTCAATTAAGATGAATATGATTATAATAAAATATAACAAAGGGACTGGTCGATAAAAAAGAATGAAAATTTATTTTCATTTTTGTTCAAAATATTTCAAAAATTGTCTTGTTGATTGGAATATTTGTTGAATAAATTGATTGAGAGTAAACGATGAATACAATTTATTTATTTAATTTAATATATATATTATTCTGATGCAATTATAACTTTAATAAGGTCATTCGATTTAATTAGTATGCTTTGTGATACATCTATGAAAAATTACACAAATTAAAAATCACATCTGATCATATATATATATATATGAAGGCTATACACTAAATTGATAAAAACAAGTTGGTCCCAAAATAACCAAGTAATTGACGGTTAAAAAAAAAAAGAAAAGAAAACCGGTACGCGGTATAGAATATACAGAAGGAGATGGACTATTCAGCAATCATCATAATATCCAATTGACGCCCTAGATTATGAAGCTTGTTTCGACATTTTTGTTCTGCTTCTTCGAATCAAAACAAAACAAATCGAAACGAAGCGAAACATTGAAAAAGAAAATTTAAGCAAATCACTTTCTTCATCTTCTCTTCGATTGCTGCTTCTCATCTCACTGAAACAGAAGGCCCCAAATGCTTACTTTTGTTGCACTTTTTGTGCTGTAGATCTGTACAAAATCAACGATTTTTGCCCCGCCCCCAACAATTAACCGTTTCTAGAAAACCCTAGCCATTTTTTGGCCTCGTAGCTCTGTAACATACTTCAATTTCAGATTATTCTTCGTAGATTTTGGTAGCTTAGGTTTCGGTTCCAAAGCTAGCCATTTTCGGAAGCATTTGTAGGTTTGGCTCCGATAACCGGTTCTGTTGCCAAAAACCCTTGTTTCGTCAGTTGGTAGGTTTTTTTTTTATATATATATTCGTACATTTTTGTTGATATACTTTTGTGATTTGATTTCGAATCGGTAGAATGAATAATAGAGGAAGGTACCCGCCTGGTATCGGCGTTGGTGGCCGAGGAGGAGGTATGAACTCGAACCCTGCGTTTCATCCCAGACTCCCTCAGCAACAATACGTGCAGAGGCATTTGGTGCAAAATCAACAGCAGTATCAGCACCATCAACATCAGCAACAAAATCATCAGCAGCAACATCAGCAACAAAATCATCAGCAGCAACATCAGCAATGGATGAGAAGGACGCAGTTAGTTGGTAACGATTTCTCTGTGGTTGACGAGGTTGAGAAGACTGTACAGTCTGAAGCCGTTGACGCAAGGTTTGTTTTTTGAAATGTGATATAGTAAAGGTTATGATGATTTGCTGAAACTCGGCTGAAAGTTTATGGGTGATTGACCGCCTAAGATGTTATAGAAAAGGGAAAGAGGGTGAAGAGTGTCTTTTAAATTGGAAATGTGTAGGTAATGTTTGTTGGCATGGGTATCTTCTGATACCTTGATAGGTTGAGAAAACATGGCACGAGGGTCTTTCTCCCATATCTTATCATCTGATAATCTTATCAAGGGTAGAAGCTCCGTGGTTTTTGTCCTTTCTACTTTGTGAGGACCGGACTTCATGTTATTCTGACTAAGGGAAACGAATATGTTTATTTATGGTCAAGTAATTTGTTAGATCAATCACTGTTCATAAAAATACAAATTCAAGCAGTAAATTGACATAATTTCTATTTTTGGAGTCTTTTGGTGCTGCCTTTGAATCTTTGATTGTTATACTTACATTCTATTATTGCATATTTGTACGCAATCAAAGTTAATGTCTGATTGTTGCAATTTTTCTATAATTTGGAACCTTTTTTTTTCTGTTCAATGACTAAATGGGAAGACTGAAGCTGAACTCTTTATACTTTAATTATTGGACAATTGCTGTTAATATTTTTTTTCCATAATGCATTGTTGCATGCTATGATTGCAGCAAAGAATGCAGTTTCATATTACTGTCTTTTATTTTTCCTTTTTAGTTCACAAGATTGGAAGGCAAGACTAAAGATTCCACTACCAGATACACGCTACAGGACAGAGGTATGCTTATGAATATTGTTATTTTATGCTTAAAGTGATAAGTTATAATTATGTGCATTACTTAGATGGCGTCGCTTGTATTACCTATTTTATTGCATTACACTTGACTTGTATTTTGTATGAGGTCATCCAGGCACCATTCGTCAAGATTCACCTTACTTCTGTGGGGTTGTCAAATCATTGCTATATTACCCACGTTTTTAATATTTATCTCATTAGATGGGTTTATTGGCATCATCTTGATACATGTCTTCTGTTATATTCCCTCACTGTTTTGTTTTCTGTCAAACACTTAAAATGATGGCCATCAGTCATGTGGAATATAATATACTTCTTAGGGCATACAGGCTGCTACTTGTACTTTCCTGAAAGTCCAAGATGTAGGGATTGTACCAAGATTCTACTCCTTACAACCAGTGTTGTGGCTTTTTGTTTCACAGTTTTCTTGTTTTGGCTGGATGAAAGAGCATTAGTACCATTAGCTTGTTCTAGAGTTTCAGTATGGCCTTTGTTGTTCGTACATGAACGATCTTTTCAATCTTCATCTGGGAAGCCAAATAAATTATATCATCTCTGAGTTGGCTTTTGAATTACTGTTTTTAACATGTCTGGTGATACAAGTTTTCAAATAACACTGGTATTTGGCCTGGCTTTGTGCCTTTTTTCCCAGGATGTGACAGCAACTAAAGGAAATGAATTTGAGGATTACTTTTTGAAGCGTGAGCTGCTTATGGGAATATATGAGAAGGGTTTTGAAAGGCCTTCTCCTATTCAGGAAGAAAGTATTCCAATTGCCCTTACTGGTAGTGATATTCTTGCCAGGGCTAAAAATGGAACTGGCAAAACAGCTGCCTTTTGTATTCCTGCATTGGAAAAGATTGATCAGGATAACAATGTTATTCAAGGTTTGACTTCTTCCATGTAGTTTCAGCTTTTTGGAATATGCTTATAAGTCCAATTGAAAGTCAAGGGATTGTATAAAATGATGTCTTGGTTTTATGCCTCTTCCCAGTAGCCTGCTTTATTGTACATTTTAATGTTAGAGAGGAAGCATCTGCTGTTTTTGTGTCGAAAATTAAATTTCTTTCTTATAAAACCAAAGATAATATAGTGGAGTTTTTGTGTCATATATATTAGGACTGGCTAGTATAAAAAAAATAATTCAATTGTCTTAAGAATTAACGTATAGACTTTTCTTCAACACTGTTTCTAGTTACACAATTTGTTGTCCTCATGGGAGTTATTTTAAACATGGGAAATGAATGCATGGATAGATTCTTCTACTGAAATGAATGCATGGATAGATTTTTCTACCTTAAATAAAAAGTGTTAGGGAAAATGGCTATGGTGGTATTAATGCATTGTTCAGCTCCGAGTTATTGACAGCTATTTCTTGGCCAGTATGCATAAGAATGAACAGTCATTGCATGCTGTACTCTTGTTTTGACCATTCACATCTTATCATGCAGTTGTTATACTGGTCCCAACACGAGAATTGGCTCTACAGACATCCCAAGTGTGTAAAGAGCTAGGAAAGCATTTGAATATTCAAGTTATGGTTACAACAGGTGGTACAAGCCTGAAGGATGATATCATGCGATTATATCAACCTGTCCATTTACTGGTTGGAACTCCAGGAAGAATATTAGATCTCACAAAGAAGGGTGTTTGTGTTCTGAAGGACTGCAGTATGCTTGTTATGGATGAGGTAAACATAAGCACTTCTCACTTAAATTTTACAAATTCATGGAATTCAGATGGGTGAGAAGAAATTAGGATCTGCATGATCTCATCTTAAATTTATAATCACTTTCCGCCTTATTTTATGATTTTACAGAATCTGCATGATCTCATTTTGAATAATTTTACTGAAATTATGGTATTTGATAGAGTGCGATGACGATCTTCATCTACGTAGCTAGCCCTGTCTAATGAGAGGGTGCTTGGTGGTTGTTGTTGTAATCTGGCTGAGAAGTTCTAGATTCTCTTGAAAAATAGTGGATATATGAAGACATTTAGGAGGGTAGCAGTGTGAAGAAATGGAATTGATATTATTGGACTTATGCTCTGACATTAAGCCATTTTTTTTCTCTTCCCCTTTTTTTAAAACTTTTGATCTGGTTTATCATTGTGCTGTCAAGCTGGTAGTGGTATTGGAAACAACTCTATCTTTATCATATGTTGACGACAAGGTCTTTACCTTATGTTGTATTTGCATTTTCATTCAGTGCACTTTTATTGTTACTCTCTTGCACCGGAACATTAACTTATCCATATGAGGTTTACATCCTTTTTTATGTGTCTCTCAGGCTGATAAGCTCCTGTCCCCTGAATTCCAACCTTCAATTGGGCAGCTGATTCATTTTCTGCCTCCAAATCGTCAAATCCTGATGTACTCAGCTACATTTCCAGTTACTGTTAAAGACTTTAAGGATAGATACCTTCAAAAACCATATATCATTAACCTTATGGATGAGCTAACGTTGAAAGGTATTACACAATTTTATGCATTTGTGGAAGAAAGACAGAAAGTGCACTGCCTGAATACTCTTTTCTCTAAGGTTTGATGGAACTTCATCCGAGTACTGTTGGATTTATTTCATTGCCTGCTATGAAAATGATAATTATGATGGCTCCTATTGCAGTTGCAAATAAACCAGTCAATTATTTTCTGCAATTCGGTGAATCGGGTAGAACTTCTTGCCAAAAAAATCACAGAACTTGGGTATTCATGTTTCTATATTCATGCAAAGATGTTGCAAGACCACCGCAACAGAGTGTTTCATGATTTCCGCAATGGCGCATGTAGGAATCTTGTTTGTACTGGTATGTTCACTGGCACTTTGTATTCTTGTGCTGCTTAGATATAAGTCAGTAATATGGCATTGTTTTGATTTATATGTGGATTTTTTATGCTAGTTCTGCCAGTAACATACTGGTACTTTAATTGATTATTTCATGTTCATAATGGTTGGGTTTCTCCCTTATTTCTTTTATTTATGATATGTTCTTTTTGTATTTGTTTCAAAATCTTGGTTTCATCATCAATCATAGTGTTATTCATGTATGTCTGTTTCAGTGCATTTATGACACTTTGATGTAGATAGAGTGATCATGTATTCAAGAATTATATTTGTGCGTGTGTGTTTGTGTGTGGGGGGGGGGGGGTACTATTGTATTTCTAAAATTATTATCTTCCAATTTGTTTCATTTGATTTCTGTGATACATAGTCCTATTGTCTCACCCCCTTTTTATTTTTTTTGGGGAACTTGTTGTGAATCATTTTCAGATCTTTTTACTAGGGGAATAGACATTCAAGCAGTCAATGTTGTTATTAACTTTGATTTTCCCAAAAACTCAGAAACATATCTACACAGGGTATGTATGATATAACTTCTCACTTCTGCCATACATGTTTTGGGCCTTGTACGGATTTTCTCTGATCATGCTATTATGGATATTTCATTCATATGCAGGTTGGTCGTTCTGGGAGGTTTGGACACCTTGGTTTAGCAGTGAACTTGATCACTTATGAGGATCGCTTTAATTTGTAAGTAAATTTTAGCTAGATATGAATTCCATGATAGATGCTGTAGGTTTCTTGATTCTGATGTGTTTGTCTATTTTGCACAGATACAGAATTGAACAAGAACTTGGCACTGAAATAAAGCAAATCCCTCCACACATTGATCAGGCAATATACTGCCGGTGACCATCAGTAAATATCAGGGTTCTGCATTTGCAACTGTGGTGAGTAGCAATGGTGAGTTATGGGCTGCTGCAAAAATCCTTTTATTTGTCTGAATGACATTCTGCATCTTTGTTCCTAAAGCGTTTGGGGAAACAAATAGAATAAAAATCTGTATTTTCGTTTTTCATTGGGAACAATATTCTCATGATAGCATATATTAAAGGTCCATTTATTTCGATAGAAAATATTTTCCATAAAAATGTAGTTATGAAATGTTAATGTGAGGAAAAATATTTTTTTTTGTTCAATGAGAAGTTTGGAAAAGCAATATCTGCTATATGGAAGAGGAATTTGCTTTTCCTTACTACTATGCCTCTAGGTATTATTTTTTTAATCACAAGCTATACAAGTGATATGTTAGTCCTTTATCAATATACAAACAAATTACATTTTTCATTTTCCTATGAAAAATGTTCTCAGATGAAGCAAACGACTTAAGATCTTGTTAAATCCTATTTGGCAAGGTCTACATTAATAATAACATTGTAAAATTGTATTTATTCTGCTTTCTATTTTATATTTTTCTAGAAGCTTTAGTCAGTAATAATATTGAGAATTAACCAGCCACCCAAAACAAAACAATTCTATTTAGTATTTTGGTTTTTCCAATTCAAATTAGCTATATAGAGGCAAACTTGATAGTTATAATGATGGCATCAGTGGAAAAATGCTGGCAATATTTCCAGGATTTTAGTTGTCAAAATTGAGATAATTTCTAATTCCGTGCTGCAAGAATTGCATAATGCTTCGTTAGTGATTTGGCCACCATGTGACTCCCTTTGATGCTCAATATATTTCTTAGCCGTGATGTGATTAAGATAATGTAGTTGCAGTGTGTAATTTGTATACATTCATTTCAGGTTAACGTGACTGTCCATTCAAGGAAGGGTGTACGAACTTCTGCCTGAAATGATGTATTATCAATATATCTTGAGTGTTGTTGGACCCGATGTTGAATGCCCTCTTTTCGTTAATTTCTGTTTTTGGGAGCCCTCGAACATTAGTAGCACTTTCAGAAAGTGTAAGTTGGCTTTAGACTGCCAGATAGCGAAGATGGGTCAAGTTTGAATTATACTTTAGTACATTTGCTTAAGTTTTTTGTAACTAATTGCTGTTATCGCAATTTCTCGAATGTTTAAAGATGCCCCTTTACTTGATGGAGAATATATCCTTTCTGTAGTTCTGTTCTGCTAATATTGATATTTTCTTGGGGTTGTTTGGAATGTATGATTAAAGATTCTTATTCTAGAGCACATTATTGGGATGTGGTTCTTAGGAATGAAATTATCCGGAGGAGGGATGATGATCTGATTGTTTGGTTTACTCTTTGCATTTCCAAAAATTTGTTTTACATTTGGTTTATCCTATTCAACAACAACAAAGTCTTATTTAACTATGTGAGGTTGTTTATATAGATTGTATGTTGTTATTGAATTTTATCATAAATCAAGTTTTTTAGTGATATTTAATAAGAGATTTCTTTTTATGACTTCTTCAAATATTTTTTGTAACCTTCTTTTTGTATTTTTTCACAGAACAAAATTGAAGATTATGTGATTAATTTTTTTAATTAGTGACTCTAATGACTTTTTGTGCATATAGCAAAATTATTTTATTTTTTTTGTCATTTTCTCTTTAATAGATGTTACGTCAATATATCTTATATATGTTTTATTTTGTATCTTGTCTTTTCTTGTATGATCACATATTCATCTTATCATTCTTATGATTGTTACTTTTATTTTTTGTTCTTATTATCTTTTAGAACTTAACATTCACTATCATAAAGTATTATTGGTCGTATAGTTGTTCGATAAAAATTTTCTTTAAGTTTAATAGGTATTTTATGATTACAAATAATTTTAAATATTTTTTTTTCATTTTAACTATTCAATTTATACTGTGTATGATATTTTCATCAATTTTTTCATCATTTTGTAAAAAAAATTTCAAGTATTTAAACTTAAATATTTGCAGTATGATATATTTTCTAATTTTTATCTTTAAATTATTTTTATCTTATTTTTTACTAAATTTAAAATATATATATTCTATCTTATTCCTATTTAAGCAAAAATTTTTTGATTACAAAGCCTATTTCCAAAGTTTTAATTTATAATTAACTTTTTTTGTGATTTTTTAATTAAGATTATATCATTTACAAATAATATACATTTAAGAATAGTCTTTTGTATGTTTTTAGTTGTATGTCCTTAGTGAGAACATTCAATATTAAATTAAATAAGTAAGGACTTCATGTTAAATTTTGATGTAAATTTATCTTTATAGAAAAATTTTTTAATTTTTTTTTGAGAGTTCTTATACTTGTAATTACTTTATCGTACATGTCTTGTATAATTCGGATATATGCAATACGAACTCCTTTCTTTTTCAAAATTTTTTACAATACTTTTCTTGGTATTCAATCATAAGCTTTTTTTAGGTCAATGAAAATTATATATAAGTTTTTTTTATTTTAATACATTTCTATTAACTTCCGTAGAAGATAAATAGTCTTTGTTTTAGATTTTCTTGACATAAATTTAAATTAGTTCTTTGCAATTCTACTCTCGTCCTTTAATTTGTGTTTAATTACTTTTTTTCATAATTTTATAGTATGATTCATAAGTTCTATTCTTCAATAGTTTGTACAGTTTTGGATATATCTTTTGTTCTTATATATAGACATCAAAATGTTTTTCCTCTAATCATTTGACATTTTCTTAAATTTTAGAATCTCATTAAATAACTTGATAAATTAAAAGATACTTTATTCTCCTAAATATTTTCAAACTTCAATAGGAATACTATTAGGATTAATGACTTTGCCATTATTCATCTTCTTAAGAGCTTTTTTTACCTTTTTACCTTCCCAATTCGGATTTTATGATAATAAACTAAATTTTGTTCATCCTCTTGAATTTTTCTAATTCTTCCATATTCTTAGTCATTCCCTGTTTATCATTGAAAAACTTATAAAAGTACTTCTCCCATCTCTCTTTGATATCTTTATATGTGAGTAAAATTTGTCTTTCTTCATCTTTAATGCACTTTATTTGACCAAGTCTCTTGATTTTCTTTTCCTATTTTTGACAAGTTTATAAATCTTTCGTTCTTTGTTTTTAGTTTTTAGATCTCGATAAAACTTAAAAATTTTTAAATCGTGCCTCGCTCACTACCCTTTTGGTCTCATTCCTAGCGATCTGATACTTTTTCGAATTTTCGGCATTATCACACACATGCAAGGCCTTAAAACATTCTCTTTTGGTTTTTGGTTTTGGCCTTTTTCTACACACTTTCATTCCATCATCAAGATTCTTTATCTCTTGGTTCAAAACTTTTTAATTTACCCAAAACTGTCTTAGTAACCATCTTAACCCTTGTAACCATCGCATACTAAATATAGTTGACACTTCTTTGTACTTCCCAATTGCCTTCCTTCAATAATATTTTCTTAAAAGTCATGTTTCTCATCCTTGATCTACCACCATTTAATCCTTGAATTTATAACTTATTGTCTCTTCTTGTTATGAGTTTTAAAATGAACATCGAGGATCAAGATCCTATGCTGTGTAGCAAGACTCTTTTCTAGAATCATTTTGTAATCTTTATAGATTCTTCTATTTGAATTTTTTATCAAAAAGAAATTAATTTGTGACCTTTAAGTTTCACTCTTGTATGTGATTAGATGTTGCTCTCGCTTTTTAAAATAAGTGTTCGCAATCTTGAAATCATATGCCATCGAAAAATCAAGAATGGATTGTCCCTCCTTATTTAGTGTTCCAAAATCAAAACCTTCATATGCTCTCGAAAATTACTTTACCTCACTACCAACATGTTTATTTAAATCCTCTTCGATGAAAATATTTTCTTCTTGCGAAATTTCTTGAACCAATCCTTTTAGTTCTTCCTAAAACTTCTCCTTCAAATATGTTTTCGATTCTACTTGTAGTGCATAAGCACTAATAATGTTGATAGTTTCCCATGCAGTTATTAGTCTTAAAGACAAGATTTTATTCTGCATTTTTTTTACATCTACCACATTCTTCTTTCAATTCTTGTCTATAATAATACCAACTTCGTTCTTTCGTCTAAATTTTTCTGTGTACTATAGTTTAAATTTTGTAGTATCTAGCTTTTTAGTTTTTTCTCCAACCCATTTAGTTTCTTGAAGATATATGATGTTAATTCTTATCCGAATTATGATATCCACAACCTCCAAAGATTTATTTGTTAGTGTGCTGATATTTCAAATACCAAACTTAATTATACTCTCATGGACTAACTTCTTTACTTACATCTGTCTAGAAAAAATGTGAAGACCTTTACTCATTTAACACTACATCACGTTACTTTTCGGTAAAGACCTAACATTAGTACCAATAAATCGTTGTATGTAATCCATGTATGAAATTTCAACAAAGTTTTACATTAACTGTCGAAGGTCTAACACAACCCTAGGAAGAGAAGTGCCCTCGCTTGGGTTACAGGCTGGTGTTACCCAACTCAGCCAATATATATATATATATATATAAAGAAGAGGAGGAAAGAAAGAGAGAAAGAAAAAAGATGTTTGATGCATCATACTTCTTTTTGCATATCGTTCGTTCAGAAAAACTTGGCAGGATGAAAATGGTTTACCCTATTCATTTTTAAATAAATTCTTGTTAATAATTAACACTTCTAGGATTTACTAATTTTTTTCTTTTGAGGAGGCTTTTGTAGTGCAATGCTTGTAATTGGTGGTTGCGAACGATAGAGCATGCTAATTGGTGTGGGAGAAAATAGACAAATTGTACATGGATAATGACGATTCGCATGATCTCTCCTTCACCTCATTTCTATGATAATACACGAGCCACTCTCTTACATCTTCCTGCATATAATCACTGCAAACTAGTGTAGTTATTTAGCGTACCACAACAACCGTCTTCCTAAGAACCTCTTCACCATTGTAGTGACCTCTATAACGTCTTCATCTGTGTTCGCATACAACAACAAAACTAACAGTGCCACCTCCGACAACAGCACATCAATTTCCTCAATCCACAAGTAGCTTTATGTAAAATCAAGTGGCTTGGTCTTTGTTAAAATCAAGTACAGCCAAGTTACTGAATGAGACGAGATTCTGATCATATGATAAAAATCCGAAGATCAAATCTCGCGCATGTGTATGTGTGTGGACAAGTAGTGATTTTATGGGAGTGCATTTATATATACCTCAAGTAGACAATACAAAGAGTTAACATTTGTATGAACGAATACCAAAAACACGAGCTTCTGGAAGGCCAAGGCTAACAATAATAGGACAGTGGAATGAAATAAACAAATATGGCTTGTGACAAATGTTTGGGGAAACGTAAGCCTCCAGCTGGGATTAGCCCGAGCCCAGTCAGGGCATTCTAAAATTAATTGCGGAGGGGCGAGGGTCAGACCAAGTGAAAATCGGGCCTTAAAAGGAAAAAAAATAAAGTCGCACAAATCACAAACATTCATATAATCATTGAACAAATTGATTTTATTAACATTGATGGTATATTAATGGTATGAGTGGTTACATACATCATCATTGTTTTATCACGAAGTTAAATTACTGTAACTTTAATTGGTTATATTATTATTATTATTATTATTATTATTATTATTATTATTATTATTATTTGATAAAGGAACAGGGTCAAAGCCTGAGAAAAAGAAATTAGAAACTAATAAGACGAGGGGTAAAAGCCCCCAAGACATCACCCAACACCAAATTATCCAATTCTGTTGGAGGAACATCTAAAATATGAATACTCAACTCATGACTTAGACTATGAGTAGTAAGTCAGTCTGTACATTTATTCGCTTCTTTGAACATACGCCGAATAGAGATATGCTAGTTCTGATCGATGAGATTCCTGCATAATAAAATTATTGAGTGAAACCTTGAGACCACTTGAGATTCTTTCGATAAAATGGAAATAAGGAGTTTGGAATCTGATTCAAGTTTACTCTTCGATATCCCAAATCCCAAGCCAAACATAGTCCACAGGTCTTTCGAATAATTCCCCCACAACCAGCCTTCCCCGAATTATTCTTCAAGGCTCCATCTATATTCACCTTCACCCATTGATCATTCGGGAGATTCCAGCAAATCTCAACCTGAGATTTCATTCTAGATGACAACTTGGAATGCATCTTCCCAGCATTCAAAATATTATTACCAAAGCTCAATATTCATTTCACTGGATCCCGGGGTTTACCGAAGTGAACATCAAATAATCTGCTACAGAGCCACTTCCACACCCACCAAACAGCAACAGTCCAAATAATTGCCCAGTCTATCTCCTCAATCTTCCTTATCTGTTTTGACAGCTTTGTCTCAAACCATCCAGCAGTATTTGCCCCGAAAAAGCTGCTCTATGACGGTTATTCACCAGACCCAACTAGATATTACTTGAATCTTCACAATCTCTCAACACATGTATTCGGCTTTCCACGCGCATGGGACAAACCGAACAAAGGGCGGATCCCAGCCCTTTCCTGCTTTGAGCTTCATTTGTGAGCAATGTGAAACATATCTGCACAGGGTATGTATAGCTTCTCACTTCTGCCATAATTTTTTGGGCCTTGCACCGTTCTTCTCTAAACATGCTATTGTGGATATTTGGTACATAGACGTAAATGAGTTGAATTATTCATAAATAATTTGAGATTGACTAGCAAAATTTGAATTTAACTTTGAACAAGTTAAGCTTAAATGAGCTTGACTCAATTAACATAGAAGTTATATTACTTAACTAGAACTATTTGCAAGTCTAAATGACTTTAATAATAAAAAATATATTTTTATTTTTATATTATATATAAATAATATAATATATAAAAAAATTCAGTCACATTAGTTATTCAGCCTAAATGAGCTTGACTCAATTAATATAGAAGTCAAGTTTAAGATTCATATTATTTAACTAGAATTGTTTGTGAACCTAAGCAATTTTAATAATTAAAAACATATTTTTATTTCTATACTATATATAAATAGCATAATGTATAAAAAAATTCAATCACATTAGCAATTATTGAGATTGTATGAAGAAGTATGATATTTTAGTTGAAACAATTAGTTTTCTAATACATATTACTTTTTGTTAATGTAATTAGTTTTACTATGTAATATTTTATTGATATTTCTAATAAATTTGATGATTATAGAAAATTTATATTAATAAGTAAAATGAGATAAGAGAATATGTTGTTTGATTTATTTTTAAAAAATAAAATCTTAAATTTATGTGAAACAATAGAATTATTTGAGAAAAATTATATAAACTTGAACTATTAGAATATAGATATTTTAAGTTTGATTAAAAATTGAGGATGAATAATATATTTGAATAAGCAAGCTTGTGTTTAAATGAAGATCGACTTCGAATTTGAATTATTCAAACTTAATAATCAACTTGGATTCAAATTCATTTGTTTTTAACAAATTTAAGTTTAAGTATATAGATGTTTGGCTTAACTTGATTTGTTTACACTTCTGTTTCTATTTGCATGCAGTACGCTGGGTGGTTGTTCAAGGAGGTTTGGGCACCTTCCTTTAGTAGTGGACTTGATCACTTATGAGGATCGCTTTAATTTGTAAGTAAATTTTAGTTGCAATTGAATTCCAAAATAGATGCTTTTGGTTTCTCATTTCTGATGTTTTTTCTATTTTGTTCAAATACAAGATTGAACAAAAACTTGGCATTGAAATAAAGCAAATTCCACCACACATTGATCAGGCAATTTATTGCCAGACACTATCAATAAATATCAAGGTTTTGCGTTTGCAACTGTGTTGTAGCAATTATGAATTATGGGCTAATATGAAAATATTTCCCTTTATATGTCTGATTGACATTTTGTTTCTTTGTTCCTTGTTCCTTGGCTATTTGGGGAAACAAATAGGCTAAATCTGTTATTGTCTTATTGGAAACGATATTCTCATGGTAACATATACCAAGGACGTTTAAAATCCTGTCCGGGTAGGAATACATTGATAATAACATTGTGTGATTGTATTTTGCTTGCATTTGATATTATTCTTGAAACTTCAACAAATATTTATATTATTGAGAAATGACAAGTCAGCCAAAACAAAACAAATTTATTTTGTATTTAACATTGGTTTTTTCTGATTTAAATAAGATATATAGAATTGAGCTTGACTGGCCATATGTCTAGTTTTAAAAATTGAGACTAATTCCTAATTTTGTGCTGTAAAGTGCAAACCATGCTTAATGCCTTTTTACTTTTTTGGCCACTTAGTGACTTCCTTTGATGTCCAATTTATTCCTTAGTAGATAGAAGCTTGGTCCAGTTTGAATTTTACTTTGTTACATTTTCAGACATATTTGTTCCTAATTGTTGTTGCCACACTTTCTTTTAGTTTTAGAGATGCATCTTAGCTTTGTGGAGAATATATTTTAGAATCCATTTGATTGAGGGGAAAATGAATTCTTGGAATTCATTTTCTAACTTTCTTCTCTTGTTTGGACATTCAAAAATTTTGGTCAATAAGAAAATAAATTTTAATCAACTAGAGAGTTGTATTATTTTTTGGAAAAATAATTTCTCATTTTGAAAAACAGAATTTATTTTTCTTGTTACTCAATACATCCATACTCAAATCCAAATTTTCTTTTCATGCCTTCTCACTTTATTATACAATCGCAATTATGAATAAAATTTATTTTTATTTATTAAACTCCAAGTGCATATTTTCATGTAATATTCATTAAAATATTCTTCCTTTCTTTCTTGTGATGAATGCTCTATTATATAGTATTTCACAACAATTAATTAAATTAATTGTATGAATTTATATATAAAATTTTGTAATACCTTTGATATATATTTTATTATTGGAGACCAATCATCATTAGATTACTAAGTACCAAGAGTGATAAAAATTTTATAAAAAAATCCTTTTTTAAAAAGTACCTAAAATTATAATAATTTTGAAGTAAATAATTTTGATTTACTTTAAATGGAATTAATTTTTCTTTATGTACCAAACATCAAGAAATATTTTTTTGTGTACCAAATGATAGAAAATCAATCCATTTTCTAAAAATATATTTTCTTAGGAAAATATTTTTTAAAATGCTTTAAATCAAATGGATCTGTAGTTCTGTTCCATAATTTCCTATTTCGTTTGCTATTATAGTGACATTCTCTTGGGGTTATTTGTTTAAAGATTCTTATTCTAGAGCACATTATTGGAATGTCATTCTTAGAGATGCTATTCTGATGATGAGGAATGTTATTCTGATTATGTCATTTTTATGAATACTATCACACACATTATTATAATATCATTTTTCTCGTTTACAGTTTAATTTTAAGAAAGTATCCTTGTTTAGAAATAAGTGTTTTCTAAGGTGCCACAAGGAAATTCAAGGGTTCTGGAACCCTATGTGAGGTGGCTAAGTATACACCGCTAAGATTGGTACAAATGAAATCCGACCGTGGATTGAGATGGAATCGGCTCCGAATATTTCTTGGATGATGTGTAATTTGCAAATAGCCACTGTAGGTTTTAATAATTGCAACGTTGCCCCATTTTTTTAACTCCGTTATCTGTTGAGGAGCTGGAGGAAATGTCTTCCGTTGTGCCAGCTCACTGGCAGGATTTGCGTGGCATTGACTAGTTATGCGAGCCAGGGAATGCACTATACGAGGAAAAAGAACCAGCATCTGAATAAAAGAGCTGTGGGTTTGTTGTTGGGCTGGCTGTATAATAATGATGGCGGGTTGGAACTTTTAATTATGATTGGAATGAAAAGGCATAGTTTGTGAAGGATTAAAACTCTTACAAAATTAGACGATCGTTTGGTTCAATTGTGGAAAAAAAAAAGAAATAAATAATCAGAAATAAGAGGAAATAGAGTAAATATCTCAAGATTATTCATTTTGTTTGTTCAAACAAGTAAGCAAATAAAATACTTTTAATTCATTTTACTAACTATGAAAAATAAATTTACATCTAATTAACTATTAAAAATATTGATATTATATTTGTACAATTGTTAGCTTATTATTATATAAGGATATCAATTCACTAATAATAATAATATTACTATTACTAGTATTTATATTAGATTATTCCTGTTAGTTATATGTTTTATTAATTTTATAATCATTGAATGGTAATTATAAATATTTTAATAATATTATTTCAATTATTACTGTTTAATTATTTATTCAATATATATAATTAATATTCTATTATTATTATAGAGACTTTAATATTTAAGCCTTGTCTTATCGATATTATTGATAAATAACATTTCGTCATTATTATTTTATCTTTTACTTTTATTATTATTATGATTATTTTTAGTAATACTAATGTATTAATAATATTAATTCATTATATATTATTAAAATATTTTAATTAATTTATTGTTAGAATTATTATGAAAGATTTTATTATCTTGTCTCCCATGAACTATTTTATAATTAGATGCTCAATGATCACATGATTAAATTAATTCTCTCTAAATAAATGAATGTGGATACTACTAATTATATATTATTTCTAATTTAATCTCATCCTATTTTAAACTTACTAACCTATTGTTTGGTTGGAGAGAAATTAGAGGTGAAAGAAATTAGAGAGTAGAAAATGAATGAGAAAATGGAATTTTTTTTATTTGGATGTATGAGAGAAAATAGAAGAGAAAGAAATTATGAAAGATAATATACATGGGACTCTCATATTTTTTATTCTCTCCACCCATGGAGAGAAGATGGAGGAGAAAATGTGCAAAGTGTTTGACAAAAATAAAATACCAACGTTATCCATATTTCTTGTACAAAATATTTATGCCTTATGCCATTGGTTCGGATCTATTATTTGCTTCACTTTTGTTATGCAATTTTGTTTGTAAGATTTACACACTCCATAATTACAAAACATGGAAAAATAATAATTTTAATTTATAACATATAATCACTTTTATTTATAATTTATTATTAATATAAAATAATTTTATATTATTATTTTCTTATTTATTATTATATTATTAGAAAATTATTAAATTTATCATATTATTAGTAAAAAATTTAATTATTGTTAATTTTTTAATAATGTATCATATTTTACACTTTTGAGATATAGAGGAATTAGGATTTGAGGATGGGAAGAAATAAAAAATAATAATAATATAAATTATAATTTTGAAAATTTATTTCAATTTAATAGATGAGAAAGAAGAGTGTATGAAAGGCATGTATTAGATCCCATTATATTTAAAAGAAAAATAAGTTTATGTCAGTAAAGTATGCAAATTATAAATGATCACTTTTTAACACCATAAATTATATGTGGGAAAATTGCAAAGGTCATGTTACAAATGAGTAAGTTGTATTTTTCTATATTAGTTTTATTCCTTTCAGACAATAATTAAATAAAATAATTCCGATCATTTATTTAATATACATATTTAAATGATCATATATGAATTAATGAATATTATTTTATTTGTAAACTCAAATTATATTCTTATCTAAATAGGATATTTATTTATTTTATTAATTTTAGTAATAATATCACTTATTCACGCTCTACAATTTTACTTATTTTATAAATTTTTTTATTTTGACTTGATTTTTGTTCTCCAAGATATATTTCCTCACATGCTTTTTTTAATTTGTACTTTTGAAACTAAACACTGGGTTTATTTTTTGAAAGATATTTTCCATGAGAAAAATCTTATGAATTTTATCCAACCTATTTTGTTGATCCCACTTTCATAATAAAAAGCAATAACTATGTCACTTATTCTGCGCCGGGGAGTTTCTGTTGCACGACGGAGTTCGTGAATACTGGCGTGTTTGTTGTCATTAGTTAAAGTTCCGAATCAACTATGCATATTCAATTTTACAACCTGACTCTATGTACATTTGTCAAGATGTAATTGGTCCACTTGCCCTGGGTTCCAAAACCCCGAAAATTATAAAAGCGCCATGAAAATCACCGCAGGCTAATTGCATTTGTAACAATAACTTGGGGAATTCTACAGTACCCTTGAAGTTTCAAACCCGAAGTGATGTGGTGCATTGTAGACCATTGGATGAGATTATCAAAATTTTTAGTAATTTCATCCAATGATCCACAATGCGCCATGTCACCCTGGGTTTGAAACCCCCGAAATACCGTAGCAAGCACCTAACAACTTAACCTGTCTTCCTTTCCCTTTTGTACTTCTTATTTCCTTGGAAATACATGAGTCTTGCAGCTTTGTCAATTGGCTCGACGACACCCTCCTCTGCGCCTAGTTTTACAACATTAAGACTCCGCTTGGTTTTTTTTACAAATATCTTTTATAAAAATATAATTATAAATTAATAAAATAATGAGAAATGATATATATAATTAATGTTAAATGTAAGAAGTTTAACAGAAAATAATTTTATCTTCTTTCAGGAAAGAGTTATTTTTCTCCACCACTATATGTTTAAATATCATTTTTTATAATAAGATGTAAAAATAATATGATATCTTTTTATTTATGAAGCAAATAAAATTTTTCTTAAAAATAATATCTAAAAAAAAAAAAAAAACAAATGGAGCTTTTAAATGTTGCCACCAATAGTAGTGCACCAATTTCGTCACCCTCATATTGTCACCTGACTCCACTTGACCCACTTCCCAAGCTTCCTCCACCTTCTTTTTGGACTATAATTCTATTTTAATCCTTGAAACATGCATTTTATATTAATTTGAATCTTAAAATAAGATTTATGTCAATTTAGTTTTTAAAATTTAATACCCAAACAAAATTTTAGTAAAAAATTATTGGATCTTGCCACTGAATAGAGATAACCTTGTTTTCAAAAATACCTTTCCTAAAATTGATTAACAACAGTGAATAAAGTAAATGATGATGAGTGAATGAGTTTTGTGGAAGTATATGTTCTCTATTTTGAACTCTTCGTCATAATATTCTCATGCCATAGAAATGAAAATGTTAATTTTATGAAATTACATATCTAACAACAAAAGGTAATTAATTTAGCATTATTTCTCATGATGGAATCTTGGATAGCTGATGAATGTAATCATAAATGGCCGTTGATTTTTATGATTGGACACCATAAGCAATAAAGGGTCCAAAGATAATTATAAAAGTAAAAAGATCTGGGAATTACTTGGAAACCTCGAGGATTTTATAAAGATAAGATAAATAAAGAAACGAAGCGAGACATTCATAACATATGCCATATATTGGTTACCGTTTAGAAAAATAGTTATAAAAATTGATTTGGTTAGAAAATAACTTTTAAATCAAACACAGCGAAAAATAGAATCGGATACTTATGTTTAAAAGATTCCTTGGTATTGTTGGAGAAGACGCCAACAATTTAAAGATTTTCTAAATTATATTTTAAGGATGAACACATAAAATGTGAGGAACAAAAGATTGTTAGAATTGATAAATTCAAATTTGAATATCAAGAATAATATATCTTATTGACTTTCTCTCTAAAATTTGAAGAGTTTCAATAGGTTTGAAACTCTGAAAAACTAGAATGCTAGAATTTTGATAGATTTAAAACTCTTTCCATATTTTTATGAAAATTAGAATCCTTGAGTTTCGATAAATTTGAAACTCATTCTATATTTATATGAAAATTGAAATTTTAGAATTTTTAAACTCTTTCTAAGTTTCTTTGAAAACTAGACCTTTAGAGTTTCAATAGGCCTGAAACCCATTTCATATTTTCTCTATCATTTAAAAATTGAAGCCTTAGAATTTTATTTTTAAAGGAGAGTTAAGACAAGAAAACATGTCTATTGTCATCCTGAAACATTCTTACTCATAATGTCATATTAAGGCTTATAATATCACATTAAGAATTATAACATTTCATTAAAGTTAATAATATCGTATTAAGCTCATGATGGCTCATTAAAGCCATTAAGGCTCATCATGCATCATAAAGATTCATGATGGCTCACTAAGCACATAATGCATCATTAAAGTTCATGATGGCTCATTAAGGCCAATAATGTTTATAAAGGCTCGTAATATACCATTAAGGTTCTTAATTTTCATATTTTAAATATTACTAATTGGATATTTCCTATTTGAAAATATTTCTCCAATTAATATTTGAAATATATTTGATTATTAAAAACTTATTTATTGGATATTCTTGATTTGGAATATATCTCTGATAAATATTTAAAAATTAATATTATCTCTATCAAATTCTTGATATGATTTATTTAATAAATTAAATAATTCAAATTATATCTTTAAATTTTAAATAATTATTCAAGAAAATATTCTAGAAATTAGTATATCGAAAAACTATCTAAAAACTAACTTTCATTATCTAATTATATTAGGTTATATGCATGGACCTAATGACTAGGTCATGCGTATGTTTGCACATATCAATCCAATAATCTTTTCTCAAGTAACCTATTCCAATAGCACTATGTATAGGGTCTTAAGCTAGTATAGGAATCTTATGGGTACATATATGTCTTTGTTAAGATAAAAATCTAAACAAACAAGCAATTTCCTTAAAATATATTTCCATACCACATTTGCATAACATTCAATTAAATTGGCAAAATCAATTTAATTTATTTTAACACTTATTAATTTCTCTAATGATCATCAACCAATTTTCTTCTAATTTAATTAGAATCAACATGTTTAGGCCTACTAAAACTTTTGACCAAGTACTAAAATCCACTAAGACTATTATATCATCGAATTATATATTGTCATATCATAATTATATCTTTAATAAATATATCAACAATAAATTATAGAGTATATTAACCCACAATTGAGTCTTACTCATTTGCAACTCAAATATAATTATATCTATAAAAAACATAATTATATGTAAGTCAAGATTTAAAGTAAAGAAAATTAATGCTAATGAAATTCTATTTATCTTGACAATAGTCATATGGATTTCATTTATAATCTTATTCAATATACTAAGTACATCTGTGAATTTTATATGATCAAGACAAGCCATATATTCTCAAATTTAGAATAATATTAATAAATTTTCCAACTTTATTAATATAGTGTGAATAATAATTTTTATTAATTGTAAATAACTTGTATTCATATCTTCTATGTATCTATGTTATGATCATATGAGTATATATTATACAATTAATTAGACCTTTATTCAATTTTTATGTAAAATAAGTATTTAGAAAATACTTGTAATTATTTCTATCAAAAATAAGATAACTTATAAAACTTAACTATTTTTATGAGTTCATTCCTAACAATAATTGCTAGTAGTGAAAAGAATTTTAAATGATCTTCTGACTAAGGTATAACATTACAAGAAAATTTCAAGAATGAATTCTATTAAGGTGAAGTATTTGTAACACCCTAAAATTTGTTCATGGCATGTATGTAGAAATTGAGGCATATTAAGAAAATGTTATTATAAAGAGAGGGTAATAGTCCTAGAAATGAGAAGTCATATAAATACGAGTATAAAAGATAGTATGAATAATTGGATTAAGTTAAAATAAGAAGGAGTTGAAAGAATTTGGCAAAAGGAATTTCATAAGTATTCAATAATTAAGAGTTTGAAAGCTTAGAAATAGGAACTATTTATATACAAAATAAAAGGTAAAGGAATTATATGAAAAACTATAAAAAATAGACTGTAAAGTTAAAGCATGGAGACCTAAATTTCAAATAATTAGGATGTGAATAAATATAAATGTAGGATTTGAATATTGAATAAATTACCAAACAAGGATCAAGTAATTATTAGGAAAATTTTGGAGGTAATCATGTTTTTATAGAATTTTTGTGCATTTGGTAATATTTTGACCATAACTTAATGTAGGAATATTCAATTTACAAACCATTGAAAGATTTGAAAAATAAACACCTAGGGTTGCAACTATATAAATTTCATGATTTAATTCCTAACTAATTAATACCATAATTTTTGTAAAGTAAAAGTAAACTTTTCAAAGAGCATCCAATTGATGAAAAGTCACGACTAGTAGTTAGGGAACATATAAGACCATCTTATGTAAATATTTCACATGATGAGTTATGATATATAAAGAGATATGTAATTTGTCTTGGAAAGTGATGTGATAAGGACCAGAAAATAAAAGTATTTGAGGTGTAAATGAAAAATGCCTATGGACAATGATTTAATCAAGTAAGAAAAATGAATGAGAAAGTGGTTAAAATATAACCTAAGAGATTTTAACAAATATATATGGGTGATGAACTGGTTTGACCCATCAAGAATGTGAAAAGGACTATAAAGGTAGATAGTAGAAACATGAACAAATTCATGAAAAAATGATTAAGTGTTGTATAAGCTCTTAAGGTTAAAAGAATAAGCCAATTTAGCCCCGTACATGAGGATGATTGAATAGTCCTTCTTAGTTCCTTAAATGAAACTCCAATCCCACTAATATTGAATATAAAACTTAGGAAAAAAAAGGTAGAAAACACTAACATTATCCTAAAGGCCTACTTCACTAATGCATTTTGGGGTAATTTCTGAATTAACTTGAGGTTTAGGATTATAAGCCAATAGGCGGAAGGTGAGTATAATAAGTGGAAAAACTTATTTGATAAATTTTTTCATTAGATAAAACTATCTCAAAACATAAAACTTTTTCTCCTACTTCCAAGTGCATAACAACCCTTTCCTTCAAAACATAAAAAATTTCATTATTTCTTCTTACTTGCTAGGGATAGCAACTTAACCTATACCTAATGGGTAGCCTTAATTTTATCCATTTGAGTATAGGTATAAGACCTTTAAAATGGATATAAGCACAAGGACTAATGGGATTACCATGACAATAGAAGAATATTTGCACATTTCGAATAGGCCAATTACTAAGAGTAAAGTTAGTAGACTTAAGATTGTGCTTCAAGGATTGATTCAAGAAGCTTAGGAATATAAGGAAGAAAGTGTAGAAGGACATAACAAGTGTATAACATGCCATCCATTTTAGGCCTTTGAGACTTTTATTTATGATTTTATTATATTTAAAGACATTTGGACCTTTTTTTTATAATTTAGATTTTTTAGTGGCCAATTAGTTAACTAATTTATTATTTCAAGTTAGGTTTATTAGTATATTTACTTTGGACTTAAGTAATAGGTTTGCTTTAAGTTTAAGCAAGCATATTTTCTTTAATCTTAAGTAAAGTTTACTTAAGTCCTAATTATTTTAAGTTATTTAAGGAGGCTTGTTCTTTATAAATAATACAGTTTTGAATTTTCACAATTAAATTGAGTTTTTTTTTGGTAAATTTCCTCTCTTTAGAGTTCTTTTAAGAACTTTATAACTTATTAAAGTATTTATCTTTTGTGGCATCAAATTTATTACTTATCGCTCCTATTTTCTTCTTAGTCTAGAGTATGTTATAAATATCTTTTTATTTTTATTTTACTTTATTGAATTTTAGGATGATCCATTATAAATTCACATTGTTTGGTATCAAAACCTACTTTTCAAACTTAAGTTATGTTCTTTATTTCTCTATTATTTTTTTTTAATTTTTATTTCTACAATTTTAGTATAGTTTGAATTCATTTTTATCTATTCTGCTATTGCATTTGTATATTTGTTATTATTGTTTAAAAAAAGTAATGTGATTCAAAAGAAAAACAAAAAGAAGAACATAAAATTCTAAAGTAGTAAAAAAAAGAAGAAAAGGTAAAAAAAAGAAAAGAATCAAAAGAAGAAAAGTGGTAGTAAAAAAAGAAAAAAAAGAAAAAAAGTATCTAATCTTTGAAAAGAAAAGTTGATTAATCTTAAATGCTTATTTGTTTAATTAAATTCCTTAATACCATTCCATTATTCTTATTTACTTTCCTTCATTAAAATGTTCATTCCTAGTCTTGTTTTTCTTTCCTTTCTATATTTCCCTAAGTTCTAATTATTCCTTTTTTCTTCAAAATTTTCAATTTATCGAGCATCTTTTATTGTTCCTTTGGGTGGGATTGGTTGGTGATATTGATTTCCACAATTACTAAATTTTTTTGGTTCTATCTTCTTAGTTCTCAAAGAACTACAAAGAGGAAAAAAGTGAGGAATGGTGAAAGGTAAAAGAGTGTGAGAATATTTGAGGATAAAAACTTTAATTTAGAATGTAAACATAAGTGTGAATGTCTCTAAAATCAAGTGTTATTAGTGAGGCTTTTTCTTTTAATCTAACCTTTTCTCGTAGTTTTTCTTTCAAAAAGAAATTTAAGAGGTAGCATAAATAATAAGATAATGTCCGCACTAAAAACTATACAACAACAACAACAACTCGAAAAGATAAGTGTAGTTGAAGATGGACTTGGAAGAGTTGGAAGTGAACGACTGCATAAAAACCAATATGGTGAATATAATAGGAGAGAAAGGAAAAATAGAAGAAAAAACAATAGATATATATCAAAGAAGAAGTAGGAAGTAATGATTAAGGGAGTCAGCAATTGTACAAATCTAAAAAAAAATAAAAGAAAAAAAAGTGAAAGGAAGGATATAAGAAGAAGATGTGATAGGCAAAAAAGAGGTTAAATGGATTCTAACCTTGATAACATCAAAATTAAAATTCCATCATCTCAAGAGAAAATGAGCCAAAAGCTTATTTAAAATAAGAAAAGAAGATAGAATTAATCTTTGATTATCACAATTATTCTCAAGAAAAGAAAGTGAAGCTTATTGTCATTGAATTCTCCAATTATGCCACTATTTGGTAGGATATATCCTTTATTGAAAAATTTTGTTATTTCATCATAGGGATCAGTATTGGTAGCACTATGGTCGAAAAGAAAATGGTAGCATGAAGTAGGTATTTAATTTTCCTAAACAATACTAGTAGTTATTTACTTATTTTTCTTATAGTTTTATTTTAGTTTTATTCTATGAATCTTGGCAATATAGCTTAGAACATTTGAGTTATGTTACTTGATTTTATGTTTTTGCTAATGCAAAACTTAATTAAAAGAGAAAATCTTATATTACCCCATTTGATCTGATATGGAAAGGTAACCTTATGTTTTAAATTTATTTTCTACTTATATATTTAAGAAAAGGATTTTGATGTTCATTATGTCTTTTATAGACTTGCTACTTCTAGTTATATATGATTTCTAGACTTGAAAGTGGGTTAAGTCTTCACTTCAAGTAAAGTTAGTTCCTTGAAACCTTGTGACTTATCAAATCTAGTTACAAAAATAATATCATGAAAAAATTTAAAAATTAATTTTATTTTTTTATTTTTAAGTTACACATTTAGAGTTGCCTTTTTAAAAAAAATTTGAAAATAAGTTCTTCCAATGTTAAAAAATAAAAATTAAAAAATTATTTTTTAAAAAATAAACAAAGAGCCCATTAACTCTTTAATCTAAAATAGGATATATCCATCATTCTAAAAGTTTGTTAGTTTGTTGTATAGATCAGTATTGGCAGTATTGTGGTGGAAAAGAAAATGTTAGCATGAAGTAGGTATTTAATTTTTCTTAATAATACTAGCAATCCTTTACTTGTTTTTCTGACAATTTTATTTTAGTTTTAATGTATAAATCTTGACAATATAGCTAAGAATATACAAGTTATGCTACTAGATTTTATGTCTATGTTAATGCAAAACTTAATTAAGGAAGAATCTTTCATATTACCCCTATCAATTTGATATGGAAAGGTAATCATATGTTTTAAATTTATTTTTTACTTCTATATATGAGAAAATGATTTTAATGTTTGTTATGTCTTTTATAAACTTGTTGCTTCGAATTATATATACTTTCTAGACTTGAAAATGGTTCAAGTTCTTACTTCACTTCCAGTAAACTTAGTTATTTCAAGCCTTGTAACTTTTCAAATTTAGTTACAAAATTGATATCAAGAACAAAAAAACATCTAAATGTTGTTTTTATCTTTTTTAAGTTATACATTTAGAATTAAAATTTTTTTAAAAAATTTGAAAATAAGTTCTTCCATTGTTAAAAAAATAAAATAAAATTTAAAAAATAAACAAACAAACAATCCATTAACTCTTTATTTTGAAATAGGATATATCCTATATTGTAAAATTTTTTTAGTTGATTATAGAGATTAGTGTTGGTAGCATTGTGATGGAAAAGAAAATGATAGCATGAAGTATTTAATTTTTCTAAATAAAACTAGCATTCATTTGCTTATTTTTCTTATAATTTTGTTTCAATTTTAGTGTATAAATCTTGACAATATAGCTAAAAATATTTGAGTTATTCAACTAGATTTAATGTCTATGGAAATAAAAAACTTAATAAGGAAAGAATCTCCTATATTACCCCCACTTAATCTGATGTGGAAAGGTAATTTGTTTTGAATTTATTTTTTACTACAATATTTGAGAAAATGATTTCAAAATTTGTTATGTCTTTTGCAAACTTACTGCTTCCAATTATATATATTTCCAAGACTTGAAAATGGGTGAATTTCATACTTCACTTCAAGTAAAGTTAGTTGATTCAAGCCTTGTAACTTATCAAATCTAGTTACAAAATGAACATCAAGAACTAAAAACAATGTAAATATTGTTTTTATTTTTATAATTTTTAAGTTATACATTTAGAGTTACAATTTTTAAATAAAATTATGAAATCAAGTTCTTCTATTGTTAGAAAATAAAAAATAAAAAAATATTTTTTAAAAAATAAACAAACACAGATTTAGTGTATGAATCTTGGCAATATATCTAACAATATTTGAGTTTTAAGCTAGATTTTATGTATATGCTAATGCAAAACTTAATTAAGAGAGAATCTCCTATATTACCCCAACTAGTTTGATAAGGAAAGGTAGTCATATGTTTTAAATTTATTTTTTACTTCTACATTTGAAAAAAAATATTTTGAAATTGGTGATATCTTTTATAAGCTTGTTGCTTCTAGTTATATGCAATTTCTAAACTTGAAATTAGGTTAATTTCTTATTTCATTTTAAGTAAAGTTAGTCCTTTCAGGCCTTGTAACTTATCAAATCATGTTTCAAAACTGATATCAAGAAAAAAAAATTGAAAGTTATTTTTATTTTTTAGGTTACATAATTAGAGTTATAGTTTTTAGAAAAAAAATTTCAAAACAAGTTCATCTATTTTTAAAAAATAAAAAATTATTTTCAATAAAACAAACAAACATGCCCATTAACTATTTATTCTGAAATAGGATCTATCCTTTATTGTGGAAATTTGTTAGTTCATTATAGAGATCAATATTGGAAAAACTATGGTGGAAAAGAAAATGGTAGCATGAAGTTAGTTTTTAGTTTTTCTTAATAACACTAGCAGTTAACTTATTTTTCTTGCAATTTTGCTTTAGTTTTGGTGTATAAATCTTAGCAATATAGCTTAGAATATTTGAATTATGTAGTTATGCTAATACAAAGCTTAATTAGGAGAGAATCTTCAATATTACCCCTATCTAATCTAATATGGAGAGGTAATCATATTTTTTATATTTATTTTTTGCTTTATGTTTAAGAAAAAGATTTCAAAGTTTGTTATATCTTTTACAAACTTGTTGCTGCCATCTATTTACAATTTCTAAACTTGAAAATGGATCAAGTTCTCACTTCATTTCAGATAAAATTAGTTCCTTCGAGCCTCGTAACTTATCAAATCTTGTTACATATCAAGAACAAAAGAAAATTTAAATGTTATCTTTATTTTTTACTTTTAAGTTACACATTAAGAGTTACAGTTTTAAAAAAAATTCAAAAATAAATTCATTCATTTTTAAAAAATAAAAAATAAACAAATAGACTCAGTAACTCTTTATTCTGAAATAAGATATATCCTTTATTGTAAAAGTTTGTTAGTTCATAATAGAAATCAATATTGGTAGCACTGTAGTGGAAAAGAAATTGACAACATGACATAGATATTTAATTTTTCTTAATAATGCCAATAGTTGTTCTCCTAATTTTCTTATAATTTTGTTTTAGTTCTTATATATGAATCTTGGAATATAAATAAGGATATTTGAGTTATATAGATAAATTTTATGTTTTTTTCTAATGTAAAACTTAATTAGTAAAGAATCTCCTACATTACTCCCACCAAATCTAATGTGGAGAGGCAATTTTATTTTTTAAATTTATTTTTTAGTCTATAGGTAAGAAAATAATTTCAAATCTTTATCTTTTACAAATATGTTATTCCCAGTTAAATGCAATTTTTGAACTTAAAATTAGGTCAAGTTTTTACTTCACTTCAAATAAAGTTTGTTTTTTCAAGGTTTGTAATATTTCATATCTAGTTACAAAACTGATATCAAGAACAAAAAATATTTAAATAATTTTTTTATTATTTTATTTTTTAATTTTAAGTTATACATTTAGAATTATAGTTTTTAAAAAAAATTATGAAAAAAAGTTTTTCCAATTTTAAGAAATAAAAAATAATTTTAAAAAATAAACAAATAGACTAATTAATTTTTTATTTTGATATAGGATGTCTCTTTTATTATAGAAGCTTGTTAGTTCATTATAGAGGTTAGTATTAGTAGCACAATTTATTATCAAAGTTTATTAGTCGATTATAAAGATCAGTCTAAGTAGCACTGTGGTGGAAAAGAAAATGGCAGCATAAAATAGGTCTTTATTTTTTCTAAATAACACTAACAATTGTTTACTTACATTTCTCATAATTTTATTTCAATTTTATAGTACGAATCTTGGTAATATAACTAAGAATATTTTAGTAATGCAATCATATTTTATATCCACTCTAATGCAAAACTTAATTAAAAGAGAATCTCCTATACTACCTTAATCTAATTTGATGTGGAGAGGTAATCATATGTTTTAATTTATTTTTTTACTTCTATATTAGACAAAAGGATTTTGGGATTTGTTATGTCTTTTAGAGATTTATTACTCCTAATTATATGCAATCTCCAAACTTGAAAATGGATCAAGTTTTCACTTCAAGCATAATTCTTTTAAGTCTTGTAACTTATTAAATCTAGTTACAAAACTGATAATAAGAAAAAAATAACATTTAAATTTTTTTTTACTTTTAAATTACACTTTTAGGGTTATAGTTTTTAATAAAATTTTGAAAACTAGTTCTTCCATTTTAAGAAATAAAAATAAAAATTTATTTTTTAAAAAATAGACAAATAGACCCCTTAACTTTTTATTTGGAAATAGTTATATATTTATTGTAGAAATGTGTTAGTTTATTATAGAGATCAGTAATAGTTGCACTGTGGTGGAAAAGAAAATGATAGTGCGAAGTAGGTATTTAATTTTTCTTAATGATAAAAGCTTCTATTTACTTATTTTTCTCACAATTTTGTTTTAGTTTTAGTGTATGAATCTAGGTAATAAAATTTTGAAAACAAGTTGTTCTGTGGTGGAAAAGCTTCTATTTTTCTCACAATTTTGTTTTAGAAAATTTTTAGAAAAATTTGAAAACAAGTTCTTCCATTTTTAAAAAAATAAAAAAAATAAAAACATATTTTTTGAAAAAATAAATAATCAATAATCATACCGATTAACTCTTTATTCTAAGATAGGATATGTCCGTTACTGCAGAAGTTTGTCAGTTTATTATAGAGATCAATATTGGTAGTATAGTTGTGGAAGTGAAAATGGCCGCATAAAATAGGTATTTAATTTCTCTAAATAATTCTAGTAGTTTACTAATTTTTCTCACAATTTTTTTAGTTTTAATGTACAAATATTAGCAATATAGTTAAGAATATTTGAGTTATGCTACTATATTTTATGTCTGTTCTAAAGTAAAACTTCATTAGGAGAGAATCTCTTATATTATCCCCACCGAATTTGATATGGAAGGGTAATCATATGTTTTAAATTTATTTTTTATTTTTATATTTAAGAAAAGGGTTTTGAACTTTCTTATGTCTTTTACAAATTTGTTGTTTCTAGGTATATACAATTTCCACACTTCAAAAAGTATGTCAAGTTCTTATTTCATTACATGTAAAGTTAGTTCCTTTAAGTCTTGTAACTTATCAAATCTAGTCACAAAAATAGTATCAAGAACAAAAAAAATTAAATTTTATTTTTATTTTTTTTATTTTTAAATTACACATTCAAAATTATAGTTTTTAGAAAAAATTCTGAAAACAAGTTATTCCATTTTTAAAAAATAAAAAATTAAAATATTATTTTTAAAAAATAAACAAATAGGCCTATTAAATCTTTATTTTGACATAGGATATATCCTTTATTATCAAAGTTTGTTAGTTTATTATAGAGATCAGTATTGGTAGCATTATAGTGGAAAATAAAATGGTAGCATGAAGTAGGTATTTTATTTTTCTAAATAATATTAGTAGTTCTTTACTTATTTTTTTCCATAATTTTGGTTCGATTTTAATGTATGAATCTTAGAAATATAGTTATGAATATTTAAGTTACATGGCCAAATTTTATGTCTATGCTAATGCAAAACTTAGTAAGAAGAGAATCTCTTATATTACTTCAACCTAATCTGATGTGGAGAGGTAATCATATGTTCTAAATTTACTTTTTACTTCTATATTCAAGAAAAGGATCTTGAAGTTTGTTATAACTCTTACAAACTTGTTGCTTCTAATTATATATAATTTCTAAACTTGAAAGTGGGTTAAGTTTTTACTTACCTTCAAGTAAAGTTAGTTCCTTCAAGCTTTGTAACTTATCAAATCTAGTTACAAAACTGATATGAAAAATATTTAAGCTAAAGGTGCTCCTAAGATTACTCTCCACATATATGACTTGAGCCAAGCACTTGCCTAATAACTTTTAACAGCTTTTTCAAGGAAAGATGGTAAAGGTTTGTAGTGAGTGCTTTATATTCTTGAACTAAGACCATAACAATTAATAATTGAGATAGTCTGATTTATTATTAACTAGAAAACTAGGTTCCTAAAATGGGTTAGAGTAAATTAATGAAGATAAATGTATTATAGTAGAGATCACAAGTAAAAGCCCTTAACAATGATACAAGGTACATGTTAATGCAAAATGAATATTAACATTGAAAGCATGATATGTGTATTCTACTAAATTTTAAAATAAATGTCATTATTGTAGGAACTAGTTTGTAAATTGTTATGTATGTATATGGTTAAATCCCCAAATTGAAATATTAGAACACATGCACTAATTATTGGAAAGTAATATTGTTTTGAGATCAAGAGATATAATGATTTATGATTAAAAAATATATTAATTTATGATTAAAGAGGCATGTTGATTTATAATGAATAGAGACATTTGATTCATAACTAAGAGGTTTAATGGTTAATGTTTAAGAAACTTATGGTTCATGTTTAATAAACATAATGAATTATATGTAAAAGATATGATAATCAAAAGATAGATTGATCAAGGACTAAGAGATGTATTAGTTTATGATCAAAAGACATTTTAGTTCATAGTCAAGAGATATCATATTAGTTAAGGATCAATAAATCATTACTTTATCATAAAAATACATTTTGATTGTTGGTCAATAGACATATTGATTCAAGTACTATTTGTAAATATGATTAAAACAATAAAATAAACATATAAAAAAATTATATAACAGAAAAATGAATATTTAAGTCAATCAATGATTACAAATAATTATGAATGAATGAAAAAAAATTGAGGAATTTATCTTTCATCTTGAATGACAAGAATAAACAAATCTTTATTTTTTCATCACTTTGTTACTTTTCTAAATCATTCAAAAGAGTTTTTGAACAAAGATTATTAGATTGCTAGCCATTCAATCTCCACAATGCTTAGATAAATCTTAGGAGTGATTTACTATAAATCCTAATGCAAATATTTGTTAGAAAAATATGAATATGCAATTTGAGGCATGACATAAGTCATTATCCTCAAGGAATTATCTGAGCCTCTCGTGCAAAACTTGAATCGATAATTCCTTCAAGATTTTCTATCCTAAAAATGCATGACTAGAATAGGAAGTAGGTAGGAAAATGAAACTCAACCTAATAAGTAGAATAGTGCATTAGGAAGTGATTGTAGAATAGTGTATTCTAAAATAAGAAGAATAATGTATTATTTATAGGCTGAGAAATCTAGCCATTGAAAAATAGCCATTAGAAAGATAGTCATTATGACATAGCAGTTGGAAATATAGCCATTGTAATATGGTTGTAGGAAATATAGCTGTTGGAAATATAGCTGTTGAAAATATAACTATTAAAAAATAAATGTTAAAATAGTTGTTAGAAATAAATATTTAAATAGCCATTAGGAAATAGCCATTGAAAATTAAATGTTCAAATAAATACATTAATATTTCAAATTTTATTATAGCTAAAATCCAGTCTTGTAAAAAATAGGCCTAAGCCTAGCTTTATATGTTATTTGTGCAAAAAAGGCTACTTTCTTTCTTTGTCACTTTATATAAAAAAAGTTTCATATATAAACTTTTTGTTAAAGTCAACTTGCCCAACGTGGGATTAAGTCTTTTGAAATACTACTCAATATGCAATAATCCCCCACATATTTCAAAAGACTTATAAAAGAAAACAAAGAAATAGGTAAAGAATCTTTGCTTGGTTCTTAAATAAATTTAAAACATTAATTTATTGTCTTTATAAACTATGAACCAAATCTAGAAAGTGAGAAACTTAATTTATAGAGTTACTGGTGAAACATATAGTTTCTATAAACCGATATTTTTTTATTGTAAAATAGCGGTTTCACTAATCAATTCACATTTATAAATCATTTTCTCATGCAATATTGTTTTGCACTGATAGGTCATGTGCGTCCTGGTAGTTCATGAGTGCTCTAGAGATTTTGCCAATATCTCATAGAAATGGCCTCACTCCATACTCATATAGATGCATCCATCAGGTATACATTACAATTAAATACACCACCCATAAGGATTATAGAATTCATTAAGAGTTAAGCTCATTCTCACATATAATTGGTAGTTTTAAAGCACTAATCATGCATACAATAAAAGGGACACATAAAATTAATTCTAGTACTTTCAAAACTAATGTTGACTTATTATTACCCATATAAACTTACTTCATAGGATCTCCAATCACATAAGTTAGGCTACCATCAATGTTAATTTCTTAAAATGGCATTGTCCTATTCCTCTTGATGTTTCAATCATTTATTTTCTATCTAAGGGTTTCATCAAAGGATCGACCAAATTCCTTTTTAATTTCTTATCAAAATCATTCCATCTTTAAGCAATTTCTTTACAATATTGTATCTTAATTTAATATGTCAATTTTTGCCATTGACAACTTTATTCTTTGTAGTGGCTATTATCGATTGACAATCATTATGTATAGATATTAAAGATTTTGGTTTCATACCTAATGGTATATCAAATAAGAAATTTCTTATTCATTCAACTTTACTTTTGGCTATCACAAGAGCCACAAACTTTGACTACATAGTTGATTTAGTTATAATTGTTTACTTAGATGATTTCCAAGCCACTACACCATCACCAAGGGTGAATATATAACTACTAGCTGATTTTGTCTCATTTGAATAAAAAATCCAATTAGCATCACTATATATATCCTTTTGATATAATGGGAAATTCACTTATACAAACTATTATAATTTATTAGGCATTTTATTATTCTAGTCATATTTAAAAGATATTTTAATCCTAATTTTTTTTAGTAAAAATGTATTGATTAAATTTGCTCTAATAGTAGGCACATGCAGAATATCACTTAAAGTGAAGGTCTTACCAGATGTGAGTTTTAGAAGTATTTTACCTTTTCCAAGAACCTTTATAGTTCTTGAATCTCCAAGATAACCAGATCTTCTCCATTTCCTACTAGTGAGTAAGAGGTGAAGGCTTCTCTATTAGCATAGATATGTTTGTAGCACTTGTGTTTATAGTCTAATCCTTCACATTAGCCACAATATTTGCTTGAGAAATGACCACCACAATTATGTCATCTTTATCATCTCTAACAAATTTGCTTTAGGTTTTAGAGGATTATCATCTCTCTTTTTCCTATATTAGGGTGTATGATGCTTTAACTTATTGCAAATATAATAGTTTTCTAAATTTTCTATAGACAAGCATTAAAATCATAAGGACTACTAACAGACTTTTCCTTTAGGTGCCCAAATTTCTTAACAATTTTTTTTACATTATGTTGTTGAGCTAACAAAATGCTATTATCTTTCTTCATGATTGTAATCCTCAAGATAACATTAGCTTCACCCATGTCTTTCATATTAAAAATTTAAGTTTTAGTCTCACACATTATATTAAAGTTAGTGCCAAAAATAAGAATATTATCTATATATCAGCTAATGATCACATATTTATTATTTTCATATTTTATATATACACCTTTATCCACTTCAACATAAGAAAAACCATTGTTTATTAAGATGTGATCAAATTTCTTATGCCACTTAGGGGGGCCATTTTAGGCCATACGAAGAATTTCTTAACTTGTAACTTTTTTTTAAAAAAATTCATTTGCAATTTATTGGCTTTATTCTAAAAGGCAAGTTTACTAGTTCCGAAGTTTAATTTTGTGAAACTGATTCAAGTTTTATTTTAATTACTTTCTTAAATGTTTTTTCAAGGTATGTCTGAGGATCATTATTAATAATAAATGTAAAAATCATTTCTAAAAGAGGTTTCTTTTTTTAGTTCTTTACTTCTTTCTCAAGACTTTAGTAATCAATTCTAAATCAATCAGAGGTGCATGTAAAGTCTTTGTTGCATGAGAAATTTTATTACCTTGTGGATAAATGTGTTTAAAAAACTCTACATTCTTTATCTCTATTAATATATTGCAGTTAAACATATCACTTCTATGTACAAAACTATTACTTGCATATACCATAAACATACAATCAAAGGTTTTTGATCCTATTTTTCTTTTCTTGGGTTCAAGCTATAAAACTTAGCTAGACACCCTAACATTTTCAAATATTGTAAATTAGGTGTGCAATCTTTCCAAAATTCATAAGGTGTTTTCCTTGTTTTCTTATGAGCTATGGTACTTGTTAATGACATGTAGAATGAATTTATAAACACTAAAAATATTGACAAACATGTTTATTGATGACATACAGAGAATTAAGGTAAGGCCCATTCAAACACATTAAGCGAAATAAATAAATATATTGAGACATGCTTACCTAAGCTTATTTGTCACGCATAAATATCTTCACTTTCAAAATTTAGAAAAATAAGATTCATTAAATCCAAAAAAAGGTTAATTAGTAAATGTTTATGATTCATAAATATGCCATTTAGGATTCCAATAAAAACTTCTCAAGCAATCCATAAAAAGAAATTTAAAAAACTTCAAAAGTATAATGTAAACTTTTATAAAGGATTAATATAAATTCTTATAAAGCACTTAAGTTAAACATGAAATTAAGAATTACTAAATTGCTACTTTTATTTTTTTCCACACTTGTATAATATATTATTAATAAAAATCAAACACGTTAAGTCATGCATGAAGTTGTGAAGTAGGCTACTAGATAGTGATGTTCACATATATAATAAAAATATTTTTTTAATAAGAATAAACTCTTAAACAATGTAACTCCCAAAAGATAAATTAAAATATAAATAAATAAAATAAATAATTAGATTATCATTTTCTTTAAATTGTGATTCAAGGTTCTATAGCATAGTATAGATATAACCCCAATATAACAATTGGCAATAGCAACAAAAATCTTAATATTGGAGTAAAAATTGAGTAGAGTACCTATTTACCTAAGTTCATAAGCTTTTAATTTATCTATGTGACCTCATTTATAAATAGTTAAAGAAATTAAATCATGATTGTCTTACGATAGATCATAACAATCTACATTTCAGATAATAAACACAAATGAAGAGAATGGTCAGAGAAATTACATCAAATAAATTGTAAACATAATAAATTAAAAATTATTTTTGAAAACTTATCTACAAAGACATTATCCTTAAGATTGCAATTGGGAAATAATTTCTTGAGATTGTTAGAAAAATATGGATGTGTAATTTGAGGTGTGATATAGATCATTGTCTTCAAGGAATTATCTAAGCCTCTTGTGCGAAGCTTGAACTAGCAATTCCCTTAGGATTTAACAAACTTTTCTACCTTGAAAATGTATAACCAGAATAGGAAGCAGATAGTAGAAAAATAAAACCCAACAAGTAGAAGAGTGTGTTCTCAAATGAAAAGAATAATATACTATTTATAGGCTAAGAAATCTAACTATTGAAAAATAGCTATAAGAAATATAGCCATTATACCATGGTAGTTGGAAATAGAACCATTGTAATATGGCCATTAAAAATATAGTCATTAGGAAATAAATATTAAAATAGCTATTAGAAATAAATTTTTAAATATCTATTGAGAATTAAATATTCAAATAAGTACATTAATATTTCAAATTTTATTAAAGCTAAAATCTGGTCTTGTAAAAAACAGGCTTAAGCCTAGCTTCATATGTTATTTGTGTGTAGAAGGTTACTTTCTTTCCTCATCACTTTATATAAAAAAGTTTCATATATAAACTTTTTATAAAGGCCAATGTGGAACTAAGTCTTTTGAAATACTACTCAATATACAATAATATCGAGGGCAAAGTTGCTTAAAAGATAGTATTTTTTGTAACATGTTTCAAATGTAAAAATATTTTAATAGACCACCATTAATTGAGTATTTTGTTTCATTTTATTTTAAATGGGTTAAGTGTGACCCTAAAGTCATAATTTTAGGTTCAGTTTTTGTGATTACTTTTATAGACTAAAAATATTTGATAAGTTAATGTGTTTGACAACAAGTATAGACTTTTAACCTATTGGACTTTTAATGGCTGAGCTTAGTAGTGTTTTCCTATTTAAAAGACAATATGTTTGTAACATGTTTTAAGTGTAAAATTATTTTAATGGACTACTATTAATTAGTTTTTCATTTTATTTTATTTTAAATGGGTTGAGTCTAATCCTAAAGTTATAATTTTAAGTCTAGTTTTTATTATCATTTTTAGGAATTGAAATGCTTGATAGGCTAATGTATTTAACAGTAAGTGTAGACCTTTAACCTATTGACTAATGCTTGATAGGTCTAGTTTCCTATTTAAAAGACAATGCTTAATAGGCTAATGCTTGATGGGTAAGCCTAGTAGAGTTTTTGATGAGCGAGTCTAGTAGGGTTTTCTTATTTAATTAGGTTAGGTTTCTCTAACCACTCTTTGTTTAATCATAACCTAAATATTTTGCAAATTCTAGTTTAAGTACCCCATCGATTGCAAACTTATAAAGAAGTAAGAAAGATCAAATCTTCTATTCATCAATTGATCCTTATTTCATAATGGCCAATTTAATGAGTGATTTATTTTGAAATTATATATTTTGTATTCTTAATCTATATAAGTTTTTATCTTATATGAATAATTTTTTATTTATATTTGGCATTAAAGTCATTTACAATAGATTTATAATTAAAATACATATCCTCTTTGTGTGATTTTTATTCTTACATGATTATAATAATTTATTTTTCTTATTTGATTATTATTATTAGATTGGTAAGAAAATTATCATTTTTTTTCACCCAATCTATAATATTTTAATTATTTTAGATGATTGTATAATTGTAAAATTACAATCTTCTATTATTATCAAATTAATGTAAAGTTGATAAAAGTATATTACAAATAATATAATATAGTTATGATATTAAATATTACATAATTTTTTATTTGATTTTATTGATATACATTGAACATCGTTTAAAATTATTTTTTGTTGTTATCAATTTTTTTTGTTTCGTCTTTTACTGTTTTCAAATTTTTTTTTGTCTATTTTGTCTTTTTAAAGTTATCATTTTTTTTTCTATTTGATATACTTTAAACACCATTTGAATTATATTATCAGTTTTGATCTGGATGGAACTGTTTGGACAATGAATGCATATAATTTAACTATTAAGATTATGTGTTAAATTTATCAAATCTAGTTATTTTTAGGTATGATTGTATTTATTTTATTTTTTTACTATCAATATAAGATACAGTATCATTTTTTTGGTTGTTTTTTGTTACTGAAAAAAATGCTACTCTGGAGATGACACCCGCTGGCTGCCGATTTTGCCACTACCCGTACCATCCATGCGAGGATGGCGTTAGCGCCCAAAAAGGGCCTTTTTTTTGGGTTTTGGTTGAAGATGCAACTTGCATCTTTGACTAACTTCAACATAGTGTGACCCATGTGCCATCATTGGCACGTGTGGTTCACGTGACATTTTTTTATTTTTTGCTACAACAAAAATTTATTATATATTTATGTTTCTTTTAATTAATTTAAAATACTTTCTAGTAAAAGAAAATTATAAAATTTATTTTGGAAAAATAATATATTTTTCTCAATTTATATCAGCATATTTAACTCTCCTAAAATTACAATATTAAAATGCATACTCTCTAAAAACAAGTTACGAGAAAATTAAAAAATTTAAATTTTTTTAATTTGTATCAAAATTGATTAAAAAAATTGAGATTGTGATGTAATGTAATATGATTTTAATGATTAGTATTGATACATATTATTTAACACCTCATAATAGATTAGTCATGTTTTATTTTTTATAATTTTATAATTTATAATTTTAGGCTTAATTTAAATATCTCAATGCTTTTGAGAGATTTATAGGTTAAATTAAAAAATTATCACTAAAGTAAAATTATTTATTTTGATTTATAAAATTTCAAAATATTAATAAATATTTACAGAATTTTTTTAATTATTTCATATAATTGCTTATATAGAGGGGTTAAATATGTATTATAATTAAAAATAAGCTTATTAAAATATGTATTTTAAGTATTTCATATAATGATCTACTCAAAGAAGGTTATTATATGATATTATTAGAAATTAATTTATTGAAGCAAAATATTATTGTAAATTTTATTTGCCTAAAAGGGATAATTTTACAATAATAATATATTATCCTAATTTGCTTTAATTTTAGAAGAATTTTTTACATATTGTTTTCTCTGGTCAAAGGAGAGAATATAGTAATATTTTAAACAATGGTCATATTTTATTTTCTATAATTTTAGATTTAATTTAAATATTCTACTTCTTTTGGGAGACTTATGGGTTGAATTAAATAATTATCACCAAAGTAAAATTATTTATTTTGATTCATAAGCCTTCAAGCTATTGATAAATATTTACCAGATTAATTTTTTAATTATTTCACATAATTACTTGCTTAAAAAGAGTATGTGTTATAATTAAAAATAAGTTTATTAGAAATATATTTTAATTATTTCATATAATGACTTACCAAAAGGGGTTGTTATGTGACATAATTAGAAATTAATTTATTGAAGCAAAATATTATTTATAGATTTATTTCATTATTGTAAATTTTATTTACCTAAAGGGAATAATTTTACAATAATAATATATTATCCTAATTGGCTTCAATTGTACGAAGATCCTTTACATACTGTATTCTTTGCCTAAAAAAGATAATGTAGTGATATTCTATATACTTTTAAATATAGTTATTAATAAATTTAAAATATTTAGAACTAACATATTGCATATCTAATTATTTTTTCACAATCTCTTTTGCAATAAACAATATCACTGCAATTATTAAATGGTACAAATTATAAAAGATAGAAGCAATATATAGATTTTGTCTCACTCTTGAAATCACTCAAGAAACTATTATATAAAATGGAAAAGATCTAATAAGCATGTAAGGTTATTGCTCTTTGTCAATACTTATGGAAAAGAAGTCAGCTATTTATATGAACTAATTAGAGGATCTTTCCAATGACCTCAATAAGATCATGAATTAAATTATTCTTTTTCTTTTGTGTGTGTGTGTGAAGTCAATAGCTGTCATCTAAATGTATAAATAGCGGAGTCTTGTGTACGAAGAGCCAGAAATGATTATGACCCTTTGTCATTATCATTAGTATTAGCATTTGAATGGAAAGTAATGCTGCTCCTACTGGCATTATCTCCTCTTTCCCTTCCATCGAGATTGCTTAATTAATTAAGATGGCATTGACAGGTCTTCGGCCATTTTTGAATTGAAGGAACAACCTTGGTTATCCCTCTGGACTTCAATTGACTGGTCTCGGAAGGAAAAACGGGATTTGGGGATGTCAGAATATCATGTTCTCTGCTCCCTTTTTCTCCCATGTCTTCTAGAAGCCACATTTCTGTTCTATTGCCAATATACCCAAGTTTATTATTATCTTAATTAATATGCCCAAGTTTATTATTATCTTAATCACCACTTTGCACAAGTACATCGAGATTAGTAATTTTGAACCTGCGTTACTCTCCTAGCTTTAAGAGTGCTTTGCTTATTCTAATTAATATAATAAGAATAATATTTACTCAAATTTTATAATTTCAGAATTAAAAATAAATGTTCAATTAATTGTCATAATTAGTTTTAAAAATCAAATATTAAATAAATTGAAAAATTAAAAACTCAATTGCTATACTTTAATTTTCCAGTATGGTAATAAGTCCTTCAATAACAAACTTATACAAAAACAAAGCTACTAAGCGATGAGATAGAGTGGAAGCTATTAGGTGGTGAAATAGTGGCAGAAGGGTTGAATAGTCTACTAGAAATATTAGATTTGAATTGCATCAGGATTAAAAGAAGGGGAAAAAAGATTACTTATTTAACAATAAATTGGTGAAAAATAGTGGTAAAAATATAGTCTACTAGAGATATTATATTTGATTTGCATCAGGATGAAAGAAAAAGGAAAAAGGATTACTTATTTAACAATAAATTGGTGAATTCTATAATAGGATTTCAAAACCCGAAAGTGCGAAAATTTTAGAATTTATTATATTAAAATTCTTTAATCACATTCATTAAAAAATTAGATAATTGTAATTGAATAATTTTAATTTAATAATTTTCAGATTTGTTATATTACCACGAATTTTAAAATCTTTAAGATATTATAGCAAGTTCTAAATAAACTATTTAAATGCTAATTAAAATAATTAGTATATTATAAGAAATTTTATTTACTATTTTTATTTTTATGTTTTTAGCATTCAATGATCTAATGGAGTTACGCTTATAATCTTTCATTGAGGTGTTGTTTATGTTACAAATTCAAAAATTGAATACGATAGAGAATAGTTATATATTATACTTGTCATATATTATTTTTTAGTACCCGACTATTTTTTAAAGATGATTATTAATTTTATATTAAATATTCCCTCATTTCTTAATTACTTTGTGATTTTGGGGTACTCAGGGATTTGGTTGAGTTCTGAAACTAGAATCTTGAGGGAGTCTCAAGTCACCAGGGCTTGGTTTCCAATTGTTGATGAAGATAAGGGTATTAGAGTTGAACCTGATGCAGATTATGGACCACATGATACTGCAGTGGTTACGTTTGAGGACAGCATAGTTATATGGTCTACACTTCCTGGATTCTGTTCTTCCCATGTTCATTTCCCCAATGTCTCTGCTTGTTGAATAGTATTTTCTCTCTAGAAAATTTTGAGATAGGTTAAAGGATCTTATGGAGCTACCAACTGCCTCCTCTGCTGCTTGTAAAAAGAAACTAGTTACTAACTTCCAAGAGAAGAAAAATAGAGAGGTATATATGAGTGGGTCTCAATTGTTGGTGACCAACAAGATTGTATCTATTTTTCTTCAAAAAATTTTATTACTTTACGAATAAAATAAGTTTGAAAAGGCAATTTACATTTCACATTGTTTCCACGGGATATATCCCTGATAGATAAATCGTACAATTTTAAATTTTTTTTTTCTAATAGGAAAGTGATAATTTACTTGATATATGTAAAGTTTTAAATTTAAATTTAAACATAATGTAAAATAAAATTTTTAAAGTAAAATCGAGTGTTAGCATCACATGTTTTACTTACACGTTACTTTTATATTTGCACTTAAATCATCATTTATGTTAAATTGAACTCAACTGCAAAAGAGACTAGTCTAACTCACATGTATTATTATGGTATAGATGTGAGAGGTAATTTGTTAGTAGACTAGTATTTACTAAACGCCAGGTCAATCTAAGAGATTTTAAAGATAGTGTGACGTCAGAATTCAACCAATTAGAACTTGATTTCTGCCTATATATGATTGGCCAACATATAGCACGGTAGAATTTTCATAGGATAAGAATTAATAGTTTCCATTTTTTTAGCTTTTTGAATCAAATTCCTTACATGTTTTGAGATGCTGATATTACTTTGAAAGCTCTGTAACAAGTTGTATGGGCAGTGCTCAACGACGAATGACGATGGCGACGACGATGTATGTGAAAGCAACAAATAGCATACAAATGACCAAGCATTCTACAAACTAACCACGGTAATTGGTATACAAATTACACTAACTTCTAATTTCGCTTAGTAAACCCTTTTTTTCCACGTGAAATTCTTTCTTTTTTTATTTCGTTTTAATAAAATATTTTATATTAATTTTATTTCCATAAAATATTAATTTATCAAATTTTACTTCTGAAGAATCGAAATTGAATAAATTAATCTTTATATGAATACTAATAAAAGAATGAAATCAAACAAATTTATATATTATTCAGATAAAATTGATATAAAATATTTTACAATAATGAAATTGAGAAAAATGAAATTGAGAAAAATGAAATTTTACAGAAACAAAAAATAGGATTTACTCTTTTATTTAATATTAAAATTTTTACTTTTATAAAAACATGGTATAATTATATTTTACCCATGTGTAATTTCATTAATTTTTAATAGGAGTGACAATTCATATTTGCATATTGGACTTATGTTGCATTAAAGGTTAGTAATAATTTAATTAAACTCAACTTAAATCCAAATCAAATAATAATTATGTTGTGATAAATTAATCTATTTATTAAAGGTATTGAAACATGTTAATTCATTTATTTGTTTGATGTTTTAAGTAATAAATTTTATTTAATAAATTTGTTTATCAAATATAATTACTTATTATTTTTCACTGAGAGTATTTTTAATTATTAATTAAATACTTTATTATTTTTTATTATCTTTTTATTATAATTTAAATTTAATCTATCATTATATTTGAGTAATTATAATTTAGTTATTGATTATTTCTCAAATAATATTTTTTAAAATTTCAATATAAAATTTTCCAATTCTAATTAGTATTTAATATTGTTTTTTCAATTCAAATTAGCTATATAGGAGCAAACTTGATAGTTATAATGATGGCATCAATGCAAAAAAGCTGGCAATATGTCCAGGATTTTAGTTGTCAAAATTGAGATAATTTCTAATTCCGTGCTGCAAGCTTTGTCTAATGCTTCGTCCCTGATTTGGCCACCATGTGACTCTCTTTGATGCTTAATATATTTCTTAGTAGTGATGTGATTAAGATAATGTAGTTGCAGTGTGTAATTTGTAAACATTCATTTCAGGTTAACGTGACTGTCCATTCGAGCAAGGGTGTGCGAACCTCTGTGTGAAATGACGTATTATCAGTATATCTGAGTGTTGTCAGATCCGTTGTTGAATGCCCTTTTTTCGTTAATTTCTGTTTTTGAGAGCGAAGATGGATCAAGTTTGGATTTTACTTTATTACATATTCTGAAGTCTTTTGTTACTAATTGCTGTTAGCGCAATTCCTCCAAAAGTGTTTAGAGACGTCCCTTAACTTGATGGAGAACATATCCTTTCTGTAGCTCTCCTGTTATGGTATTGACATTCTCGGGGGGTTGTTTGGAATGCATGATTAATGATTCTTATTCTAGAACACATTATTGGGATGTGGTTCTTAGGAATGCAATTCTCCGGATAAGGGACGACGTTCTGATTATGCTTGCTTTACTCTACTCATTTTCAGTATTTTATGCTTCATTACATTTGGTTTACTGCACTCGTTTTTAAATAAATTCCCGTCTTATGTTGAGAATTAACACTTCTAGGATTCACTGATATTTTTTCAATGAGGTTTCTGTAATGCAATGGTTATAATTGCTGCATCCGAACGTTATATAGCATGTTAATTGGTTTGGAGAAAAAGACAAATTATTCATTTCAGCTTCCTTTTGACAACTCCCTTCAAGCTTACGCTTACGCCATGTCTGATGCTCTATGACGTCTTCCTCCATCTGCGCTCGCATACACAACGAAGCTAACAGTGCCACCTCTGACGGCAGCACATCAATTTCCTCGATCCACAAGCAGCTTTATATAAAATCAAGTCACTTGGTCTTTGTTAGAATCAAACACAGCCAAGTTACTGGTTGTGGCGAGATTTTGATCGTAAGATATAAATCTAAAGTTCGAATCCCGTGTCTGTGGAAACAGAAGAAGTGGACAGGTTGTGATTTTATAAGAGTGAATTTATATTTACTGTTATTTAAAGTAGACAATACAAAGAGTTAACATTTGTGGGAACGAATACCAACAACGTGAACCTCTGGAAAGGCCAAAGTTGACAGTAATATGACAGTAATATGACAGTGAAATGAAACAAACAGGCATGGTCTGTGACAAGTGCTTGGGGAAACATAAGCCTTCAGCTGGGATTAGCCAGAGCCCAATCAAGGCATTCCAAACTTAATTGGGGAGAGGGCTGAGAGTCAGATCCAGTGAAAATCGGGCCTTCAAAAAAAACTTCAGTCACACAATCACAAATATATTCATATAATCATTGAACAAATTGACTCTATCAATATTGATGGTATATTATATGATATGAGTCGGTTGCACACATCATCATTATTTTATAACGAAGTTAAATTACTGTAACGTTATTTGGTTTTATTATTATTATTACTATTACTATTACTAGCTTTTTTTTATATATGTTCTCGCGCGTCTTTAGAAGCTTTTTTATTGAAAAAATGTATGTTTATGAACAAATTCAAATATGTTTATGCCTGCTCAAAAAAATTATTTTGAGAAACTATATATTTTAAAAATATTGACTATTTGATATGAACAAATTTAGATATATTATTCTATTGGATTGAAAGATATTCTATTATAAATTCATTTAAGGCAAACAAAAATACATAATAGTACAATAATTCTCCCATAATTATTATCACTTTAATTGCCATAGCACCAAAGCAAATCTTACTAAGTATTATCCACAAAAACTTTTCTTCTTTAATTGTTCCACAAATATTTGTTAATTAAAAATATGTACGAAGTCTTCTTAATACAAATAATGAATAGCACATACTAGAAAATTATTGAAAAAGCAATCAATCCTAAGTTTTACTATCATAAAATTACAATTATTAAAATTATATGAATATTAATATAACTAATACTCTTTTAATCAATTTTGATGATTGTTAAGCGTATTAGTAAAGATATGGATTTGGCCTTTGGCCATGCAACCCTTGAATCCTTGTTCACACCTCTTGACACTATATACATATTTATAAATAGGTACTCTTTCACAATTACAAGCTCTCAAATACTCATTCTCATATAATTTCCTTTATTCTACGAACTTGTATATCAAAGCATACTTAGTAGTGCCTTCACCACCCTATGTGATTGATCTTTTACTCTGTAGGATATATGATCATCCAAATTTATTTTGAGGATGTTCAAATAATTCTAAATACTTAAATATAAAATTTTTGAAATAGTTTTGACCTGAAGTATCACTATCAGATGTTCAAATTTAATTTAAATAATAATAACTTCAATTTTTTTTCTTTTATTTAATGAATAGGTTGTTATTATATAAATATATCATATGATAAAATAAAGAGTAACACACAAACACATGCATGCATGTGCGCATGCACACACACGCAGAGAGAGAGAGAGAGAGAGAAGTAGATTAGATGATTGTGTATGCGAAGTTCCATAAGTAAAATATTTTGGCTATTGTTTTATTTATTTATTTTTTGCATTTGATATAATGATATATCATATTCACATTTTGATATGATACTACTTATGAAATGACCATCCAAAAGGATATGTCTTGAAGTTAATATCATTGTAAAGCAAACTAGAAAATGCATGATTCCTCATAACTAGTATAGTTATTAATCTAGAACTCTAGGCACAAATTTTGCATTATTCCAATAATCCAATGGTGTAAGAAAGTAATTATATGAAAGAAAAAATTGGTGTTAAAAGAAATAGATTTTAATCTACATAAAAAAAGGGATTATGAAAGTGTGCATGGAAATAATAATGGTGTTTAAAAAAAGGAAATAATCAAACGAAAATGATGAAGGGAAAATGGTATCTCACTTTTTTTTTTTGGGTATAGAAGATGTGGAAAAGTTCATCGACTACAAATTTAGGAAAGATGATAATATATGAGAAGAATATAACTAAAAAATCATAAAAGAGAAAGACATATTCGTTTTGTATTAAATACAAATAGAAATAAAAAAAGTATGTTAGAACATATGAAAATGTCACAAACAAACGTCATTAGGTATTTTTGAATTTTTATGTCATCATCTCCATCTATATATTGTATTGTCACTAACTTGTTAAGGCTGAAAACCACAAGATGTTACTAATAAGCAACATTATAATCTGGGTTTGAGATCTTGAAGTTTTATCCTTTCACTGGAACCATTGGTGCTTCTAGCTAGATTCACATTCATGGTCTTTGAAAGGTCATAAACTCAAAATGTAAATTATTAGTGAAATTAAATATAGAAAGTTTGAAACCACCCTAAATGTATTTGGTGAAATTGAGGAAATAAAGCTCAAACAAATTTAAGAGAGATGATATGAAAGAGGGATACAAAAAATAAACAAAAATGAAATGGGACGTAAGGGGATGGAGTAGGAAGTTAGGGGGTTTAGTTTTATAAAACTATTATTTATGGATAATGGGAAGTTACGAGGGTTAAGTTCATAAAATCATTATTTTTAACAACAATAAAATGACATACTTGTTCATGAAACATTTGAAAAATCTCATTTTAATATTTGATTTTTTTTTTTGAAATAGTAAAGGTGGATTCCAAAATCCAAATACGCCAACCGCCTTTATAGTAATATGGATGATAATTTGTATTTCAAGCCATTGCTTTTTTTCTTCCTCTTATGTATATGGAAGAATGGTTAAACCATTGATTAATATATACATAAAGAATATAAATCGAATCTTAAAAATAGCAAAAGATACAAAAATTTTAAAGGATATCAGATATTGCTTAATGCAAAGACTCTCAACCATTGATTTTCATTTTTATTAAAAAAAAAAAACTGCTTTTGCTTAGCAAACGCCACCTTGAGTTTATTATCGAGGCGGAGCTATGGGAAAAAGCAGGGGCTCTATCTTTTTCAGAATCTTGATTTTTCTTTTAAAATTTTTTATGCACAATAATTTTAGATTAATTTTTAAAGAATGTAAAAATTATATAATTTTTATAAAAAAAAATTTGTACTTGATCCATTGAGTGAAAACTAAAAAATCCAGATGCCGCCATTGTTTATTGTGGATTATTAGTCATTATAAAATGGTAATATTCGTTGCTCATAGTTGTTACACTTCACGATGACTTTCTTCTCCGCGCAACTGGAGGTTCAGATTATTGCCACTCCCAACTCTAGTAATGTTATTCACACAATTTTTACCAAATATGCAGGACTTGATCAGATATTTATGTGCCGCAGCCAAGATTTTAGGATTAGAAAGGCATATTTATCTTGCTGAAGCAATATTATGTTTTTTATTTTCAGCATGTTTTTAGACAGTTTGCAATTGTAAATTAAAGGATAAACTACCTTGATTTTTCTTGAGATTTATAGCTTAATTACAATTGATATCTTCGATTTTTTTAAACATATACATTCATCCCTTGAAGCATTTCTATTATTATAAAATATAATAATGTTAACCTTTTAAACTACAATTTCTTCTTTAATGTTATCCCTTGTAATTGACAAATTATTTTCTTATATTTTTATGTACAAATATATTATTCCTTTGAAAAATAAAAATATGCTCTCCTTTTTATCTATAACTTATGCTTGTACATAACAATATGAAAAATTAGTTCTTTAATAATGAGGGATGATTAGAGAATTAATTATAGTTAAAAAATTAGTATGATTATATTTTATGATGGTATAAGTATTTCAAAGAAGTGTGGAAATGTGTAATTTTATAAAATAATAAACGTTGAGTGTAAGTTAACCAAACATAAAGGGAGGCCAATATAATTGTCCTTAAATTAAAAAAGCACACATGTGTCAAAAAAGCTTAGTAGCATAGTGATTTTGTCACATCCTGGTTGTAGAATGCTCTCCTTTCTCGTTAGAGTTATAGGAAATTTGAAAATATAGTGCACAACGCCCCCCCCCCCCGGGGGGGGGGGGGGTTATTGTTGCAGCAGATTTCAAACTTTCACAAGTGGCTTTATTGAAAGGAAGAGAGTTCAATGCACCAATTGTATCGGTATATGATTAATTTAAACTGTTGAATTTTATTCACAATTGATGTATTATAATCATTACTTTGTTAAAATGTAAAATGAAATCACCTTGGTCTTGTTAAAATCAAATTCAGCCAAGTTGTCTCATCACAAATTAAATGAAATAAGATTAGAACAGATACTTCAAACATTATTCTTGATATCCACGAAGTCGAAATAATTAGTACTTAATCTTATTAAAAAAAAATTAAGCTAGAAACATATGATTACCATTAACTAAAAGAACTATCCCTTTGGTGTATGTTGAGATCATTATAACCTCAGCGTTGAAAAGGCTTAAGGGCAATACGCATGGCTAGGTTATTTCACACTATTAAATTTCATTAAATCTACTAGTGAAAAATATTTTTAATTCTATTATGGTTTTGTGAAATTGAAAATATCAATATTATTATTTATTATATTTTTAACAAGTCAATTTTTTTTTTAATTTTAATGTTGACTTCACCATAATATCAAAACATCTAACTTATTAAAGTAAAATAAATAATAAGGCTAAGATTCTAATGCCATGATAAAATTGAGAAAACTCTCTTGAGAAACATTCTCTGTTGTCCAATCATTAAAATAGACTATAATTAACATAACATCTTTGTGAACTAACACAAATAAGATGAGCCTTCGGAAGGGCAAGTTGGACAACAACAGAGAAGTGGTCTAACATAAACGAGTATGGTTTGTGACAACTGCTTCCGGAAGCATAAGCCTCCAACAGGGATTAGCCAGATCAAGCATAGCAAAATTATTTGGGGAGAGGAACGGCAGTGAGATCTACAAATCGGAGTAGAAATATTTCAACCGGAAGAATAGAGAAGAAGGAGAAGGAATGGAAAGTTATTGAATAACCTTTCTCTTGTTTGGAAATTTTAGTGAAAGGGAAAGGGAATGGGAGATTATGATTAATCCTCCAAAAACCCTCCAACCTCCAACATCCTTCAATAGATGAATTATATGGTGCTTATATGATTTTAAAATTCAAGATGATGTGATAATTTTAAAAATTATTAGATTGAAATTATTTGATTATATCTATAAAAAAAATGAATAATTGTAATTAAATTATTTTAATCTAATGATTTCTAAGTTTGTTGTGTCACCTTAGGTTTCAAAACACTTGGGGTACCATTAAAAGCATTCCTTCAATAATAACATTTTTACGCTTCTCTAATTTGAAAATTTTTTTAATATCCAAATAAAATGAGAAGTCGTGACTTAAGTATTTACTTTTTCCCCTTTCTTCCCCTTTATCTCATCTTATTATCTTCTCTTCTCCTCCTCACTCCTTAATACACCATAGTCTAGTAAATCGCAAGCATCCATACAATTATTGGACAAGTTGACTCTATGAATATTGTTGGGTGAGCCCTAGAATTCTCATACTGGAAGGACACATCATTAAAATCACAAGTCACTGAAGGCATATGATGCGAAGAAGCAATAGTATTCAAGCTATTCCATAAAATTTTGCCAAGCCAAGTGCTGAAATGAAAAAAATAAAACCAATAATAGAATTGAAGTAGAAGCATGAGACAATTTAATAGGCTATAATATATGTCAGCAATCAATTTTTCCCTTAAGACAATTAACATTAACATGATCTCATAAAGGTGTAAACAATAATTGTATCAATTTTTTCAAATACTCTAATGGTAGTTATCAAGGGCATGTAAGAAGTAATAAACCTAATCAGCTCTAACTATTTCAATAAACCATCTATCAATTCAATGTTAAAAATTTTAATATGAACTTTACATTAATTTATAAATTTCTATTAATGTTGGCATTGATTTTAGTGGGCTTTTAATTATGTCACTACCTATAATAAGCTATGTGAGGTATTTAATACCTAAATGTGAATGAGTTGAATATAGATCTTGTGATAAGTAGTATCTATGATCCAATCCAATTATTTTAATGGGATTCTCAACATCTAGTAACCATTCATGATTTGTGTATTCCATTAGATTGCAAAATATGTTCTTCTCATCTAAGAGAGAGTTTTTTAGGAGTTACAATAGAGAGAGACTAGACTTCCTTGATGATTTTTCAGGTGTGTGAATAAGGGAGAGAATGAAGATGAAGCATTAACCAACTGGCGGGAAACCAATATGTTATAAATTGAGGATTATATATTTGTTGATCAAGTATTCATAACATTAATTTTATACAATTGAATATACTTTTCAACTTTGTTCATGCCATGATTGAATGTCAAAATCTAGGGTTTTCAATTTTATTAAAATTAATCCTACCTCCAAAATATATTTTAACAGCTAATTTAAACCGAAAAAGGAAGAACAATAACAACAAGATAGGGACAAATAAACAATTAAATATAAGTAAGAAAAATAGAATATGTCACCATGCCAAAATCTTAATAGACAAGCCTCTTAACAATTTGCACAATTTTTAGGTTGCTATATGTTCCCTTGGCTTTTGTTTACTTTATCTCACCTTCCTTTCATAAATCTACTGGATGTTTCCGATAGGGGTAAAAGATGATGGCCTAGAAGCCTTGAATTAGAAAGAAATAAGTCTAGGGGAGCATATCCTTATTACAAGTTGGCAATCCTGAAATAGTACTGCCAAATTTGGTGTAAATTTTCTCTCTTTATGGATGCATATTTCAATTATAAACATTTAAGTCATATTTGAGAATCAAATGCTATAATCAATCCCATGATAGTTTAATTCTTTGAAAATCTATTTTTAGGTAATATTGAATATCCCTGTAGTAGGTTTAACAGAAATTTTTTTTTCCTAAGTAACAAAAGAAAAAAATCAAGCATATGTAATATGAATTAAATATATACTAAATTGAATGAAGAAAAAGCAACATTCATTGTGTTCTTTTATCAAATAGGACGTGAATAAATCATTTTATCATTAACAAACACCTATATATCACAAAAGGAAAGACTATGGTGCACAGCAGATGCAGTGGTATGTTAGTACATTACAAATCTAACCATACATTAGATTTACTTTTTCTAAAATTCAAACCACAAATTAGGTTTACTTTTTCTCAAAATCAAATCAAACAAGTTAAATAATGACCTATCAATGAATAGATTTAATGGTACACTGATACATCATTGCATTAATGTGTGTATCATAATAATCTTCTATAAGAAATTAATCATAACTTTATTAGAAAACTTTAATGAGTTTCACAGTAATTTAATAAATGATAATTAATATTAATTTTAATTATGTGAGCTCAAAATAAATTATATTTAGAATTGGGCTCTATATGGTATTATAGTCTAAATATGAGTTAATTGGGCATCAATCCTGTAATGGATAGAATTTATAACCAGACCCAATTTATTTAATGAGGTTCCTTATCTCTAGTAAATTGACCTAGTTTGATTGTCCCATCAGTGTGCCAAATCTTTTCATCTCATGAGAGAAAGAAATGAAGGTTATAATAGAGATAGATTAGACCTTATAACTAAGTTTTTTGGATGTTTAATGAGAAACCTTGATTAAGATGAGGCCAGAGATGAAGAGGAGGCCAATTGGTGAATCAAAGGTACTGAGTAGAGATTTGAAATATCATATTTTAAGTATTTAATTGCCTATTTCATCATTAATCACATATTTATGTTCTTATACATCATTTTCCTTGTGCTATAGTTCAAAGGCAAGATTTGGAAATTATAATTAATTAAAATTATTCTTGTGATTGGTGTTTGAGCTTGATTATGATGTTGAATGATTGCTAAGAATTTAAAATAATTTTGATGTAATTGTGTGAAGTTTATTGTCTTTTTCTCTGCCATAAAAAAATTTGTCATGATATGTGTTTGGGTATATACACACTGCCATTTATATTGTATGTTTTGTCTAGCGTTTTGGTGTGTTAATGTGTATGAATTCAATCGATATGCCCTCTTAATTCTTCGAATGAATGCACATGTATGGTTGGGTATATCTCAGTCAATAAATCATGGCTATATGCTGATGTTGCATTTGGCTATATAATAGTGTCATGTTTGGCTAATTTTGAGTCTTGGCTATATTGATCAAATTTGTGTCTTACTGCTAGGCATCATCCATTGCAATCCCTTTAAACAAATCCCATCAAACACTAATTAAATGCAGATGATTTCACTGCGATTCTGATTTTTTTGGTAATGTATATTTTCAATCAATTTATTACCTAACTTTTTATGGTAATTGTTATATGTTGATATGCGTGTTTTAGAGTCATTTATATGGCTATACAATACCTTGTTCATGATATCTTGATAATTAGTTTTGGCTATGAGTATCTTTTATATCCATGTGATTAGTTTTCTGGCTTAAATTATGAATATATGCTCTACGTATGTGTGTGTTGTTATCAGCTTTACACTCCATGTAATTTATACCAATGTTAAGCCTTATACATCTTGTGGATTCTAGACAACTTTTTCTCTGTATATTTGGGGAATGTAGATAGCTTAATAGAAACTAAGAGGTTTAGAACAAATTTTCTAGAAATGTTTCAAATCGGGTAAGGAGATTAGTTAACAAAATTTTGATTTGATTTTCTCAGCAATCTCCAATAAAAAAATTGAATGGGGGTAGTTTGAAACACATTTTTTGGAGCATGTAACTCTGTATGAAGCATAATAATCGTGCGAATAGTCCTTGAAATCACAATGCAACAATATCAATTATTTGAAAATTCTGAAAGATCTAAAAAATGTTTTTTAAGCATTTTTTTAAAGGGAAAATAATTTGGGACTCTTGTAATATGAATTTTGTGGGAAGTTGGAACTAATTTTAAGCTCGAAAATGTAGCAACTTCCCTGAAATTCCACGCAGTTATTTTCAAGGTTTTTTTTTTTTGAAATTTTAGAAATTTCACGCAGTTATTATTGGAATAAATACAAAATAAAAAGAAACATATTTATTTCGTCATATTTCTTTTCATTTTTAACAATCTTCAACTTCGTATATAAAGAATATTATTGAATAATTCAATAAATTTGCTTATGTGTAATAACGTATTAAATAATTACTTGTAATAATATAATTCCGAACGGTGGAAGTATATAATTCTAAAAAATGATAAATATTAAGTGTCATTGGATCAAATTTTGAGAGACATTAACATAAATTACGTAATTATTCTTTATTGATCCTATATTTTATTTTAATAATATTCAATTATTTACTAAATATTTATTATTTTTATTAAATATATTATTATCATTAACTACTTTCTTATTTAATTCCTATAATAAATTTATGTATTAAATATCAAAGTGAAATAAAATATTTTTTTATGATATCAAATATAATTATGAAATGAATAATTTATTTTTAAAAATTTATTGAGTCACAATCACATTTATTTATTTTTAAATTTTTATTTTGAAATGGCATCAAAATTATTTATCAAAATTATTTGTTTTCAAAAAATCGCAAAATGGCACTCTCAAGACTCACCAGAGGTGCCATCCGGACTGGCGCCTCCTGCCCAAGGACACCATCCGGCTTGGCGCCTCCGCCCCTCACACGTATTTTAGTAATATATTTTCAAATAACGATAAAATGGAAATAAGTTTTCAAAAATACAGTAATACGATACTTTTGCCGATGTAAGATAGTGTGATCCAGAATCAGGGATGTATGAAATCTTCAGCCACATGCTTTCTTAAAATTTCTTCTAGAGGTAAAGAATGCAAATTCTTGGCGTTCAAGACCACAAAAACTGGATCATCATTGTTTACCACTCCTTGAACAACACAACTCTATACCAAACAAAAATATTTTCAAAACTACAATACTGCAACGATAAAGATGAAATCAATGTGAAATAAGGGATTGGATATACCTCAGAGTCAAAGATAATGGGTTCCCCAAATGCAAGTCCCGGAGAAATCTCAACTTTAGTTTTCCCAATTTCCGTACTACCTTTAAAAGCAGGGCAATTTACATTAACCAGAACATTCCAAAATAAGTACATACGAAAAACACTTTTAAATACAAAATTAGTTACCTAAGAAAAGCGGATATGTTCTGATTCTATCGTCAGTACGTAAGAACATACTAGCATCCAAGCCCACCATGACGTCACATTTGCAACTGTGGATTTCCCTATAAACAGGGGGAGCATATTCTCCTCCAAGGGCCACTTCAGAATAAAGTTCCCGGTTGCTATTTCCTGATATCCAAACAAAACGGTTGCACTAAGAAACAGATAATCAAATTGTTTCATGCCTTACATAATTTACAAAATTAAACTAGAAAAGTAGAATGACAAATTTTACAAGGATCTAAAGGAGTAAACAATTAGAGTGTAAAAGAATCGACTGAGCAAGAATACGTATCTCTATGTGAAAAAATACCACTCAATTCACTGTCTAAATATAGATTGGGTTAGAGCTTTTGTTATAAGAGATAACAAGACTCATTGCCAGGAAAATTCTGTAAAGAAGATTCAAAATAGGGTATAAGAAGTCCCAATTATATCATTTAGAAATAAGAAAACCACCGAGAAAATAATAAACCTGATAGAATAGAACATCCAACCCACAAATAATTAAATTTATGCAAAAAGCCAAACCCATAATTTGAAAAATGAGACATCTGATTCTTCTAAACTATTTTCTCGTTATATGACCAAATCTGCAACCCAAAGTTAAATATTAACAGTGAAAGAAGGGAAAAAAACCAACCAAGTTAATTGAAATAGTTGTGTTGGAATAATTTGTGAGCCTGTGACATTAACTTTTGCGCACAATAATTCGTGGAGTGGCAGAAGAATATAAAGATATGTGACTTGGAGACTTGAAAAACCTCGTATTATAATTGTCTCATAGTCGCACACAATCATCTCACTCCCTACTAATTTTTTAGTCAACTTGCTGTCTCCTGTAAAATTCACTACTAAACTCTCATTTATTACAAACAACTCACTACTATACTGTTATTTTGTTTATTCACTTGCACCCTCACAAATCTCAGCACTCCACTCTCCGCTTTAACTGTCTAGTTAAGACAAATATGTAGGACTGCTCTAGGAAAGAGAAAAATCAGAGTGAGAATCGCACATTCTCAAACAAACATTAATCAGAAAATTCAGCATCAATCATCAGGCAAAAAAGGAAAATTGTACAAAAACCCTAATATTAATGCAGAATTAATTTCATATGATCAATTTTTGGACAGAGATTACCATTCCTGCAGGCAAAGTAGAACGTCATCCAGTTTTATGTCCAGAGCCGATAACAGTAATAACATCAGAAGGATTATTGATGATCATGCTGAATCTATTCGGACATATCCGCACTGACTTGTCCTCTCCACACATGGCCCATCTGTTCGGTTTCTCCATATTCCCAATTGTGAGGACGCAAATCATTTCATCTAACCCTTTTCCATCCGGCGCGCGATGAGCTGTGAATTGCGGACCGGATTTCAGTACGTTAATCCAGCCTGTTTCTCCTCTCAGCTTAGCCAGACAATTTGCTGCTTCTCTGAGAACTTCAGAATTCTCCACCATACGAAGGCAGTAACCAAATTCTACGGTCGCCATTGTTGGATATCAGACAAAGGGTGAGAAAGCGGCTCTCGTCGCAATGACCCAAGAAGTGGAAGGCAAAGAGGTTTCTCGTAGTTGAAACTTAAACCTATCAAATCAAGCGGAAGGAATAACCTATTATTGGACTAACCCAACTCCACTAGATTAATTCAAAGTTATATATCAGATTAATATCAAGTTGGATTTTTTTTTATCAAGTTAGATTAAGTTAAATTGTTGTACTATCAATCCTAATAATCTTAAATCAACTTTTATTATTGTTATTATATCATTTATTTATTTATTGTTAATTTCATAATATTAATTAATTAAAATCAATTATTATTATTGTGATTACGACTATTATTATAAATATAATTATTATTGTTGTTATTGGTGGATATAACTAAAATAAAAAATAAATCAAGGTAAAATAATTTTTAATGTGGAGAATCCTACAATTAGAGGAGTAAAAATTATAAGACCTGATCCAAAAAAAAAAAGTTGAAATATTTTGTTAACTAAATTTATAATATATATATTACTATTTTGAAGTAATAGTAATAATTTATTACTCTACTTATTATATTTATTTAGTTATAATAATTATTCTATGTATAGTTAGTTATAACTATTCTTTTGTATAATTATTTTTGTTAATTTTTAGATTTTATGATAATATTTTTCTCTCATAATAAATATTAATTTTTAAATTTTAATATAATTATTTATTTTAATAACTTTGTGCAATATATATTGACAATATTAAATATATAAATTATTAATTTTAATGTAATTATTTATTTTGATAATGTTATGTAATATATATTGGCAATATTAAATATATAAATTCCTTAATTTGAATATTAAAAATTATTTAATACTACTCATATATATAATTTTAATATTATATATATTAAAGTATAATTTTAATATATATATATATACACCCATTAATTAATAAATTAATACACATATTAATAAATTAATTATTTATTATTTATTAATATTATTATACTAATGAAATAATCTAATAACTTGATTTGTTAACACTTACCAGTCATAATCCCTTATTAAGTTAAATTAACTAGTTCTAGTCTTTTATCAAGTCGGCCACTATTATTGTTTTCTTATCAGTCTTAGTCTCAATTCCAAGTGAAGAAAAATTATATCAGTCTTAGGCTAATCTGTTTGACCTAATCTACTTTGACTACTTTATACATAATTCACATAAGTTAAATAATTGTTTGAAAAAAATATATTGATCTCTCTTAAATTTTCGTAAAATTACATGGATCTCTCTTCTCAATTTTATTAAGAAAAAATGCAAAACACTCCTTTCAACTCATCTAATGATAGATAACTTAGACCATAGTTTCATACATTCAGAATGAATGGTTTGATCCGCATGGCTTAAAGGCTGACTAGCAAGTCATTGTTAAATTAAGCTATGTTGTTTATTCTTTGGCTATTGAATTCATTAGAAGATCTTGATTTTTTAGGACTATCTCGTAAAGTATATGCATGAGTGTTATAAATTAGCTAATAATTTATGCTTAGAGAGATTTACTTAAATTTCTTCAAAAGAATTACAAGTCATTTGACTTTGATTTAAGGCTAAAAGAGTTGCTTATCAAGCCCCAAGCCTAACTCGCCTAAGATAACTACTAAACTTAATCTACTAGTATGAAAGACTAGTCCTAAGTTATTAAAGTAGTCAAGATTTATGCCTTATATATCATATTAGTCTCAAATCTAATAGATATGGAGTTTTATAATCTCTCTTACTTAAATGGCCTAACATCCTCCTTAGGTCCCCATTAAGTCTTATGACACCATTTGTCATGCCTCAAGTTTGACTGACTCAAAACAATTGTTAAGCCTAATCGACTAACTCAAAAGACTAGTGTAGATTTTTTAAATAGTTAGACTTGTTGCCTTATACTTAAATCTCAAATCTAATAAATGTAAGACTTTACAATAACTAGCTATTGCAAAAATTGACTTGTGCTAGTTAAGCTTAAGGTGTGCTAAGTGGTATTAGTGTGCTCTTTAGTCATATACTTTGACTAATGCAAATCTTAGGTCATATGATTTGATAGGTCTAACGAGGACATTAAGCCATTTGAGTTAAGGATATTGTAAGGCACCATATATGTTAGATTTAATACTTAAGTATGGTACATAAGGTATCAAGCTTGATTACTTAAATAATTTGAACTAATCTTTTAGGTCAATGGATCAAACCAAATTGTTGCCTTTAGTCAAGGCTAAGGGTATTATAGCCTAGGTTGAGATAATAATTAAAGGGACTGCTTGGTGTAAGTGCTGAAGGATTAAGTCTTTAGCTATAGATAATCGAGGGGGGCTACTTAGTGTAAATGCTAAAGGACTAAGTCTTACACTTTAGATAATTAATGTGATTGCTTGGTGTAAGTGTTGAAGGATTGAGTCTCAAACTCTAGATAATTGAGGGGGCTACTTAATGTAAGTGCTAAAAGACTAAGTCTCAAGCTTACATGGCTCAATTATTTAAATCTTAAATTATTATTTTCTATCTAACTTTCTTGACTTTCCCTAAATCAATCATTCATCACCAAAAGATCTTGCATGCTTCGATAACAAAGTTAATGATCATTCAAGAGAAGCATAAACTAGTGTGCACTTGAGATTAAAGGATAATACTTGTATTTTCTTGCTCAAGTTGGTCAGTTTGTCATTGCTAACAAATCTTACATAGTAAACAAAAGTAGTTATGTTAGGGGATAAAAATAATATATGAGAAAAAATTAAGGAAGGAAAAGTTAGGCAAGGTGCTTTTAGAAAGTTATCTTCAATATAGTAATTTTCCACTTAATTGCAAATAGTTTCATGAAAATTCTATCCTCAGGATTTAAAGTCTAACCAAGAACAAAAATTACAATTCTCCCATTCTTATAACTAGAATTAACCTAGTAAAAATTTAAGAGAAAAACACACTTTTGTTGTATGAATTTGGAATAAGACTCTATTTATTAAAGAAAATAATGATTCCTATTTATAAAGAGCAAATACCTTTTGATGAAAATTTATTTAATTAGACACATATGTTAGCTTTTGAAACGATACAAATTTTCATTTCCAAAACTCACAACTTTTCATCTTAAAAATTATAATTTTACATTTCAAAAGGCACACTTTTATTAACATTTTTTTAAAATAATTTGTTATTATTTTTACATAATATAAAAAACCACTACAATCCCTCACTTTTTTTCTAATAATAATAACACAACACTATGACTTAAGAATTTACTAGGTATTTGCATAATGCATGTCCAAAGAGGTAGCCATGGCTTGAACATTTAAATTGAATATGAATTATAAAAATACCATGTTTGAATTATGAAATAATTCATGACTCTACAATGACAACACATTTTTTAAATAGATCTTAAACTCATTTTAGTTTAACAAGTATATTTTGAATCTTATCAAGTGATTCTTAAATGCAGCCTCTCACTTTTATATTTATAAAGGTAGATTTATCAAAGGTGTTTACAACCACTTTAACACCTCATATAACTTATGAATTTATTAAAAATAAAAGTTCCACCTTTCTTGTTGTGGATGTACTTGTGCATTAACCATATATAAGACTTTGATAAGAATAGGCTTACCCCTACTCATGCATAAGCTTTTCAATTAGTAAAGTGAAGCTTTATAATTGCTATCAATATGATAGACTAAGATTCAATAAAAATTATCTCTATTAATTGATAATAAACTCATACCTCTTATGGCTTATCCTATTTGAATTTCTATTAGCATTAATCCAAAGATAGGTACTAAAAATTTAACTCATCTCAAATCATAATAAATAGGCATTTACTTATTTAAAGATATGTTCCACAATTAACCTCATTTTAAGTCAATAGTTATTTATTTTCACATTTCATCTCTATAAATAGGTACCAAAACATTTTCTTATTTTCATTGAAGATAGATACTCCACGCTTACCTTATCTTTATATTCAAAAGCACTTATCTCATTTGTTTATTTGCATTCTTCAATAATGTTAGTTATATTTTGCAATATTGTTGCATACTTTCTAAAAAAATTGTTATAATCTCAATTTACAAATTCATAATATATGATATAATACACTATTTTTTGCACTTGTACTCGCAAATATTATGTGATACAATTTATTGAACTTAATGCAGCAAACTTCAATTTCTCATATAAGAAGAGTTTTATCTTCTTTTACATACAAAATAATTGTATGATCAATTCACAATGCAACACATATCATAAAATTTATGACACTTAAATATTAATGTATATTAATCATACAATTGAAATATATATTATTTCCAAAATTATAATAATAATTTACTATAAATTAGATAATTAATTAAACTCATTTAATAATATATTATAATTATTTATATGCTATTAATAGAAGTATGTACCTTTAACATATAGCTTTGATTGTGAATTTGGCTGCTTCCTATGTGTCTAAAAATGAGCCCTCATTCTCCTTTGCACTAGGCACTTTGATGGTGAGTGTTGTTCTGTAACCTGTAATCCACGAATCATTGAAAAACAGATAGAACTTTCTCATTAAGAGAAAGACTATGGCATAAATGAGTACAGTAATTCCCATAGAATAAATGTTTTATCCTATTTGTTATTAATTTTATTTCTTTTACAATTTAATATTTTAAAAAAGAAGAGGACAATCAAAAAATAGAATTGCAATAAAATTAATGATGACAAGAAGGAAGGATCGCACCAATTTAAGTTTGTCTTATACTCCTCTTATGATAACAGTTCATCCTCGTGTGCACAATGTCCACAGCTATACTTTAGAATTTTACAGAAGAATCGACACCCACTAGATCTTAATCTATATCTTAATCCAATTTGAATTGAATCCCATATAATAAATAACAGTACGTTCATAATTGAAAGCATGTCAAATCATATGTATTCAAAATATCATCCATCATCTTTATCAAGTAAAATCAATTTGAAAAACCAAATAATGTGATCCACAATGACAATAACAACATACATGAATGTACAAAAATTGAAAATTTATTACATCAAATCCTAATTTTGCGAAATCAATTTATGTATTCATCACTGAATTTTTCAATATTTCTCCATATTTAAAGATTTTTCCACATTCTAAAGCAGAATTCTTGGAGGAATAATTATTATCTTAAAACTATTTTGTGATATTCAGGAAATGGGAAAAAGTTAGGTAAAGTGCTTTCAAGAAATTATTTTTACAATAGTAATTCCTTACTTAATTACGAATGACTTTACAAAAAAAATTTACTTGCAAATAACTTTATGGAAAATTTACTCCCAGGATATAATACTTAATTAAGAATGAAAAGCTATAATTCTCCTATTTTTATAATCAAAGTCAACTCAATAAGAATTTGAGAGAAAGACACAATTTTGTTGTATGAATTTGGAATAAGGCTCAGTTTGTTAGGAATAATAATAATTCTTATTAATAGAGATCAAATACTCTTTTATGAAAAGTCATTTAATTAGGCACATTTAATGAATTCGAAATTATATGAATTTTCATTTTCAAAACTCAATACTTTTCATCTTAAAAATTATAATTTTACATTTCATTACATTTCAGAATATACACTTTATTATTAACACCCTTTTTTAAATAATTTATTATTATTTTTAGATAATACAACCACCACAAGTTGCGCGAGGCAGTATGCCTACCCAACATGCTTTCATGTTAAAATTAGTAATCATTCAAGAGAAACATAATTAATTGTTTTTTAAAAATGAGCGACGGTATCCACTTTATGGGTTTTTCATTCTTTCCTCCTTAGCTAGATGGTCAATCGGCCTATATGACATTTCAAATCATACAAAGATGCTTGAGTATTGGTGGCATGTGAAAACACATGAAGATAACTCACTTTCAAAATTACATATACGAAATCACAGGAAATCATATGTCTCTTGCACCATTGGATATTCATTAATCGTTTATTTTTCTATGAAAGCGTGCTGAAAAAGTGAACCTTCCATACTTATGGTTTATAAATGCTGACCTGCAAACAGATATAAGCCAGGATGTGGGTTACCTCTCTTTTGTTCCTATGTGATTGTTAGTCCACTATCTTTGAAGGAAGAAAGATAATAAGATGGCTAACCATTTTTCATGTTACCCAGTAACTCCATTAGATTGTGTGCTGTGTAACTTCTAGTGTATTAGGAAAATAATTTACCTGGCAAACTTTTACAAGCAATAGGAATTAGTAGCTGTATGATCAAAAGGCCATAGGATGGAAAGTTAACGGGCTACCACGTTGATTATCTTGGAGCCATTGCAACTAATGAAGAAGGGTTGAGAGATTTCTCTGCATTCATTTCACAACTGACTCATTAATCATATTTTACTCGTAAGTGAGGACTCTTTTTCAGAAGCTTTGATAATTACACTCTCTCAGAAGATTTTAAAATGGTAAAGCTAGGCCAGGTTTATTTGCTGTGATAGGATCTAATGGGATAGAAAAGGCGCTAAAGGCGCTACTCCAGGACTCGTTCACATGCCGGACTTGGATACGGCCCTCATGGACGACAAGTTTGAGGTTCTTGTTTGTTCTATTCTCTTAAATCTTATGATCATCAAAGTTAGGGGTTGAGCACTTTGTGTTAGGGACAGGGATTTAAATTGCGATTGCAGTCGTGATCGCAGTCGCGTCGCAATGCGGACGAATGCGGAAAAATGCAGCCATAACGGTCTAAAATTGTGAAAAATTGCAGATGCGGTCTCCCCCAAAAACGCAATATTGCGGACAATATTGCGGTCGCGGATCATTTTTTAAATCCTAGGTTAGGGATTTGACTAAGCAAAATGACTCAGAACCCACATTCTCTTACCTCTCTAAGAAAACATAAACCTGGGTTGGAGCTTAGTTATGATATGTACTATTAAGAGTAATTCGTGGAAAGTTCTAGCTATATTTAGGCATTTCATCGAACGCCTTGTGTGTGAATTAAATCAAAGCCTTTTAATGGAAAGACCACATTATATATGATGCCGAGCAACATCACTATGTCAATTATGTCTACGGTAGGGATATATTTTAGTATGTAGGAAATTTTGTCTCTGGTGGTGTGAATCTTTTATTCACTATGGCAAACTCACTTGAATCTCTTTTCCCCATTAACGGCATATGAATCATTTCTCATCTTTGCATTAGGTCTCCTTTAATAAGTTTGTAAAATCCCATATCGATTAGATTTGAAATTCAAGTATAATTTATAAAGCATTAAACTTAACTCCTTAACTAATTTAGATTAATTTTTTAAGCTAATAAATCAGATTTAATGGTGGTCTTGAATCAATTAAACTAATAATATCAATGTAGTAATAGTTAATCCTTTCCGTACTCAAGTCACTTGTTCATCTTCCTCCGTAACTTCGGATATTGTCAACTATTAAGCAAGCTCTTCAATGTATCTATTCTCAAATTTATTTAGTTCTGATGAAAACTCCATTCACATCATTTTAGTTTCTTTTCTTTCCTCAAGCATTCCTCATTATATATCAATCCATAATATGACAGAAGTTAGAGAAATATCTAGATGTACATATGACCTAATCTCAAATCATTTAAGATTCAGATCTTCAACGTATTATTCTCTAATTTATTTAGTTCCGATGAAAATTTCATCCATACCATTGTAGTTTCTTTTCTTTCTTCAAGCGTTCCTCCTTATCAATCCATAATATGACAGAAGCTAGAGAAATATCTAGATGTACAAATGATCTAATCTCAACTCAACTCTCAAATTTTTAAAATCTCAACTCAAATAAGATCCAAATATCCACCAATAACAAAATGACAGCAAATACAAGCTCTTAAATTTTTAAAAGCACTGATAAACTCTCCAAAAGTGTAATTGTAGCAATGAAGACGAATATCAAATTTAACGCATGAAGTATCTATCACATAACCACCCATAGGAAGATAGAGTTGCAAGACCCGCCAGAAATTTACAAGCGCCAAGATAATGAAACCAGCACCGCGATCCAATTCAGTGATCGTTGATTTTCGTGGTTGAAAATTCAAAATCAAAGAGGTATATATGTTATTAATTATATTTATATCTTGTGTTTTGAGCTTTGTTATGATGCTTTTAGCACAAACTTTCCAGTACTTCATATGACATCTTTGATCATACAATTTTATTTGGATCTTAAAATTTAATTAATTCTAATTATGCAGTAAGGTGTAGGAGTACTTAAGATGATCATCAAAAAAATTTGCTAGAGGCATGTCAAAATCTTGAACTTACATATGTGTCCCCCCCCCCCCTTTAATGAATTGGTTTCGTTACGCACAAAGAAAATTATACACAAAATTTATCAACACCAGACACAAAAGCCAAAAAAAAAGTTAATATAATAAGTATTAATTGGATGAATTAATTATACATTCTATTTTAATAAAATATTTTAAAATTAAAATTATGATTATTTATTTAAAATTTGTCAATAATTTCTTATTACAAAATTTCAAATGTTATATTTCAAATTAAATATATATCAATTAAGACATTTTCAAGACTTTATAACTTCGACGTATTGCTCATCCACTTGCAAACTTTACTGCACATGTTTTCTTTTTTCCCTTATTTGCATCTACTATTTATAATTCAAACATCATTGAGTATTATAAATAAAATAAAATATATTTTTTTATTATGAAAATAATTTAAATTTTTTATTTAATCAAATTAATTTGTTGCATATCCTACTTTAAACTTTTATTATTTTATATCTCACCCTCATTGTTTTTCTTCTTTTTAATTTATTTAATTGCATTTTTTATATCTACTCATGTTGTATATAATCTAAGTACTAATATAATTAAGTAGTATAGATGTTACATGATATATTTTATTTTTATTTAAAATATAATATATTAAATAATTTAAAATTTTAATATAAAAAGAATTGATTGAAGTATTTAATTGCATATTTTATTTTTAATAAAAATATTTTAGTAATTGAAGTATTTAATTGCATACTTTATCTTTAATAAAAATATTTTAAAACTAAAATTATATTAATTTATTCATTCAAATTCCATTAATAGTTTTTTATATCAAGTTTTAAGCACAAAATTCCAAATTAATTACTAATACTTTAGAACTCTTTCACAATATTAATTGACAAAAATGTTATATATACCAAAGTGAGATCCAAAATGCTATATTCCAATTTTTTTTATAATCGTAGCAGTGGTTAAACCACTAGACGCACACACACAAGAACCAAGGATCGAACTTTGAATGTAACGAAAAGTGCAAAGCCTTCAAGAAATATTAAATGCCACCTGAGCCAAAGGCTAGATGCTTTGAAATTAGGTCCTGAATCTTTCATATTTATTAGATTAAATTTTGCAAACTTGCCATACCATCCTATATTAATTGACAACTCTTAATTTATATTTAAAATTCAATTTTAAATCCAGGTTTGATGCATATATCATTGTTGTTCCATTTCAAAAATGTCATATGTATTGAAAGTGAAATTTGAAATAAGATTTCAAATATCTTAGTTCTATTAAATTGAACTTTACCAAGTTATTACGCAATTCTATATATATATTAATTCACAACTCTTGATTTATATTTAAAATCAAATTTTAAATCCTAATTTCAATGCATATAGCATTCCTACTCTATTTAAAAAATGTCATATGCACCGAAAATGAGATTTGAATTTTTTAACATTAAGAACCAAAAAATAGTTTTTGAAACTAATAATAAGAAGAAAGGAATAATTTAATTATAAAATTGACATTAAGAACAAAAGAATAGTTTTTGAAAATATCTTAAAATTATTTTTATTTTCTTACTTTTATATTGCACATTTAGAGTTACAATTTTTAAAAGAAAAATTAAAACTTGTTCTTCTATTTTTAAAAATAAAAAATTGAAAACTATTTTTAAAGAAATAAACAAATGAGCCAATTAACTCTTTATTTTGAAATAGGATATGTCCTTTGTTATAGAAGTTTGTTAGTTAATTGTAGAGATCAATATAGGTAGCACAATAATGGAAAAGAAATTAGCAACACAAAGCAAGAATTAAAATTTTCTAAATAATACTAGGAGTTGTTTACTTATTTTTCTCACAATTTTGTTTCAATTTTAGTGTATGAATCTTGGCAATATAGCAAAGAATATTTGAGTTTTGCATTCAGATTTAATGTAAAACTTAATTAGGAAACAGTCTCCTATATATCTAGTCTAATGTAGAGAAGTAATCATATGATTTAAATTTTTTATTTTACTTATATTTAAGAACAAAGGAATAGTTTTTTAAAAAATTAAGTATAAAAGAATAGTTTTTGAAATTGACATTAAGAACAAATGAATAATTTAATTATATAACTAACATTAAGAACAAAAGAATAGTTTTTGAAAGCATTTAAAAGTTGTTTTATTTTCTTATTTTTAAGTTAAACAATTATAGTTATAGTTTTAAAAAATTAAAAATTGATTCTTTTATTTTTTTTAAAAATTGAAAATTATTTTTAAAAAAATAGACAAACAAACCCATTAGCTCATTATTTTGAAATAGGATATATCATTTATTGTAGAAGTTTTTTTGTTCTTTATAGGGATCAATATTGGTAGGATTATCGCAAAAAAGAAAGTGGCAGCATGAAGCAAGTACTTAATTTCATTAAAAAATAATACTAGGAGTTGTTTACTTATTTTTCTCACAATTTTGCTTTTGTTAGTGTATGAATATTGGCAACATAGCTAAGAATATTTGACTTATGTAGCTAGATTTTTTATTTATGATAATGCAAAACTTAGTTGGGAGAAAAATCGCCTACATTACCTCAACCAAATTTAATGTGGAGAGATAATCATATGTTTTAAATTTATTTTTTACTTCTATATTTAAGAACAAAAGGCTAGTTTTTAAAAATTCTAAAAACAAGAGAATAGTTTTTGAAACTGACATTAAAAATAAAAATTTAATTTAATTACAAAATTGACATCAAGAATAAAAGAGCAATTTTTAAATACATCTAAAAGTTATTTTTCATTTCTTATTTTTTATTTTCGCATTTAGAGTTACAAATTTTTTTAAAAAAATTGAAAATAGGTTCTTCTATTTTTCAAAATAGAAAATTATTTTAAAAAATAAACAAATAGGCCCATTAACTTTTTACTTTTAAATAAGATATATCTTTTATTATAGAAGTTTGTTAGTTCATTATATAGATTAATGTTGATAACATTGTGGTGGAAAAAAAAATAGCAGCATGAAGCAAGTATTTAATTTTTCTAAATAATACTTGGAGTTGTTTAGTTATTTTTCTCAATGTTTTTTCAGTTTTAGTGTATGAATCATGGCAATATAGCTAAGAATGCTTGAGTTCCATAGCTAGATCTTGTATTGATGGTAATGCACAACTTAAATAAGAGAAAGTCTCCTACATTATTTCAACCTAATCTAATGTGGGTAATCACATATTTTAAATTTTCCTTTTACTTCTAAATCTAAGAACAAAAGAATAGTTTTTGAAAACATTAAGAATAAAAGAAATATTTTCAAACTAATATTAAAAATAAAAGAATAATTTAATTATAAAACTGATGTCAAGGACAAAAGAATAATTTTTGAAAACATCTAAAATTTATTTTTGTTTTCTTGTGTTTAAGCCACACTTTTAGAGTTACAGTTTTTTAAAAAAATGAAAATAGGTTCTTTTATTTTTGAAAAATAAAAAATAGGATTACTTTTTAAAAAATATACTAACAAACCCATTAAATTTTTATTTTAAAATCGGATATATTTTTCTTTTTGTAGAAGATTGTTAGTTCATTATAGATTAGTAGCATTATGCTGGAAAATAAAATAGCACCATGAAGCAAGTATTTAATTCGTCTAAATAATACAAGGAGCTATTTGCTTATTTTTCTCACAATTTTGTTTTAGTTTTAGTGTATGAATCTTAGCAATATAGCTATGAATATTTGAGTTATGCAATAAATTTTATGTTGATGCTAAAGCAAAACATAATTAGAAAGGAATCTCCAATATTATCTTAAGATAGTCTAATGTGCAATGGTAATCATATGTTTTAAATTTATTTCTAACTTCTATATTTAAGAACAAAAGTATAGTTTTTGAAAACATCTAAAAGTTATTTTTTAAAGTTATCCATTTAGTGTTATAGTTTTTTAAAAAAAATTGGAAATAGATTCCTCTATTTTTTAAAAAAAAAATTGAAAATCATTTTTAAAAAATGAACAAAAAGACCCATTAACTCTTTATTTTGAAATAGGCATATCCTTTATAGTAAAATTTTGTTAGTTCATTATAGAAATTAGTATTGGTAGCATTGTGGTGGAAAAGAAAGTGGCAACATGAAGCAAGTATTTAATATTTCTAAATAAGACTAGGAGTTATTTAATTATTTTTCTTACAATTTTGTTTTATTTTTAGTGTAAAAATCTTGGCAATATAGTTAAGAATATTTAAGTTATGTAGCTAGATTTTATATTTATGCTAATGCAAAATTTAATTAGGAGAAAATCTCCTACATTATCTCAATCTAATCTAATGTGGAGAGGTAATCATATGTTTTAAATTTATTTTTTACTTCTATGTTTAAGAATAAAAGAATAGTTTATGAAAGTATTAAGAACAAAAGAATAGTTTTTGAAATTGAGATTAAGAACAAAAGAATAATTTAATTATAAAATTGACATTAAGAACAAAAAGGAGCAATTTTTTAATACATCTAAAAGTTATTTTTTTTCTTATTTTTAATTTATACCTTTAGAGTTATAATTTCTTAAAAATATTTTAAAATAGGCTCTTCTATTTTTTAAAATAAAAGGTAAAAAATATTTATAAATAAATAAATAAACAAACCCATTAACTCTTTAATTTGAAATATGATATATCCTTTATTATAGAAGTTTGTTAGTTCATTAAAAAGATTGATATTGATAGCATTACGGTGGAAAAGAAAATAGACGCATGAAATAATAGTTTAATTTTTCTGAATAATACTTAGAGTTGTTTACATATTTTTCTAACAATATTGTTTCAATTTTAGTGCATGAATCTTAGCTGTATAATTAAGAATATTTGAGTTATGTAGCAAGATTTAAAATCTAGGTAAATGCAAAACATATTTAGTGGAGAATTTGCTATATTACCTTAGCCTAATCTAATGTGGAAAGATAATCATATGTTTTAAATTTATTTTTTTCTCTTATACTTGAAAATAAAATAAAAGTTTTTAAAAACATAAAGAAAAAAAGAATAATTTTTTAAACTAAAATTAAGAACAAAAGAACAATTTAATTGTAAAATTGACATTAAGAATAGAAGAATAGTTTTTTTAAAATAGTTGAAAGTTGTTTTTGTTTTCTTATTTTTAAGTTATACATTTAGAGTTGAACTTTTTAAGAAAAAGTTTTAAAAATGGGTTCTTATATTTTTAATAGTAAAAAATAGAAAATTATTTTTTAAAAAATAAACAAACAAACTCATTAACTTTTAATTTTCAAATAGGATATATTCTTTATGTAGAGGTTTGTTTGTTTATTATAGAGATCAATATTGGTGGCAATGTGGTTTGAAAAATAAATGGCAACATAAAGCAAGTATTCAATTTTTCTAAATAATATTAAGAGTTGTTTATTTAATTTTCTCACAATCTTCTTTTAGTTTTAGTGTATGAATCTGGGCAATATAGCTACGAATATTTGAATTATGCAATCAGATTTTATATCTATGCTAATGCAAATTTTAAATCGAAGAAAATATCCAACATTGCCTCAACCTAATGTGATGTAGAGAGGTAATCATATGTTCTAAACTTATTTTTTACTTTTATATTTGAGAACAAAAGAATAGTTTTTGAAATTAATATTAAGAACTTAGGAATAATTTAATTATAAAATTAACATTAAAAACAAAAGCATAGTTTCTAAAAACATTTAAAAGTTATTTTTTTTTTTTAAGTTAGATAGAGTTACAGTTTCTTAAAAAAATTAAAAAAAGGTTCTTCTGCTTCAAAAAAAGAAAATTATTCAAAAAAATTCATTAACTCTTTATTTTGAAATAGGATATATTACTTATTGTAGATGTCTAGAAGTTCATGTTAGAGATTAATATTGATAACACTATAATAGAAAAGAAAGTGGCAGCATGAGCAAGCATTTAATTTTTTATAAATAATACAAGAAGTTATTTACTTATTTTTCTCACAATTTTATTTCAACTTTAGTTTTTGAATTTTGGAAATATAGAAAAGGATATTTAAGTTATGCAGCCAAATTTTATACCTATACTAATGTGGAAAGGTAATTATATGTTTTAAATTCATTTTTTTCTTCTATGTTTGAGAGCAAAGGAATAGTTTTTGAAAACATTAAGAGTAAAAGAATAGCTTTTGAAAATATCTAAAAGTTATTTCCATTTTCTTATTTTTAAGTCACACATTTATGATTTTAATTTTTATAATAAAAAATTGAAAATAGGTTCTTCAATTCTTTGAAAAAAAATATAGAACTATTTTTTGAAAAATAAACAAATAAACCCATTAACTCTTTATTTTGAAAAATGATAAATCCTTTATTTTAGAAATTTGTTAATTCATCATATAGATCAATATTAGGAGTCTAGTGGTGGAAAAGAAATTAACAGTATGAAGTAAGTATTAAATTTTTCAAAATAATAGTAAGCTGTTTACTTATTTTTCTCACAATTTTGCTTTAGTTTTATTGTATAAACCTAGGTAATATAGCTAAGAATATTGAAGTTCTGTAACTAGATCTTATGTCTATGCTAATGCAAAAGTTAGTTAAGAGGGAATCTCCTACATTACCTCATCCTAATCTAATGTGAAGAGGAAATCATATGTTTTAAATTTTATTCTTTCCTTCCATATTTGAAAACAAAAGAACTGTTTATGAAATCATTAAGAGTGAAAGAATAGTTTTTGAAACTAATATTAAGAAGAAAAGAATAATTTAGTTATAAAATTGACATTAAGAACAAAAGAATAGTTTTTGAAAACTTTTAAAAGTTGTTTTTATTTTCTTACTTTTAAGTTAAACATTAAGAGTTACACTTTTTTTTTAAAAAAAATCAAAATAGATTCTTCTATTTTAAAAATAAAAAATAGAAAACTATTTTTAAAAAAAGAAACAAACAAACCCATTAACTCTTTATTTTTAAATTGGATACATCTTTTATTGCAAATGTTTGTTAGTTTGTTATAGAGAACAATATTGATAGGACAGTGGTAGAAAAGAAATTTGCAACACAAAGGAAGAATTAAAATTTTCTAAATAATACTAAGAGTTGTTTACTTTTTTTCTCACAATTTTGTTTCAATTTTAGTGTATGAATCTTGGCAATATAGCCAAAAATATTTGAGTTTTGGATCCGGATTTTATATCTATGCTAATACGAAACTTAATTAGGAGAGAATCACCTACATTAGCTCAATCTAATATAATGTGGAGAGGTAATCATATGATTTAAATTTATTTTTTACTTTCACATTTGGAAACAAAAGAATAGTTTTTGAAAACATTAAGAATAAAAGAATAGTTTTTGAGACAAACATTATGAGCAAATGAATAATTTAATTATATAACTGATATTAAGAACAAAAAAATAATTTTAGAAAACATCTAAAAGTTATTTTTGTTTCCTTATTTTTAATTTACACATTTAAAGTTTCAATTTTTTTAAAAAAATTAAAAACAATTTTTTCTATTTTTGAAAATAAGAAAATTAAAAATTATTTTTTAAAAAAATAAACAAACAAATCCACTAACTCTTTATTTTCAAATAGGATATATGCTTTATTGTAGAAGTTTGTTAGTTCATTATAAAGATCAATATTGGTAGCATTATGGTGGAAAAGAAAGTGGTAGCATGAATTTTTTTTTTAATAATACTAGGAGTTGTTTACTTCTATTTCTCATAATTTGTTTCAATTTTAATATATGGATCTTGGCAATATAGTAAAGAATATTTGAACTATATAGCCAAATTTTTTGTCTTTGCTAAAGCAAAATTTAATTAAGAAGAAATCTCTTACATCACCTCAACCTAATCTAATGCAGAGAAGTTATTATATGATTTAATTTTATTTTTTACTTCCATATTTGAGTAGAAAAGAATAGTTTTTGAAACTGACATTAAAAACAAGTGAATATTTTAATTATAAAATAGAAATTAAGAATAAAAGAATAGTTTTTGAAAACATCTAGAAGTTATTTTTATTTTATTACTTTAAAGTTACACATTTAGAGTTACTGTATTTAAAAAAAAATTGAAAATAGGTTCTTCTATTTTTAAAAAATAGAAAATTATTTATTAAAAAAGTAAAAAAAAACAATCACATTAACTCTTTATTTTGAAATAGGATATATGTTTTATTGTAGAAGTTTGCTAGTTCATTATAAAGATCAATATTTATAGCACTGTGGTGGAAAAGAAAATGGTAGCATGAAGCAAGTATTTAATTTTTTAAAATAATACTTCTAATTTTTTCTATAATTTTTTTTCTATTTTAGTGTATAAATATTAGCAATATAACTAAGAATATTTCTGTTATATTGATAGATTTTATGTTTATGTTAATGCAAAACTTAATTAAAAAAGAATCTCCTACATTACCTAAACCTAATCAAATGTGAAAAAGTGATCATATGTTTTAAATATATTTTTCACCTTAATATTTGAGAACAAAAGAACAAAAGAAAAGCTTAATTATAATATTGACATGGAGAACAAAAGGATGGTTTTTGAAAACATCTAAATGTTGTTTTGTTTTCTTATTTTTAAGTTATACATTTAGAGTTATAGTTTTTAAAAAGAAAAATTTGGAAACAAGTTCTTCTATTTTTAAAAATAGAGATCAATAAGGACATATTCTTTATTGTAGAAGGTAGTTAGTTCATTATAGAGATCAATATATGTAGCACGATGGTGGAAGAAAAAATGGCAGCATGAAGGTAGCATTTAACTCTTCCAAATAATATTAAGGGTTGCGTACTTATTTTTCTCACAATTTTATTTCAATTTTTATGTATGAATCTTATAAATATATCTAAGAATATTTGAGTTATGCAGCCAAACTTTATTTCTATGCTAATGCAAAATTTAATTAAGAGAGAATTTCCTTCATTATCTCAATTTAATCTAATGTATAAAGGTAATTATATGTTTTAAATTTACTTTTTACTTCTATATTTGAGAATAAAAGAATAGTTTTTAAAAATATTCAAAATAAAAGAATTATTTTTGAAACTAACATCAAGAACATAAAAATAATTTAATTATAAAATTGATATTAAGATTAAAAGTATTGTTTTTGAAAATATCTAAAAGTTATTTTTTTGTATTTTTAAATTATATATTTGGAGAATTACAATTTTAAAAAGAAAATTTTGAAAATAGGTTCTTTTATTTTGGAAAAAAAAATATTTTAAAAAAATTAAACAAACAAACCCATTAACTTTTTTTTTTTGAAATAAGATATAACCTTTATTATAGAAGTTTGTTGGTTCATTGTAAAGATCAATGTTAATTTTGTGCATCTTGTAAATCATATTATCAAGTTTCATGAAAAAGTTCAAAACTTGATATGGGCTAGTGCTTTAAAGGTGAACCGAAATTTGAAAAAATTAAAGGCTTTACGAAAAGCCTTACCTATCAATTACTAAAAAAATATATTAGATTTCCTATTAGAAAGAACAAAAGGATACAAACAATATAACAATATTGTTCATAGATTTGTATTAGACTATTTAGAGTGTAAAAATCATAGACGTGACCTGAACTTTTACAAAGCTTATCGGGTAGATAAGAAATCTAGTATTGAAATTAAGTTTCCCCAAGAGTAATATGATAAATTTATTAGCTCTTTTCTATAAAGAATCAAACATTTGAAAACATAGTAAGATTTAGGTAGATGTTTGATATATGATATTTTATGTAATTTCTTTTATGTATTGTATTATTGAAATACATTTCAATTTATGTATTTTTTATTATTGAAATTGCATATCTGTAAGTTCTTTTATTTAATATACTTTGCTTAATTAATTATTTTAGCATTAGCCTCACATTAGAAATTTAGATAATGATTGAAAACGTAGTGACCTTTTGACTTTAAACCTTACATTTGAACTAGTCCTAACATAATTAATTAGAGCCAAAGTAGATATATATGTAAGGCTAGACATTAATCACGTGCAATTCTGTCCACATATAGAACTTCATATTTCTACAAATACAATGGTTATTGCTTCCAAAAATATCGTCACTGAACTCAATAAGGGTGAGAAACTCGATGGTGACAATTACAAAATTTGGCATCTAAAAATTCAATATGTGCTGGAAGAGCAAGAGGCTTTAGAAGCACTCAATATTGTTCTAGATGAGCCTGAGGCAAGAAATACGGCCATAGGCAGGACCGAGAGGTTTATGAAGCCTGAAAAAGGAAGAATTCTCTCGCTCGTATTATGTTGCTGAGTAGCATGGAAAATGACATCATGCAAGAATTTAGGAATTATAACTTAGCTAAGGACGTGTGATCTGCTCTGAAAAAAAAGTTTGGTGGAATATTTGTGATCAAACTAAGATCCCTCACAATCAAATTTGACACTTACAAAAAGAAACTTGAACATTTAATGAAAAAATATTTATGAAAAATGTCAAATATGATTTATGACTTAAAGGATGCAGGTCATGTGTTAACTGATGAGCAATAAGTCCAAGCTATAATTCACTCCTTGCCGAGCATATGAAAATGCATTTAACCCACAATGAAAATATCCAAATAATGTATGATGTTGTGAGCCACCTTGAGTTAGAAGAAGAAAGGCTTGAAACTATTAAGCTTAATACAGATGTGTATATGACTTCATCAAGCTTAAGAAAAGTTCCTAGGAGAAAGCGCAAATATAAAGGTAGGTCCTAAAAAGAAAGAAGACAGCTTATTTCAGCAAGAAATTGACAAATAACTAACAAGGGAAGGAAAACGACTTTTCAAGAAGAACATGGCCAAGGTCAAGTGCTTCAATTGCAATAAAAAAGGTCATTTTGCCCATGATTGCCCTGAACTTAAAAAGGTATTAAGCTATACTCAAGTTAATGAACTTTGTGTAGCTAGTTCTGTTTTTTTAACAAATTCTCATCCTTTATGGATTGTAAACTTAGAGGCAACGGACCATGCAGCGAAGGATCAAGACACCTTCGTGGAATTTTGGCGAATACCACATGGAATAAAATGGATCTATATGAAAAATAATGCATGAGTTATAGTTCAAGAAATTGGCACATGCAAGTTAGTCTTGTGAGGCGATCGAACTTTACTTTTGCATGATGTTTTATATGCACCTCAAATTTGTCAAAATTTAATCTGTATGTTGGTTTTGTTAAAAGTTATTTTTAATTTGTTTCTTACTAATGACAATATTGAATTAACTTTAGGGATAACTCATTATGGATCTGGTTATATTGCAAATGGTTTTATTATCATGGATACTGATCATTATGAATGTAATCTTAGTTATTCCATGTTTAAATTATCGCATAATTCTAAAATTGATGCGAATGTTTGGCATGCTCGTCTTGGCCATATTAGTCAACATCGTATGGATAGGCTAGCTAAAGAAGGATTATTGCCTAATTATAATAAAGTAGATTTATCTACTTACAAGCATTGCTTAGCTGGTAAAAGTACTAGAAAATCATTTAGAAAAGGAACCAGAGTTGACTTTCCTTTGCAGTTAGTCCATTCTAACATATATGGTCCAATGTATCTAAAAGCTAGGTGTGGAGCTTTCTATTTCATCACATTTATAGATGATTTTATATTATTTGATATTGTCTATTTGATAACACACAAATCTAAAGCATTGAGTTGCTGTCAAAGCTATATGAGCTTAATTGAAAATCAATTAGATAAAAAAATAAAAGCATTACAAACTGATCATGGTTATGAGTATTTATCTGATCAGTTTAGACAATTATATGATAAAAAAGGGATTTAATATCAGTTGACGAATCCACGTACTCCTCAACAAAATGGTGTTACAGAGAGACGAAATCAAACACTCCTAGTTATGGTTAGATCTATGATGGCACAAGAAAATTTGTCAATCACTTATTGGGGTGATGCACTTTTAATTACCATATTTATTCTTAACCATGTGCCTAGCAAATTAGTTCCCACTACGCTATATGAGTTATGGATGAAATGAAAACCTAACCTAAATATTTTACGACATTGGGGATGTGCGGCCTATGTTTTGGATACCTCGAAACCACATGGCAAATTAGGTCCTCGAGGAAAGAAATGTATCTTTATTAGATACTCAAAACATTTAAAAGGCTATGTGTTCATTAGTGAACATTACAGTGGGAGTCTCATAGAATTTGAATCACGAGATATCACATTCTTAGAGAATGATTTTCCTAAATAGGGCGATATAAATAAGGACTTATCCTTATACGAAACTATGGATACAAGAGCTCAAGACTCATTTCCTTCGAGTGGGAGAATTTTAAGAAATATGTTTCCAATTTCGAGTACGAATGATAGTGATCTTGATCAGCATAGGAGTAATCCAAATAGGAATAATCAAACAATTAATGTTCCTAGTCCGAGTGGAAGCAATTTGAGAATCCTTGAGAAATATGTTTCTTCAGAACCTCAATTGTGATGTAGTGGCAGAAAAGGCATTCCTCGTCATTGTTTCAACATTGAAGGTGATGAAGCCTTTATAGCCATTACACAAGATGAAGATGAGCTAAGAAATATGCTAAGAAATATAATAGAGGCTCTCTCAGGCCCTAATAAGGAAGATTGGACAAAAGCAATGGAAGAAAAAATGAAGTCTATGAGATCAAATCAAGTTTGGGAACTTGTTGATCTTCCAAAAATGCATAAGACCATTAGGAACAAATGGGTTCTCAAAATCAAGCGTAAAGCTAATGGCACTGTTGAAAAATATAAGGCTAGACTAGTAGCAAAAAGCTACACACAACAGGAAGGAATAGATTATAAAGAAACTTTTTCACCTGTTGTTAGATTCACCTCAATCTATTTGTTACTAGTTATAGTTACGAGTATGAATCTTGAATTACATCTAATGGATGTAAAGACTGTATTTCTCAATGCAGATTTAAAAGAAAAAATCTACATGCAACAACCTGTAGGTTTTATCAAAGAAGGCCAAAAAATTAAAATTTGTAGACTTTTAAAGTTTATATATGGCTTGAAGCAGTCTTCGAGACAATAGTATATTCATTTTCACAACATGATTATGTCAAATGATTTTATCATAATTGACGAAGACCATTGTGTATATATAAAAAGGTCCTAGGATAAGTTTATAATTTTATCGTTATATGTTGATGATATTCTTATAGCAAGAAATAGTAAGGAGTATATCAATAAAATTAAAGGATGGTTATCATCTAATTGTGAAATGAAAGATATGAGTAAAGTTGCATATATTTTTAGAGTTAAGATTTCAAGAAATCATTCAAAGAAATTATTATCTTTGTCACAAGAGCATTATATCAATAAAATTCTTGAACAATTTCAAATGCAATATTGTAAACCCATAAACACTCTTATTACTAAAGGTGAAAGTCTAAGCCAAAGTTTGTGTCCTAAGACTCCAAAAGAAGAAATATATATAAGAAAAGTTCCCTATACAAGTGCAGTTGGATGTTTAATGTACGCAATGATATGCACAATACCAGATATCTATTTTGCGATTGGTATGATAAGTCGATATCAATCCAACCTAGGCCCAGCACATTGGAAAATAGTTAAAAAGATACTAAGGTATCTAAAAGGTACTACCGATTATTCATTATGTTATAAAGGAAATGATCTACATTTGAAAGGCTATAGTGATGCTGATTAGGGAGGAGACTTAGACGAAAGGAAGTCTACCTTTGGATACATCTTCTTACTAAATAATGGCACCATATCTTGGAGTAGTGAGAAGCAATCATGCATAGCCTTATCCACAATAGAAGCTGAATTTGTAGCATTTTCAACAACAGTACAAGAAGCGGTGTGACTTAAAAGATTCTTAGATTATTTAGGTGTAAATGCTAACATTGCTGATCCAGTTTTAGTAAACTATGATAACCAAGCAACAATAGCATACACAAAGGATCCCAAATATCATTGCAATACCAAACATATAGACACAAAGTATAACTTTGTGAGAGATATGGTTGCACGTAAAGAAGTGAACGTGAAATACATTTTGACGCATGAAATGGTAGCAGATCCTATGACTAAGCCTATGCCTCAGGATGTATTTATAAAACATATGAAATCCCAAGGATTGCGTAGATGTTGATACAATTATTGTAATTTCTTTTAACAATGTTCATAGAATATTAATGTCTGAATAATAATTATATTTATTATAAGCCTACATATATAGATGTAAGGTATGTCGGAAAGATAGAAAATTAGCCTCTCATACGGGTAATCGCCTCTCATCAATTTTTTTTGTAATTGATAAGAGATGAGATAATTTTAAGCTTCTTATTTAAGTGATAATCGAGAGCTAAGCTTAAAACATGAATGTCGCCTTGTTAATGAACAAGATGAGGTTATATATATATATATATAACTGTAAGTGAATTAATGAATTCACTTCATTTATCTAAATTGCAAAATATAAGTTCTAATGGAAATGAAAAAGAGTAGATTGGCAAACTCAGGTTAGACATTAAGCATGCTAAACCATTATCTGTATGGTATTAATACATTATGTAAAGGCATATGTTCCATGAGAAAAAGGAAAGAATACCATAACACGTGTTTCATACCACATGTGCAAATTATGACTAATAAAGATAATCAATGTCTAGATCTCAGCTTTGATGTATGAGACCTTTGAGGGAATAAAGTTCTTATACTTGTACCCTTATAACTTTATTCTATTTCTTGATATTTAAATTTAATTATTGCTATTTTAGAATATTACCAAAGGATTATGAGAGATTCAGTCTAGCGGGACATTAATAGAAAAGTAAATTAAATTAAATTAAAATTAAGAGATTTGAGGAAAGAGGAATATCATTAAATGTATCACATTATGTTTGTATTTACTAGTATACCAGTTATATAGTATCTATAATTGTGAATACAATATTTAATGCATATGATGCATGTGAATGAGATCATTTGAGAAATTCAAATGTGATAAAATGATCTAGGGTACTGCATACTTAAAGTCTACTTAAGAATTCATTGTTTATCGAGAAGCTATATATTCCTAACAAATCTATAGCAAAGATCTCTCGAAGTATGCTGGTCACATGGCCTATTTTCTTATATGATTTGTTACAGAGAATGAGATAATGTTCTCTTATGAAATGCTGAGAGAATATGAATCCCATTATATGCGAGTGGGAGATGTTAGATCATGGGTTCGGATTGCCTAAAATGGGTTCATAACTCGATTCATACCCCAACCCAATGAATGCCTAGAAATAGGGAAAAGAAAAGAAGCTTTGGGTTGGTTAGAAATCATTTCTTCATAACTTCTAAGAATTCTCTCTCATTTCTCTCTGCACACAAAATCAGATTTAGTCCGTGAACAAGTTATCTTTCTAAAGTGATTGCTAACATGACCAGTGAAAGCAAACATCAGATCCTGAATATTTTTGCTGTGTACTTCTAATATTTGATTTGTATGAATTTGTTTTATATTCCTCTTATATATTATCCAATAAAGAATATTTGAGTTATGCAGGTAGACTTTATTTCTATGCTAATGCAAAACTTAATTAGGAGAGAATCTCTTTTATTATCTCAATTTAATCCAATATTCAAAGGTAACCATATGTTTTAAATTTATATTTTATTTCTATATTTGTGAAAAAAATAATAATTTTTGAAAATATTAAGAACAAAAGAATTATTTTTGAAACTAACATTAAGAACATAAAAATAATTTAATTATAAAACTAACATTAAGAATAAAAGTATAGTTTTTGAAAACATCTAAAAGTTATTTTTATTTTTATAATTTTAAGTTATATATTTAGAATTACAATTTTAAAAAGAAAATTTTGAAAATAGGTTCTTTTATTTTGAAAAATAAAAAATAAAAAATTATTTTAAAAAAATTAAACAAATAGACCCATTAACGTTTATTTTGAAATATGATATCCTTTATTATAGAAGTTTATTAGTTCACTATAGAGATCAATATAGATAGTACTGTGTACTAAGAGTTATTTATTTATTTTTCTCATAATTTTATTTCAGCTTTAGTGTAAGAATCTTGGTAATAAAGCTAAGAATCTTCAAGTTATGCAGCCTGATTTTATGTTTATGCTAATGCAAAACTTAATTGAAAGGAATCTTTTACTTTACCTCAACCTAATCTAATTTAATTATAGATAGTACTGTGGTGTAAAAAAAAGTGGAATTTCTAAATAATACTAAGAGTTATTTATTTATTTTTCTCATAATTTTGTTTCAGCTTTAGTGTAAGAATCTTGGCAATAAAGCTAAGAATCTTCAAGTTATGCAGCCTGATTTTATGTCTATGCTAATGCAAAACTTAATTGAAGGGAATCTTTTACTTTACCTCAACCTAATCTAATGTAAACAGGTAATCATATGATTTAAATTTATTTTTTATTTCTATATTTGAGAATAAAAGAATAATTTTTGAAAACATTAAAAAGAAAAGAATAGTTTTTGAAACTGACATTAAGAACAAATGAATAATTTAATTATATAACTGACATGAAGAACAAAAGAATAGTTTTTGAATATATCTAAAAGTTGTCTTTGTTTTCTTATTTTTATGTTCCATATTTAGAGTTACAGTGTTTTCTAAAAAAATTGGAAACAGGTTCTTTTATTTTTAAAAATTAAAAATTAAAAAACTATTTTTCAAAAAAATAACAAACAAAACCATTAACTCTTTATTTTAAAATAGGATACATTATTTCTTGTAGATGTTTGTTAGTTTATTACAAAGATAAATATTGGTAGTAAAGTGGTCAAATAGAAATTAACAGCATGAAGCAAGTATTAAATTTTTCTAAATAGTACTATGAGTTGTTTATTTATTTTTTTGATAAATTTATTTCAATTTTAGTGTATAAATATTAGTAATGAAATTAAGAATATTTGAGTTTTGCTGCTATATTTTATGTCTATCCTAATACAAAAGTAAATTAAGAGGGATTCTCTTATATTGCCTTAATCAAATCTAATGTGGAATAGTAATCATATGTTTTAAATTGATTTTTACTCTTATATTTTAGAACTAAAGAAAAGTTTTTGAAAACATTAAGAACAAAATAATAGTTTTTGAAATTAACATTAAGAGCAAAGGGACAATTTAGTTACAAAATTGACTTTAAGAACAAAAGAATAGTTTTTGAAAACATCTAAATGTTGTTTTTGTTTTCTTATGTTTAAGTTATACATTTAGAGTTACAGTTTTATTAAAAACATTTGAAAATAAGTTCTTATATCTTTAAAAATAAAAAAATTAAAAAAAAATTTTTTAAAATAAATAAAATAGATCTATTAACTTTTTATTTTGAAATAAGATATATTCTTTATTATAAAAGTTTGTTAGTTCATTATAGAGATCATTATTAGCAGCACTATGGTGGAAAACAAAGTGGCAATGTGAAACGAGTATGTAATTTTTCTAAATAACACTAAGATTTGTTTACTTATTTTTCTCACAATTTTGTTTCAATTTTAGCCTATGAAACTTGGCAATATAGCTAAGAATATTTGAGTTATGTAGTCAGATTTTATGTCTATACTAATGTAAAACTTAATTACAAGAGAACCTCCTATATTACCTCAAACTAATCTAATATGGAAAGGTGATCAAATATTTTAAATTTATTTTTTACTTCTATATTTGAGGACAAAAGAGTAGTTTTTGAAAACACTAAGAACAAAAGAATAGTTTTTGAAACTAACATTAAGATTGAAAGAACAATTTAATTATAAAATTGACATTAAGAATAAAAAATAGTTTTTGAAAACATCTAAAGTTATTTTTATTTACTTATTTTTAAATTGCACATTTAGAGTTACAATTTTAAAAAGATTAAAAATAGGTTATTCTATTTTTAAAAATAATAAAGTAGAAAATTATTTTTAAAAAAATAAACAGACAAACCCATTAACTCTTTATTTTGAAATATGGTACATCCTTTTTTATAGAATTTTATTAGTTCATTATAGAGATTAATGTTAGTAGTACTGTGGTGGAAAAGAAAATTGTAGCTTGAAGCAAGTTTTTTCTAAATACTACTAGGAGTTATTTACTTATTTTTCTTACAATTTTATTTCAATTTTAATGTATAAATCTTGATAATATAATTAAGAATATTTGAGTTATGTAGCTAGATTTTATGTCTATACTAATGTAAAACCTAATTAGGAGAGGAACTCTTACATTATCTCAACCTAATCTAATGTCGAGAGGTAATTATATGTTTTAAAGTTTTTGTTTAATTCTATATTTGAGAATAAAAGAATATTTTTTGAAAATATTAAGAACAAAAGAGTGGTTTTTGAAACTAACATTAAGAATAAATAAATAATTTATTTAAGAAAAAATGCAAATTACCCTTTTAACTTTTGGGTAGTTGGATTTTACCTCTTCATCTCTTCCTACTTTAAAAATTTAGAAATCACCCTCATAAACTTTACAAAACTTGGATTTAATACCCATTGCTAAGTTAATTAACTAAATTTTAAATTATATAGTTTTTTTCATGAACTTTTTAACAATAATCACAATATTGTAGTATGTTAGTTTATTTGCCATTTTTTTACATATAATTTTACAATCCATTTTTTATTATTTAATTAAAACTTTATATATCTAATTTAATTCTTATTAATTATATAACATAGAAATTATTTTGAAACATAAAAAGGTAAATTAAAATACTATAGTATTATAATTCTTGTTTGAATATATCATTAAAAAAATCATATAATATGATAAAAATAGCAAAATAAGTTGATGGTGGGTGTTAAATCTAAGTTTTGTAAAATTTATAGGGGTAATTTCTAAGTTTTTAAAGTATGAGGAGGTAAAATCTAGCCACCCCAAAATTGAATAGGGTATTTCTATTTTTTTTTCATTTAATTATAAAAATTGACATTAAGATAAAAAGAATAGTTTTTGAAAATATTTAAAAGTTATTTTTATTTTCTTATTTTTAAGTTACACATTTAGAGTTATGATTTAAAATAAATTAAAAGCTAATTCTTCTTTTTTTTAAAATGAAAATATAGAAAATTATTTTAAAAAATTGAATAAATAAACCCATTAACTTTTTATTTTGAAATAGGATATGTCCTTCATTGTAGAAGTTTTTTAGTTTTTAATAGAGATTGATATTAGTAGCACTATGATGGAAAAGAAAATGGTAGTAGGAAACAAGTATTTAATTTTTCTAAATAATACTAGAAGTTATTTACTTATTTTTCTCAAAATTTTGTTTTAGTTTTAGTGTACGAATCTTGACAATATAACTAAGAATATTTGAGTTATAAAGCTTGATTTTATATTTATGCTAATGCAAAACTTAATTAGGAGATAACCTTTTACATTACCTCAACCTAATCTAATATAGAGAGGTAATCATTTGTTTTAAATTACTTCTATGTTTATGAACAAAAGAATAGTTTTTGAAAATATTAAGAACAAAAGAATGGTTTTTGAAATTGACATTAAGAACAAAAGAATAATTTAATTATAAAACTAACTTTAACAATAAAAGAATAGTTTTTTAAAATAATTAAAAGTTTTTTTTATTTTTTTATTTTTATGTTACACATTTAGAGTTGCATTTTTTAAAAAAAATTGAAAGTTAGTTCTTCTATTTTTAAAAATAAAAAATTATTTTACATAAAATAAACAGACAAACCTATTAAATCTTTATTTTGAAGTAGGATATATCTTTTATTATAGAAGTTTGTTAGTTCATTATAAAGATCAATATTGGTAGCACTGTAATGGAAAAGAAAATTGTAGCATGAAATAAGTATTTAATTTTTATAAATAATTTTAAGAGTTGTTTACTTATTTTTCTCATAATTTTATTTCAATTTTAGTGTATAAATCTTAACAATATAACTAAGAATATTTGAGTTATGCAACCAAAATTTATATCTATACTAATGCAAAACTTAATTAGGAGAGAATCTTCTACATTGCCTTAACGTAATCTAATATAGAAAGGTAATCATATGTTTTAAATTTATTTTTACTTCTATATTTGAAAAAAAAAATTTTAAAGTCTGTTATGTCTTTCATAAGCTTGTTGTTTCCAATTATATACAATTTCCAAACTTAAAAGTGGGTCAAGTTCTTGCTTCACTTCAAGTAAACCTAGTTTTTTTAAGCCTTGTAACTTATCAAATCTAGTTTTTTACCAAGTTGCAAACATGCCTTAGTTTAATTTTACATCTAGTTCAGTTTGGATATGGAGCTTATGCTATTAATTTCCATATTTCAAAAAATCTAGCACATTGTAAACACCTTTAGAACTAATTTGTCATTATATACATGATTTTTTATTATATACATGGTTTAAGGACCTTTTGAACCTCATTGTTTTGTCTTGGTTCATTATTTCAAACTTGTTTTAACATTTGTATTTCTGTTCATGTTTTCTAATTATTAAGGGACATTTTCTCATAATTAAGTTGAGAGTGATCCCAAGATTACTTTTCACATATATGACTTAAGCCGGGCACTTGCCTAATTACTTTCAACAACTCTTTTAGGGAAAGATAGTAAAGGTATATGGTGAGTGCTCTATATTCTTGAGCTATGACCATAACAATTAGCAACTAAAATGGTTAGATTTATTATTAACTAGGAAACTAGGTTCCTAAAATAGGTTAGAGTATGTTGACGAAGACAAGTGTATTAAAGTAAAGACCATAAGTAGAATGCCTTAACAATGATACAAGGTACATTTTAATGCAAATGAATATTAATATTGAAAGCATGATATATGTAATCTGCTTAATTTTAAAGTAAATGTCATTATTATTGGAACTAGTTTGTAAATTATTATATATGTGTATAGTTAAATCCCTAAATTGAAATATTAAAATACATACACTAATTATTAGAAAGTTATATTATTTTGAAATCAATAGATATGATGGTCTATGATTAAGAATTATGTTAATTTATAATGTATAAATACATTAATTCATAATTAAGAGGTTTAATAGTTAATATTTAAGAAAAACATCATTCATATTTAATTAACATGATGATTTATATGCAAAAGATATGATAATTAAAAGATATATTGATTAAGGATTAAAAGATTTATTAGTTTATGATCAAAAGATATTTCAATTCATGGTTATAAGACATCATATTAATTAAGGATAAATAGATGCATTAGTTTTATGATCAAAAGACATTATAATTGTTGGTTAAGAAATATATTGATTCAAGTATTATTTATAAATATGATTGAAATAGTAAAACAAACATATAAAAAGTATAGAATAGAAAAATAAAGATTTGAGTCAATTAATGATTATAAATAATTATATATAAATGGAAAGAATAAATGAATCTTTTTTTAATCACTTTATTATTTATTTAAATCATTCAAAAGAGTTTTTAAGGAGACATTATTGGATTGCTAGCCATTCATTCTCTTCAATGTTTAGATAAATCCTACAAGTAATTTGCCATAAACCCTACAACAAATATTGAAGGCAAAGTTGCTTAAAAGAAAATATTCTTTTTAACATGTTTTAAGCATGTTTTAAGTGCACCATATTGCTAACTAATTTTTTGTTTTGTTTCATGATGCCTTGTGATTAATTTTTTCAAGGTTTTATCATGTATGAATCATATCGAATAGTAAGGATATGAAAAAAAAATAGATAATTGTTTGACACTCAAATCAAAATCAGAATGAGGAATAAAGATTTTTTAAATTTTGTAGTACAGTGTTAGTGCATGATTGAAAATACAAAAAAAAATTGGGTATGGAATCTTTTAGTGTTCATAGCCATCACAAAGATGAGTAATTATTACTTTCCTCATTTATTTGTAATAATTGGATGATGTTTTCTATTTGCATATATAAAAAGATAACTTGAAATTTGTATGCATAGCATCCAATATCTTTCTAACAATTATCTTGCATAAGATTTTTTATCTTTTTCTTCTTCTCACAAAGTACATTCTACCCTAACAATTGTTCCTAGCTCTTGTAATCTTAAAAGCCTTTTTACATATTATAAAGGAATTTAAAGCAGATGTCATTGTTCTTAACTTATAAAGCTAATTGTACAAATTAGTGATCCATACACAGCCTGAAAAGAAAATGAAGCAACAAACTAGGAATGTATTTTTATTCTTAGAGTGTTTTATAAACAAACAATGAATCAAAGTTACTATTATTAGGAATATTACTTGTATTCCTTTTTTTTTCTCTTTTTATAATTCTAACCAACAATGATTTATTCTTTGTACAAGAAGAGGCAATCTAGTATTTTACCTAATACATTAAAAACAATATCAAGATTTATATGATGTATATTACATAATTTTGGTTAGGGAAAAATATTTTACTCTTGAAGTTTTATCAATCTATAACTTATTCCTTTAAATATTAAAAACTTATAAATTACATTTATAAATTTTAAATATAAATGATCTTATAAAAATTTGAATGAATTTATGAAAATATTGAGGGTTTATGTAGATGACATGATAAGATAGGATAAAATAAGTCAATATAATAAAATAAAATAATGAAATAATAAAAAATAATATTATTCAATATTTGATGTACAATTATATAATATAATTGTATAAAATCATATTATTGATTGTTTGTTATCAAATATATATAATGTGAATAGTATTAAAAATATATTTGTTTGGATTAAACACTGTTAGGTGATGTTTGGTTTGCAATATTATACATTTTTTAGAATGGCACAATGTAATGGTAGGTAGTGTTAAACAATGGTGGTTGGTGATGGGTAATGAATAATAGTAGTAAATGGTGATAGTTGATAATGAGCAATAGGGTGTGTTAATAAGCAATGGTCAATTATAGTGAATAACATTAGGTGGTTGGTAAATGATGAAGGGTGGTGGCAACTAGTAGGCAAAAGCAAAAGGTGTAGCTATAGGTTGTGGTTAACGGTCAACGGAGGTAATAAGTGGTAGCCAATGATATATAGATGGTGGTGACATATGATAGCTAAAAGGTGGCACAGTAGGTGTTTGGCCATGGTGATAAGTGGTGCAAGTGATGGTTAAAGATGAGTGGTGACCAATGACAACAATTGGCAATCAATCATGGATGAGGGTGGTAGTGAATAGTGATTTACAATAATGGATAAAAGCAAATAATGGTTAACCACCTCATAACTTTACATTTGCTGATAACTTCTCATTCTGTTTTGTTATGTCATCATTCAAAATTAAGGGAAAGAAGAAGAACAATTTTTTACTCATATCCTATTATTCATATCATGTCTAATGAGTGATAATAATTTTATTCTATGTTATTTAGGATAAAATGACTTAATTGAATTTTATTACTCATCTCATGAAAACACCTAACATCATGTTGAGATAGAATAATATATACTTATATTATCAACATTCTTTTATAATATGCTTTAAATGCACCTTAAACTAGTAACATATGGCATAAGATCTTGTTTCTACTTCTATAAGAGTCGCACAAAACAAGTACCAGCATTTGCCTATGACTATTCTCTAAACTTAAATGGATAAATTATGCTCACATCTATTCTATTTTTAGAAATATATATTAACTTTCCTTTTTATATACACACACATCTCTCCATTTTTATTTTTAAAATACATTTATCTCTTTTTTTTTTCAAAAAAGAAGTGAATGTATGTTTCTAAAATAGTTGTGTTATGTTGAAATTTATGGAAGGTATTTATCCAATATAAATTATAAAATTCACATTTTTTTGATAAAACTAAGGTATTTAATTTAAAATTTGTGCCTAAAAATATATTGGAAAGTTTTATGACAAAATATATGTAATACATTTGTTAGTTTAAAGTTAAAATTAATAACCAATGTTTTCGTAGTGTCTCCACAATTTAAGAGGGAATATGTAACTCTTTTTTTGTTCAAGGGTGTAATTCATAAATTTTTAAAATTTAAGCAGGTCATGTGCTATTTAGTGAAATTTGAAAAGTTTAAAGTATATTTTTCCCTTTTACTGTTATTTTTTCTTAAGGATATAAGATGTTGTGTTTAAATTTAAATCTACATAAATAACATTCTTCAAAGCGTGTCCAATTTAAGATTCTTTAAGGGGTCAATGTAATTTTCATTTGAAGATTAATTAATTGCAAATTGTAGGAAATTATTTTTTTTGGGACGTTTAAGGCATATCATTAGTAAAAAATCAGAAACAGAAAACAAAATTTTCTTCTGTAAGACACATACAAAATAGGGATTTAGTAATTTAAAAAAAAAATTATTCTGTCAAATGAAAATAAAAGAAAAGGGAATCAAACGAGAGCGTTTTTTGTATTTGACTAAAATTTTATTTTGATTTTTCTAAACTTTGTATCAATTTCGTTGTCTATTAAATTTTATATTAATTTGATTCTTTTAAAATTAATTATATATTAAATTTTAATTTTTTAGTATAATAATTTAATAATTTTATCTTATATAGAGAGAAATTAAAATTTAAAATAGAATTAATTTTATAAAATAAAAATACAAATTGATTTAAATTTATAATAAACGATGAATTCGATATAAATTCAATCTTACGGAAGTTAAAATATAATTTTATTCTTGGTATTTTAACTTCTCGTGCTCCCATTGGCGCTCGAAACTTGCACAGAACCGAACAGCTGAATACAGAACGCAGCTTACTCTGATATCCTCTTCTCCATTCTTCATTCCTCTGAAGAAAATGGCGTTCCCAGTAGCGAAAAGATTCCCTCTCGTATTGTAAAAGTTGGATAAAGACTAGTCTGTTGCTGATCGTTACGCTCGCATGCAAGAAAAGTACGTATTTTTTTCACATTTTTTTTTCTCTCGTATGGCCGTCGCCCTCTTGTTTGGTTGCTGAGAAAATCAATGGGAAAAGGCAAAAAGAGAAAAAGAAAACTTCTTTTGTTTTTGCTACTTTTTTTCAAGTTGGAAATTTCCAGAATTGCTTTATCGTCATTTTATTCTTGGCCCAGAAAGGTAGTCTTATGTTTGGGTTTGAGTTTCATGTTCGGAGGCTTAGAGGTTTGTAGGAGATATCGGGCGCTGAATCAAATCTTTTTTATTGTCATTGATGTCTCAGCGACCATGTCTAATATTTGTTGTGTTCTTTCTTTCAATTGGTTATGAACCTCTTGTTTGGAATTTTCTCCATGGCTTACAAACAAGTTAGAGCAGTTCTTGAATTGGCTATGACCCTCTTGTTTGGGGACTCAGAAATCCACATTTTTAGTTGTCTTTTTCTGGGACTAAAACACCCTAATTAGTTAAATCAAAGAAACCAATCTGCATGAAAGGAAAAAGCATTTTGTTAAATTAGGATGTTGATGTCAAAATCAGTTTTTGAAAATCAGATGTTATATGTGTTTGTTGAATGATAAGGTTTTTCTCTCTACTCATATTCATTCGTGTTTTATGGATGCTGAGGCATCTCAGCTGGTAGGCTGACTCTATTTAGGTACAAAAGGTCTTGGGTACGATTTCTACAGCCAAGACTGCTCCGTAAATATATTCGAAGAGTCTAGCTGGATTATCAAACAAAAAATAGAGGCTTGAAATAAGAAAAAGCATTTATAAGCAACAAAGAGGTTTAAATATTAGTTGAAAGACATTCAGCAGTTAATATGAATTGGCCTTCATGATTTTCGTTTCTGTCCTTTTGTTATCTTCTTACTATAGCTAGACGGTCTTCATTATTTTCATTTAATCTTGCAGCTATAACAGAGAAGGAATGAAGACTACCGTTGGAGGAATACTGCTGGTTAGTTTTTATTATTATTGCACAAATCAAACTGGTTCGCTTTATGTTCATTACATGAATTAATCATATTTTGACATTTGGTGACTATTTGCAGTAAAGAACTACTAACCCTTTTATTTTCTTTTGAATACTTGAGAAGTGAAGAGCATCTGCAAGCAAAATGATTTGTCTTTATTGTATCCAGTGAATTCAGGTTTTCAAGAAAAGGGAAACTGAAATATTCCTTGGTTCAATTATCACTTAATATGGGATATATAAGGATAATGCAAAATTTTGTTTGTCCCCACATTGTGCTCCTCGGTATATTAGTTATTATGCTTGCAATTTGTGCTTTGGCTGATATTCTCCTCTTTCAGATTGTCTTTAGTCCTCTACGTTTGTTTAGTATATGTTTAATTAAGTACTTATTTTGTTGTATAACATAAGAAATGACTACTATTTTGGCCACTAAAGTATCTTATGTTTCATATGAATGAAGTTACATGCTTTAAGAAGATGTTTTTAAAATCCAGGTGCACAAAGATAGGCATCCCTCCATTCTTCTTATGCAAATGGGAAACTATTACAAACTCGCAGGGGGCCGCCTAAAGCCTGAAGAAAACGGTAAATTTTATATCTCTGCCAATCTCTCTCCCTCTCTCTCTCTCTCTCTCTCTCTCTCTCACACACACACACACACACACCCGCATGCTCACTGACATATGGACACAATTAACTACCTGTTGTGGATTGTCCAATTTTGCCAGAAATTGAAGGTCTCAAGAGGAAATTGACAAGCAAACTGGCTGATGATTCACAAATGCACCAATCTGATTGGCAGGTCTATAACTTATCTGCAAAATGTTTAAAACACATAGTTGGCAGCTAGAACAGAGTGCCAAATTGATGAGCTAAGCAATATGCATATGGAATTATAGAAGTTCTAGTCAAAACCTGTACTTTCAAAATACCCAATTCTTTCTGATCTTTGCAATTCACTTCTCTAGCTCTATTTTTTTAATTGCGTTTCTGGACCAATACTGTGCTCTCAATTCATGTGCACATATTTAAGGAAAGATAATAATCAACCACTGAATTTCAAGTAGGTAGTATTGGACCCAATTTTCATCTTTTCAAATAAAAAAAATTTGATGAGTATTGGTAGAGAGTAGTTGCATTTGAACCGGAGCAGAGCTTAACAATGGTTTCATTTCATGGCAAATTGGTGAGTGTGTTGCTGTGTGGTGGAGGCCACACTTTGACCACAAGCTTTACCCTATTTGTGCTCCTGATATAACAAGACCAAAGGTAAATTGCTATTTGCGAAAGAAGAAATAAATATAATTTTACTAGACATTGTTCTCGTGATTGAGTTATCGAGTTGAATGAAGCTTATTTTTGGTGTTTGATTGTGTGTTTCTATATTTTTTGACAAATTGTGATATTTTTTTCACCCGTTCGATTTTGCCCTTATCAAAAGCAGTGGCTTTTATGGAAAAAGCAAGTGATTAATTTTACAGGAATTTTTTTTTAGTTGACTTGGTTTCATTGACTTGTATGGCATGATTCGTGAAAATGAAACGCCCCATTTGATTTAGAGGAAGAAATAATAAATGATAGGATGGACTGACTCAAACTGTTGTTATTCTTTTATGTTTCAGGAGTGCAAAAAACTTTTCATTGTTTATCTGTCTGAAGGAATGCATATTGCAGTACCAGAAATTTTCAATTTGATAGCTGTGCCTTTATGTGAGATTTACAACAACAGAAGTGTAAGATGACATCTTTGTCTTAACGTCAGGAATCAAATGGGTTGCAAATTTCAATCACTAACACGAAATCTTGTTTTGTCTGTTTATTTGTTTGTTTCTTCAGAAATATCAAGCAGTGATATCAGCAAGAGATTCAAATGTGATATCAGCAATTCCGGAGCAGTTGTCCAGATTTCAGTTTGACTTCAATAATTAGGAATTTGATTAATAAGGTTTCCCATAAAATGAGGTTTGTGAGATTAGGTATTCAAACGTGAGATCAACAATTAGGAATGTAGCAAGGCTTGGATGCCAATTGTTGGTGAAAACCATGACAATTAATTGTAAAAATGTACCTCCCCTGCTTCCCTCGCCCTCCAAGTTCTCTCCATGTCTTAGTTGAATTGGTATATTCATTTTAACATTGTAATATGGGAATAAAAGGATTAACAGAGGTATTCATCGTTATGATTTCGTTGAATTTGTAATCCAATCTTTATGGTTTTATTTTGTATAAAATCCAATCTTTATAGTTTTATTTTGTATAATTCTCCTAAAGTTTAAAATCAATTGTAATTACATTCTTGTAGTCAACTAATGTTAAATTCAAATAACAAAATATTACATGTTTATTAAATTTGTAAATTGACATTTTACTTGTACGAACCCATCATGTGTACATCATCAAAATACACTTCTAAATTTTTAATTATCATAACAAAAATTTTACTCATAAAATGTTTATTCAATAGAAAGTGTATTTAGCCTAATTGAAGTTTACTTGTTAATATTCTAATTCTTAAAGTAATTATTATACTTCATCACCGTTTTAACTAAGAAAAAATTTACCTTCATATTTTGAAGTTAATTTTTAAACTCAATTACCATTTTTCAGCTTTGTTGTTATATCATGCATTTTCCTTTTTTCTTGAAAACAATGTGATTTAAAATGATTTAGCATAAGAATTTTTTTATTCAAATTGTTTCCACAATCGAAGCATGGTGTCCTCTCTCCATCATTTTCCTATAGTAGGAATAAAAATATTTTGGGTGAGTTGGCCCTTAGTGATACCTTTACATTTCATATTAAATTTTATTTTATATTATATTTGAAATTTGAAAATTTTCATTATACATTAAATAAATTATCACTCTTAAATTTTAAATCGCAAATTATTACTCCTATCATCGTCAAAAAAATATTTTTGTTGAATTACCAAAAGTAATAAACATGTAAGGTTTCTTCTCGTCCAAATCCGACTTCAATGATTTGGTTGTGCTCGGTTTGCTTTAGCTAAAACAAAGACTGAGAGTCTCCAAGAGATTAGCTATAGGAGAGAGGGGGAAAAAACAAGAAAATGTTTTTGGTGAAAATTTAATTTAGGGGAGTTTTGATCATTAATTTTTTTATATTAAAACCTTTTCTTATAGAATTTTTGTTTTTTAGAAGAATATTTCGAACAAAACACTGTTAAATAGAATAATGTAGATATTTAGAAATTAGATGAAAGTTCTACTTAAGTTCAGTAAATTAGGGGGTTCAGTGTATTTTTCTTCAGATACACCAAATTAGAATTTCCAATTAATGAATGGATAGATTTATTTTTGTGCTGATTGTTTTTTAAATAGAATTTCCAAATCAACGAGTAAGCCTTAGAGTATGAATGAGAGGGGCCCATGTAATGGCGTGGACAAGTATTTTTCCACCTTAGTATGCCACGTTAGCATTTAGTTGTGTGAGTTTTATATTTTAGAAGATTGGTTATTTTTATTATTAAATTATTTTTAATATATTAAATTTTATATTTTTAATTTTAATTTATTTATTTTAAATTTTAAAAATTAATTTAATAATAAAAATATTATTGAAGTTGAGAACTCATATTTTTACTCTAAACTATATCATATGTAACGCTATTTTATCATAATAAATATTGTAATGGTTTCAATAATATTTTTGTCCAAAGAGCATGGAAAGTAACAGAATTCTTTCTTCAAGTATTTTCATTAGTTCAAATATAGGGAGAAACAATCACGGCCACAATTTCAACCTAATAATAATAATAATAATAATAATAATAATATATTATAGTATATTAAACCCTCAAAGAATGACGAATAAATGTAAAAATTTTAAGCACTACATTTTATAATTAATATATTCTCTGTTTTTATTGTGAATATTACCAAAGTATTCATCATCAATCCATAGCAAATTACTGTAATAGCAAATAAAAAATTAAATTACTGTAATAACAAAATTAACCCATGTAATTGCCTGCAAAAGCCTCACAAACACAGGAGGACATCTAGTACTTTCACATTTCATCGTGCTCCGTTTACCGCTTGAATCATCGAACTATAAAAACAGGACATCACTCAGCTCTGCTCATCATCTTCGTTTCTCAGACAGAGAGAGGGGGAGAGAGAGAGAATGGAAGTTCAGGAATCATCGGAAATTCAGGCACCGTCGGATGTTCAGGCACCATTGCTGTACCTTTGTCCTTTCTCAAGATTCCACATCAGTGAAAAAGGAGCCAAGCCTGCAAAGATAATTCTGCTGCTGATCGATTAGCTCGCATGAGAGAAAAGTACGCATTTTAGTTTTATTCTTTCACTGATATGGCTGTAATAATCTTTTTTGGGTGCTAAGAAATCAGTGGAAAAAGCTAGAAGAAGACCCTTTTTTTTTTTCCTTCTCTTTTCGGATTCAGTTTTCCTATTAGGAATTGTCGACAATTGCTTAAACATCGTTGTATTAGGAGCCCTGTTCTGGATGAATTTACTGCAGTCAAAGCCATATATTTGATGTTATCGTTGTGATTTTGATATTGTAGTTTTATGAAATTGAAATATTCGCCTTGCAATTTATGTTATTTTCTTTTCCTGATTTAACTGTGCCACTCTTGTTTGGTTGCTTAGAAAACCAGTGGAAAAATCATGAAGAAAACTTTTCTTGTTCAGTTTTCTAATTACGAATTGTCGAGCACTGCTTTAACATGGTTGCGTTAGAAGTGTTGTTCTGAATGAATTGACTGCCACTGAACCATACGTATGATGTTGTTTAGTTGCTGAGAAAATCAATGCACAAAGCCGATATTCTTGGCTATTTACTTTCCAATTGTAATTGTCAGGCACTGATTTAACCTTTCTTTGCATTCCTTGCCAAGAAGGAGAGTTGTATTCTGAACCTTTTTTAGTCATGCCATTGATGTCTCTGCCTCCACGTCTAGTATTGATTACGTTCTTTCCCTCAAATGACCTAGAAACCTCTTGTCTGCTTGCTGAGAAAATTAATAATAAAAAAAAAAAAATCTTGAGTTCTTTTTTCTTTTTCCTCCCTCCCAAATTTGGAATCCTCTACAACTGCTTTAAGTAATTTTTATTGTTTAGCCAATACAGCTAAAAGAAAATAGAGGCTTGAAGTTACAAAATGCTTTCAAACTTCCTTCTTCTTATGCAAAGCAAAGGCACTGAAAACACCTGTTACAAACTCCCAGGGGGCAGAATAAGACGTGGAGAAAAAGGTGAAATGCATTTCTCTCTGTGTCGTTCTCATGCATATTCAAATTCAGATAGGCGTCTGGGAGTTTGCCTTGATTTATTGGCCAATTATTCCAGTTATTGAAGGTCTCAAGAGGAAGTTGACCAGCATACTGGCTTTACCCGGAGAGAAACCTGATTGGAATGTTCATAACTTATTTTTAAATGCATTTCTGGCATCCATGATGCATTTACATTCATGTAGTCTTTCTTCAAATGCACTTTAGGAAACATTAAAATCTTGTACAGAACTTCATGGTGGGAATATGAGATCCAATATTCATCTTAGCAAATTCTGAAAAATTTGACCAGTACAAGGACTGTGTAGCTTGCATTTTGACCCAAGAAGAGCTGTTCTAATTAATGATTTCATTTTGGGACAGATTGGTCAATGTATTGCCATCTGGTGGAAACCTGACGATGAGGGCAAGTTTTCTCCGTATCTTCATTCCCTTATTCCTGAACTAAAGGTACATATTATTTGTAAAAGAAGTAGATAGTGTTACTAAACTTGTTTCATTAGACGTTGATTGACATGAAAATCTTATTTATGTTTCAGTAATGCAAAATGGTTTTTGTGGTTGACTTGCCTGGAGAAGGGATGAATATTGCTGTTCCAAAAATTTTCAATTTGGTGCCTATGTATTTTGCCAGCGTAGACGATAGCACTAAGGTAAGATGGCATCTTTACCAAATACCTGATATCGAGAGTCCAATGGGTTTGCAAGCACCAACATGAAATCTTGTTTTTCCTTTCTTTTCTTTTTCCCCCGGATATATGGAGATGTGACATCAGCAATCCCGGCGCAGCTGTCCAGATTTCTGTTGCACTATCACAAAGATACAGAGTAGATGATATTGTAGATGGTATTATAGATATCCAAGTGTATTAGAGCATTGAAAAACTATGACAATGACACAGAGCAGATGATATTGCTGATGTTACTGTTGAAGCAAACATAATTGCATGCGTTCTATTTTCGCTAGTTCTTACTCTTCCAATAACATTCATTGTTCCCAACCTCTACCCGTCTTGTATTGGTTTTTCTCTGTATAAAATCTTAAACGGCTTATTGAAGAATCAGAATCAGAGCAAAAATATGTTTTAGGAATTTGTCTTTGACCGTATAGTTTGTGTCATGCTTGGGTTTCTCAAAACCATGGAAGGTTAATGCTTGCTGTCAATACTTGATAGAAACGAAGCCACGTATTTATATGAACTAATCAGAGGATCTTTCCAATGACCTGAATAGGCTCATGAATTGAATTATTCTGGTTTTGTTTTTATTTTGGTGTGAAGGCAATAGTTGTCATCTAAATGTATGAACAGTGAAGTCTTGTGTATGAAGTGCCAGAAATGATTATAACCCTTTGTCATTATCATTAGTATTTGAATGGAGAGTAGTGTTGTTCCTGCTGGCATTAGTAGGGATGGTAATGGGGTGAGACAATAATATATTGGTAATGTATTATCTCACCCCGCAATTATGAAAATTTGCTCCATTTTCACCTCGTTCTTGATCGCAGGACAAATTGGTGTCCTATCCTGTGATGAGCAAGTTATCGATGATTTATGGATAATTTAAAAAAATTAAAAAAAAATTAAATTTATAAATTTTAAATATATATATAATTAATATTTAATATTCAACATAATGTAATAATATTAATTTAAAATTATACATAATTTATCTAATTAATCTTAAATTTAAAAAAATAATTAAAATAAAATAAACTTATAATAACATATATTTTTAAATATAATATAAAAATAAAAAAATAATTTATCATTTCAAAACAAGATAGAGCATCACGAAATAATATTATCTTGCTCTACGTAATTATTTCAAATTAAAATTTACTCCACTCCTTATCCCATGGGACAAAAATTTATATTAAATTTGTGCCCTCCTAAGCAAAATTCGAGATCCGAAAATTTGCCATGCCTGACCATTATCTCTTCTTTCCCTGCCATCGAGACTGCTGAGGACATTGACAGGTCTTCGGCCCTATTTCAATGGAAGGAACAACTTAGTTATACCTCTAGACTTCAATTGACTGATCTCGGAAGGAAAAACGGGATTTGTAGATATCACAATATCATGTTGTCTGTTCCCTTGTTTTCCCATGTCTTCTAGAAGCCACATTTCTGTTCTATTGCCAATACACCCAAGTTCATTATTATCCTAATATACACTAGTTTATTATTATTTTAACAACCACTTTGCACACACCCAGATTAGTTATTTTGAACCTGCGTTATTCTCCTAGGTTTAAGAGTGCATTGCTTATTCTAATTAATATAATAAGAATAATATTTACTCAAAATTTATGATTTCAGAATTAAAAATAAATGTTCAATTAATTGTCATAATTAGTTTTAAAAATCAAATATTAAATAAATTGAAAATTAAAAACTTAATTATTATACTTTAATTTTCAAGCATAGAAATAAGTCATTCAATAACGAACTTATACAACAACAAAGCTACTAGGTAGTGAGATAATGGTGGAAGTTACTAGGTGGTGAAATAGTGGTGGAAGCGTTGAATAGTCTGTTAGAGACATTAGATTTGAATCTCCCCCGGGTTAAAAAAAATTATTCAACAATAAATTGGTGAATTTTATAGTATTTATAGGATTTCAAAATCCATAAAGATGTAAAAAATTTAGAAATTGTTATATTGAAATTATCTAATCACATCCATTAAAAATTTAATAATTATAACTGAATAATTTCAATCTAATAATTTTTAGATTTATCATATCATTCTGAATTTTGAAACCCGTAAGGTGTTAAAACAAGTACTAAATAAATTATTTAAATGCTAATTAAAATAATTATTATATTATAAGAAATTTTATTTTACATTTTTAGTTTTATGTTTTTAGTATTCAATGATTTAATGGAGTTAAGTTTATAATTTTTTATTGAGATATTGCTTATTACTTGTTACAAATTCAAAAATTGAATAATAGTTATATATTACACTTGTCCCATATTAATTTTTAGTACCAGACTATCTTTTAGTGATGATTATTAATTTTATATTAAAATTCCCTCATTTCTTAATTATTTGTGATTTAGGAGTACTCAGGGATTTGGTTATGAGTTCTGAAACTAGAGTCTTGAGGGAGTCTGAAGCTACCAGGGCTTGGTTGCCAATTGTTGAAGATAAGTGTATTAGAGTTGACACTGATACAGATTATAGACCACATGATAATGCAGAGGTTACGCTCGAAGACAACATAGTTATATGGTCTAGACTTCCTGGATTTTGTTCCTCCCATGTTCATTTCGCCATGTCTCTACTTGTTGAATAGTATTTTCTCTCTAGAAACTTTTGATAGGTTAAGGGATCTTATGGGGCTACTTACTGCCTACTCTGGTGCTTGTTATTTCAGGTTAAAGAAAGAAACTAGTGATTAACTTCTAAGAGGAAAAAAAAAAATTAGACAAGTATATATAAGTGGGTCTCAATTGTTGGTGACCAACAAGATTGTATCTATTTCTCTTCAAAAAAAATTCTCACTTTGAGAATTAAATAAAATATTTCGAAAGGCAATTTGCATTTTACATTGTCTTCACGAAATATATCCTTGTTGGATAAATCGTACAATTTGAAAAAACTCATGAAATCATATTTTTTTTTAGTAAACCAACGGTAATTGGTATATAAATTACAATAACTTATAATTTCATTTAGTAAACCCTTTTTTCAGGTGAATTTTTTTCACTTCATTTCTATAAAATGTTTTTTATTAATCTTATTTTTGTAAAATATTAATTTATCAAATTTTATCCCTAAAGAATTGGAATTGAGCAAATTAATCTTTATATGGATATTAATAAAAGGATAAAATCAAACAAATTTGTATATTATTAAATAAAACTAATACAAAATATTTCACAAAAATGAAATTGAGAAAAATTAATTTTTATAAAAATGGAAAATAGAATTTACTTGTTTATTTAATATTAAAGTTATTATGTTTATAAGAATATGGCATAATTATATTTTACCCATGCTTAATTTCATTAGGAGTGACAATTCGTATTTGCATGTCAAGTTTGCATCGTGTCAAAAGTATGTAATAATATAATTAAACTCAACTGGAATTCAAATCAAATAATAATCATATCATAATAAATATATTTATTTATTAAATATGTTGAAACAAGTTAATTCATCTACTAATTTGATATTTTAAGTAATTTATTTTATAAATTTATTTGTCAAATATAGTTACTTATTTTTTCACTAACAGTATTTTTATTATTAATTAAATATTTTATTAAATTTTTATTATTATTTTATTATAATTTAAATTTAATCTATATATTATATTTGAGTAATTATAATTTAATTATTAATTATTTCTTAAATAATATTTTTAAAATTTTAATATAAATTTTTAAACGAATTGACATATTAACCTATTAAATTTTATGCCAATCTTAAATTGATTTATTTATTATTTGTGTCTACCATATTGATTTATTTATAATCTAAACTAATATGAATTTAATCTGAATTCATGTATAATTTTCTTATATTCATATGAATTGATATTAAGAAATTTTTTTATTTGTTTTAACAACCTCCTTCACGGCCCTAGATACATATTGTGCAATACATGGCATGGATGACATTTATAATTAACAAAATTAGTACATTACATCATTGATAATTTTATAAAGAATATAGTAATTATATATAATTTGTAAATTTAAAATGAAGAGATAGAATTAATGTATTTTTTAGTCACCATAGAAAATTATGAATATTAATTTTACATAGATATAAAAAAATTATATTTTACTTACATCTAATTTCGTCTAATCAATCACAATTTGGTGGATAAATTAATGAAAAACAATAGCACATAAAAAATATAAAAAATTCAGGAAAATAATCCAAAATTTTAAACAATATATATTATTATTAAAATAATTCATTAAAAAAATGAAAATCACACAAACCAAATTAACCGCCATAACTCCTTGGAAAAAGGTAACAAAACTTACAAGAGGGCGTTTTAGTATTTAACTTCCCATCGCCTTCTATTTGGCGCCCGAAACAAGAACAGAGGAATAGTGTAATCAGCTCAGCTCACACACTGATCAGAGAGACAGAGAGAGAAGGAGAGAGAGAATGTATCACCCCGGGCTCAATCTTGTTCCCGAAGCGCGTCGTCATGGCGACGAGGAAAAGCCCATGGTGAACCTTTTCCCCTACACGAGGTTTCATTTTTGTAACAAGGGGCCAAATTTTGAGAAAGATAGCTCTGCTGCTGAGCGTTTGGCACGTCTGGAGGCAAAGTACGTATTCTTGTTTTCTGTTATATTCTTTCCTTGAAATGGCTGTTACCTTTTTGTTTGCTTGCTGAGAAAACCAGTGGAAAATGCAAAAAAGAATCCTTTTTTTTCTTTCTTTTCTGGGCTGTTACTTACTTTCCTATTTGGAACTTTCTGGAACTTTATTGACTTGATGGCATTCTTGGCCAAGAAGGAGAGTTCTATCTGAATCCCCTGCAACCGATTATTCTGTGGTTGGGATTTGAGTATTTTGTGTGAAAGCCAAGATTTGGAAATTTTATATACGAAGCAGCGAAATTGAGCCTTGTGTGTTTGCCGGTGGAAAATGCACAAAGAATTCCCTTTTTTTTGTCCTCTTGGCTTTTACTAACTTTCCTATTTGAAACTTCTGGAACTGTTTTAGCAGCGAAATTGACTTGACTTGAGATTTATGTCTTGCCATGGATATCTATCGGTTACTGTCAAGCGTTTGTTATGTTCTTTTCCTAAATTGACTAGAAACCTCTTGTTTGATTGCCGAGAAAATCATTTAAAATTGCAAGAAGAAATTTTTTATCAAATTTGGAATTTTAACTACTTTAAAGTCTTTGTATTCTTAGCCAAGATGGTTCTGAACCCATGATAGGCCAACACTACACTTATCTACTGCCACCAGGAATTTAAGCAATTTTGTTTTCTGTTTCTGACGTTCTGCATTAGCCATTCATGTTTTTCTGAAACTTCATATACTTTTAATTACAAGCCATTGAATGCGAACTGCTAGTAATGTGCATCTAACAGAGATAGTATTCAAAATGTCATATTTGTCTTATGGTTGTTTTGGGGAGTAACACACGTTAGTTAGTTAAATATTGTTCATCTTGACACCAATCTGAATGGAAAGAAAAGGGCATTAAATGACTGGGATGTCAAATTCAACAATTAAAAGTTGAAAAGGGCATTAAAGAGGCTTGAAAGGAGATACTTTCTTCTTTTATTAAATACAGAGGCTTAAAACTTAGTTGGAGAGGCATTCAGCAGTTTATATGCATAGACCAACATGATTTCCCTTTATTATCATCTTACATCAACTGTTTTTGTTCATTTTTCCTTTTTTCTGCTTTAATATTGCAGCTACCGCAGAGACGGCATTAGGACTACAGTTGAAGGAATACTTGTGGTCAGTTTTTATTGTTTTTACACCAGTTACATTGTCTTGTTGTGAACAAATTTATCTTTTTGTGGCATAAGGTTAATGTTTCGAGGAAAAAACTACTACCTTTTAATGTTTTTTACCATTTTCTATACTTAAGAAGTGAAGAACAATTACAAGCAGAATTATTTCTTTACTGTATCGTGGAAATTTAGTTATGTTCAAGGCTAGGGAAATGCACATTCCCGGTTTCATTTCTCACTCGATACAGGATTTAGAAGGATGTACGGATAATACCGAATGAGATTTCTTTGTTGCAGATTGTACTTGAGTCCTCTGATAACGTTTCATATACAAAATCAAATCCTCTACTTCTGTACAGCATAGCCCAAGTACTCAGTTAATCCAAGTTTTTATGTTGGTAGAATAATATAAGAAATGACTCCGCACAATTTTGTCCATCGAACTGTCTTCTCTTTGTCACGTGAATGAAGCCACATATTTTTAGAATATGTTTGTAATGTTTTGATAGCAGCGAACGAGTGAATAAATTTTTTGCAAATTCACTAAGCCACATGCAAGATAGTCAAATCTCATAAATTCGGTGTATAACTGGATGGAATGATACCTTTTTTTTTCCCTTGATTTCTTGTTTTCAAAATCCAGGTGAGTCGCAACGACAGGTCTGCCTACCTTCTTTTACTGCAAGATGGAGCCTCTTTCAAACTCCCAGGAGGCCGCCTGAGGCATGGAGAAAATGGTGAATTTTGTGATAAATACCATGTATCTCTCTCTCTTTCTTAGACGCACACTGACATATGTATTGGCCAATTATTCCAGCAATAGATGGTCTGAAGAGGAAATTGACAAGCAAGCTGGGTTGTATTTTACCTCGACATCATCATGATTGGCAGGTTTATAACTTAGCTGAAACGTGTTCTTCAGTCGTAGCAGGAAAAAATAAAAAAAGAAGTTGATGAGTTGGCATCGTGTTCATGAACAATTATTGAATTATAGAAGTTCCAGGCAAAACAATTACATTGAAAATGATTGATTCCTTATTCATGAAGGACGTCTAACCAATCTTTGCAATCAACCTTTTTTGGTTATCTATGTTACTTTAATTGCTTTTCTGGCATTCGTGATGTATGTGCATCTGTGTGATCAAGCACAGAATTTTCCTCAACTCTAATTTTAAAAATATTTAAATGAGTAAAACGTAGCTGCATGTGGACCAGGGAAGTCCTTTCCTAATCAATGGTTTCATTTTGTGGCAGATTGGTGAGTGTGTTGCTACCTGGTGGAGGCCGGACTTCGACAGTGAATTTGTTCTTGATCACAATATCCCGGATCCTACGGTATATTCTTGTTTATATAAGAAGAAATAAAGAGACAAAGTTATCAGACTTGTTTCATCAGGGGATTGGCTGACATGAAAATTTTCTCTCGTTTCAGGAATGCAAGAAGGTTTTCATTGTTCACTTGACTGAAGGAATGCATATAGCTAAGCCAGAAAATTTGAAGTTGGTTTTTGTGCCCTTCTTTTTTATCAAAGAACATCCGGAGGTAAGATGACATCTTGCCAATACCACGTTTACAAGCTTTGCTTCCTGACGTAAGGAATCAAATGGAATTCAAGGACTAACATGTAATCTTGTTTTGCCTGTTTTTCCAGTTATTTGGACCAGTGATATCAGAAATCCCAAACCTGCTGTCCGAGGATATGTTCGAAGTTCATCAATATTATAGGCACGTCCCATTGACTTTAGGGTTGTGAAACTAGTATCTTTAGGGAGTCTCAAGTTCACCAAGTCTTGGTTCCCAATTGTTGATGAAGATGATAAGTGTATAAGAGCTGACATTACAATGATACATACTATAGACCACATGATAGTACGGAGATGACATTCGAAGACAACACAATTAAATGAGTTCTTTAATAAATGAAAGCAAATTGAATGCATGATCTGCACTAGGCAGATTTTTAAAGAAGTCAGACATACCTATTCCACTTTCCCATGTTTTTACTCTTCCAATGTTCATTTTCCCGTATCTCTACCTGTCTCGTTGATTTAGCTTTTCTCTCTTGAAAATCTTGAAGGATTAAAGGATCAAAGGCTGCTGCTAACCGCCTCCCCCTTTGCTTGTAATTTGAAGGGGTATATCAAGTGGAAAAGATATTTTTACATGAGTGATAGAAATTACATGAGAGTGATGGAAATAAATTGTAACTATAAGATTTTGTACTGATGACCTAGGATTAAAAACCTTCTTACTAGAAAATCTTGGGAGGGAGGGAAGTTGGCCTTGTGATTGATACTCTAGTCCCCACTATCATCCAGGGACATGCCCTTGGGGGAGAAATCTTTGAATTTAAAAAGGAAATTGTCTTCTCTCACTTTTAGGACACAGTACGGTAATTTTGTTAATCATAAAGCATATAAATAACATGAAAAATCCTTTACTCATACACAAAGCAACTTCTATCTTCATTGTAATTTTAATCCCAAAATTGAACTGACTTCCTTTCTAGACTATCAAAACTAAATGCATATAAGAATTTGTCAATGCACCTAAGTAAATTTGCATCCGTTTATACTCTGAGCAACTGGCTGATTGAATTTGAAAAGTGGAAATAGGCCTAGTATTAGGGCACTCCAAAATTTTATTACCACCTAATGAATGGACCTCCGTTTATGGCAATCAACTGAGACCAAGCCCTTTTTGCCAGCTAATAAGTAGTGCGTGTAGTGATGAGAGTCGCAACGATTTATAAGTATTAAAAAAAATGGATTTTGACACTACACTGAGCAATATCATCCCTAAATTATGAAAAGATCCTGCATGAAGTTCATTCAACATAAAATTATTTAGTTACTATAGCACAAATACAGCCGAAGATGGTTTTATACAGATAATTGGCTTCCCGATACTAAAATGGGGAATGCCTCACAATCCAAGGGTTTCAAGAGCCAGTTGTTAAAAGGCGGTTTCCCTTTGAATAATTTGGAAGCTAAACAGTATTTTGTAGCCCCTTCCTGCAGAAGAACCGTGCAAGACAAGTCAGGCGATGACAAATCATACTCCAAATTAATCACAGATCAAAATGTGGGAACATTACATGATACCTTCAGTTCTCGATAAGTAATCCTATTGGCCAGAAAACTGGATAAGCACTCATGTCCCAGTGACAAGAAAATCTCCAAAAGCCTCTTTCTGAGATATGTATAAAATAAACATACTTAATTCTCCACAGGTAAAATTTCATGAATAATACTAGTCAGCTTACTTGCATAAAGATGATTCTGTTGATGGATAGAGCGCCCCCTTGGCAGAGGTGCCTTGCTTTCTTCCAGTAGTTCCTAGAATGACTTCATGCAAGCCACATTTATTCCAACAAATGGAATACCTGCAAAATTTAAGCATTCAGCGAGACTGCAACATCAAACCATAAAATTAGCATGAGCACTAATAATTTGTCAATGCTTGATGCAACTACCCGCATGTCAAAGTGTTTGCAGCACTCTCGTTATGCTGAAAGTCCTTTGGGGGTACAGGGGCTACTTGAAATTCTGGCTATGACATCAAAAACACATATGATCAGTATCCTGCTCACTTTTCTAATTAACTATAATGCTAGATTTTCCACAGACCTGGTTCACTAGAAAGGGACTTGTTATCTCATCTGACAAATGTAGGATTCTGTCATACAAAGCTCTTTTCAAGTTATCCTCAAAATTAAATTTCTCAGGACTGTTATGGGGTCGTCCAACAGTGATTGAAGAAACATAAACAGGTTGAAGAAAATAGGAAAGCAAAGATCCTGAAATAATAGAAACAATGTCACTACACTCAACTTACATACCGTAAGAGTTAAGAACCAGCATATTCTCTTTAGAATCATCAATATTAATCAAAACTCCCACATAGATAACTTATCAGATCTGCACAAGTCCCTAGTTCTTGTTTGTCACATGTGGCTATGTTTTGTCATAGCTTTTAACAAAGCTGACCTACCTCAACCCTTACCCTTCTATTAACAACTAACTTATAAACATATAGGCACTACTCAAGCAAAATGTCCAAGCCATTTGAAAGAACAGAGGCAAGTGTCAGAAATCAAATCATCTAAGTAGAGAAGTGACTGAGACCTTATTTCTAACCTTTAAGCTCACAGCCATTTCATGAACAATTAAGCACTACTCGTGCAAATTGTGCACGTCAGCATGTGTAAGAAATCATTTAAGTAAAGCTATGATTGATATGAAAGATGGCATAAAAACAAATACTTGCATAGACCTCAGGGCCAAAGTATTCAAATGAAATATTCAATTGTAAAATTAATTCCGACCAAGATTGGTCAACCTCATGCACAGATTACTTTGAGGGAAGAAGAAAAAGCCCGATGTCATATCAAGAGCTTGTATACTCATGACTTGTGTCTTACTCTCACCCAACAGGAAAAGGCTAGTTGTTAATTTTGCTGTCCATATGTCAGTTTGTGGAACTCACATGCATTGGAGATTGTACTTTTCAATTTTCAAAGCATTGGAAAATGTAATTGCACTTTTAATATTAAACGAGAGGATGGACACATGCTAAGATTGGAGTATATATATTTCTCTTATTAGGATATCTAACCTTGAACACCAACAACATTCCAACGAGCTATCTTGTCAGAGCAACTAACTGACAATGTTGTATCACCACGACCTGGCTTCCTTTGAACCATCCCAGTTTGTTTTGAACCGTTATCTGGAAATGAATGAAACACCTTCTCTTGAGTGTGAGGGAAAAAGGAAAATGAAAAAAATAGCCAACTATATATTCATTTTAGGAAAAGAACAAGAAGGTGAACACATTAACCAGAAAATTTGGCAAATTTAATAATTAGAGCTTTATATATAAAGAATCTGGAAAATCTTTTATGCCAATAAAGCTCTTGTGAAAAACTTTTCTCATCCATTAAGGAGAAACTAACCTAAACCTACTTATAAGTACATTATTTCCCCTTTAATAGTAAACTAAGCAACAGGACAGACTCCTCTATTGTTAAAAGACCAAACAAATTTGTACAAATCTTGGCCAAAATCACCACCAAACTAGTGTAAATTCGCCTATCACTATAGATCAGAGGGAAGATTTGCCACAGCAGACAACTAAAACGGTCTATTCATTGAATATTTAGCTTACCCAAAAGTGACGGCGAACCAGTTTCTCCTAAAGGCACATTATCCAAAGGAGAAAGCAGTGAACTTGGTGAAGCATCCCCGCCTACAGAAGGCAGTAGAAAAGTCATTATGGAATGAACCAAACTCACTTGATCAAAACTGAAGTAAGAACGTTAGTAACTGATGGGAGAAGGGCATAGGGAATGGATGAATGATGACTTAGAATTACATGGTAGCTGTGATATGTACATGTGCAATTTCCAGCCTCTTTTCATAGTATATTTTTTTATATTGACACAGGTTGGATCCACCTCAAATGGTAAGTTGCCACCATCAACTTTCAGCCGTCTACTTCTACTGCCATGTATATGCGCATTACAGGTTTCAGAAAGATGTTGAATCTGTGTATAGAAGAACCTGGTGTGAATAGAAAAGAATGAAACAATATCACTCCCAACAGCAATGCAACTTATGAGAACACAGTGCATTAACTTCCATGAAACCATGAAAAACCACTGACCAACTTTGAAACTTTTCGAAGTTTAACAAAAGAAAAAACATTAAACTAAGCTGCTAAGGAACATATATATATGCTACCAAAATTGGCATGGTTCAAAATAATATATATACATGTGTGCATATATATATAAGGAAATGATACATTATACATGAAATTACATCATAACAAGAAATCAACAAGAATCCAGAAATTGCAGCCCATATAAGAAGCGGCAAAATAAAGCAGATAAGAGCAAAAACCTTATCAAAGCTCTTCGTGCTATAATCTCAGCATGGGAATCATGGACAACGTCGCCATAAGGTCGTAACCGCGAGCGGCCAATACATTTCGTCCCCGTTCCCAATGCAACAACTTCCAAATCTGCAAACCCATATTAAGGCAATGACCTTTCCATCTTAAAAGTTATTTTTAACTCAAATTCCTTACGCGTAGTTAGAAATCAAGGAAAAATTCATATTTTAAACCAAATCCAGCACTGCAATCGAGCAAGAAAAAAATCACAGAAAGTGAAGCTGGGAAAGAGAAATAGTGAGGAAGAGTGGGATGAACCATTAGAAGGAGAAGAGAGAAGGAAAGCAGCTAGGACTGTAACTTCGCGTCCTTGAGGCTTTCCTTTCTTCGGAAGAGAATTATACAAAGCAAAAACTTTTTCTGCTACAATGCGTCCCCAACTGGGTTCATCGGAAGATGGAATTGCCGACGACATGTTTGATGAAATGCGAGTACGCGTCGTCAGAGCAGTCAGAAGTTTGAGCAGCTATGGTTGGTCTACCGAATGGTTTGGACTGGCTGACCCGAAAACCCGAAGAAGTTTGGGTTTCCAGCTGGGCAAAATACACTTTAGCCCACTCAATTAAGGTCTTGTGCCGTATAATACCCTAAATTTTCAAAACCTACAAGTAACTTCCCTAAAATTTTGTAAAAATGGAAAATATTAGTTTTACTATTAAAGGTAATAGTTTTCCCAGACAAAAATTCACAATTTTTAAAACTAATCATCATGCATGCCCATCGACCCACAAGTTATGTATAAACCTCAAATATGTTACAAAATGAATGGCAACTAAATTTGACTAATAAGAATATCATAAATCCATGAAAGAATTCCAAAACCTTGAAAAAGGAGAATGACAAACACTGCTTTTTGTAAGAAAACATAAAAAAATTGGCTTTACTGTCAATTCAATTGTCTTCATAGTTGGTGACTAGTACTAAAAGTCATGGGTAATGTTTACACTAATTCCTATCTATTTTCAAAAGCCAATGCATATTAATTTAATAAATTATTCAGTTTCATCAAACAATCTTCAAGTTTTCCAACTGAGTTTGTCACTACAAGTCGTATTTTCTATTGGATTGTTTTGTAGATAAGAATTAGAATTAAAGCATTTCCTCTTTGTTTTTGGCTTTTGCTTTTCTCCTTCGCAACAGAATGATTTAAAATTTTCTTTGAACCGGATGCAAACACCAAGATTTTGTAGAATAGGAGTTATAAGATTATGAGTCCACACCAAATGATTGTTTGAAAAGTAGTCATATTGTATATTGCTTAATCTAAATCCTAAAAGATTTGATTTTATCTCTTGTTACTCTTGCAAATATTTTAATTAACTTATTTTTAAGTTAACAAAGAGGCTGATAAAAATAATTTTGGCACATGAATAATGAACTCTTAGGATAATAACAGTTACAATAGTTCTTAATTAGTTCTTTGCACCAATTAGTTAGATATTAATATTTAAAGCGCATATTTTATTTTTATCTTTATCAAACTCAACTAATCAATTGAGCTTGAATTTGAATATTGACTTCATTTATCATAGTTCATCCTTACTATGAACTAGATGTTAGGCTAGAGCATTGATATATGCTTGGATACAGTTTCTATTTAGTTTTTCATGATAATTTTCTATTATTTAAGTTTTTCATGATCATGCTCTGTTATTTATTGTTACTTATTTGTATTTTGTTCGACATGTGCTTATCATATGCTGACCAATTTTCGGATTGCCATTACCATGGACAACATATCTAAGAAGCTCACATTAGTTTTAACTAGAGACTAAGGACTTGTTTGTTTATTGGTTTTAAAAACAATAATGTATTTTTTTATTTTTGAAAATAGAAAAACTTGTTTAAGAATATGTTTTTAGAATCTATTTTTAAAAAATGTTTTACGAATGTACAACTTAAAAATTAAAAAAAATAACCTTTAGAATTTTTTTAATGTGTTCTCTTATCCTTGATGTTAATTTTATAATTAGATGACATATTTTTTTATTTACAATATTAAAACCCTTTAATATTTTTTAATAAAAAAATAGTTTAAAATTTTTTTAAATAAATTTAAAAATATAAAAATAAAAAAATATCCAAATGCAATTTAACTTTTTTTTTTTAATTTTTACCAAAGTTCATGGACATTATTTATAGAAATTGAAAGTTGATAAGAATTATTTGTTGCAGGCCCTTGATTTAAGGAGCTAAATTGCATTTTACCCTTTCAAATTTTAATTTTGAAGCCAGGTTGGATCATGATGGTGTTTTCTTTTGATTAAATTACCATCATAATTTTGTCTTCTGATAATATTGAAGGCATTTAATCTTCCTTAAAAAAAATTCTATTTTAATTTTTCAAACACTAAAATAGAAATGAATGATTCCATCGCTAGCGATTTCAAGAGATCAGATAATTTATAAATAATATTGTAAACCTTGACATGTCTTGATTTTGAGGTGAGATAATTTATTTTACTTTTATATATTTTTATTACAAAAAATAAATTATTGAGAAAAAATTTACTGAGTTTAGAATAAAAATTCCTAGTGGGCACACAAACCTTTAACAGAGTTCCATGATAACAGTTATTGGAAGGAAAATGAGTAAAATAACTTTATTATGTCAATAAAAATGTAGAAATTATATGACTAAGAAAGTCCCAAATTTGGCTACCACATATAAATTAAAGAAACTATATCCTTGAGGAAAATATTATATTCGAATTATGTTATAAATAGTTGGGATGAAATTCAGTTGAAATAATGGTTTATTCCTTATTATATATTATCAAATTTAAAAACATTAATCGTTAATTCTGCATTGTTTTTAACTTTTTTTTTCTTTTTTGTTATAAACAAGAGAAAAGTAGCAAATGCCACCAACTAAATTATTGCATGCACAATGTCCATGAAATATATCACCTAACAAGATCACTTAAAGACAGTCAAACTAGAATAACCATAATAGTCAATTATGCAAAAAAATATGCATCCCCCAAGAAATTGGCTACAATAAATTTTCAGCCAGTCCCTGGTAATGTATATACATAATCCTTAGCTAATCCTTAGACAATATACCCACACAAATTTAAATACGCACTAAGTTATTACATTTTTTTATAAGTTTAAATTTGATCCATTTGTCGATGTAAAAAATTTTACATCATTAATAAACAGGTAAATGATAAATTATTAAAAATAATAATTTGTACTAAAAATAAGAATATTTTAATAATTTTTATTATTGTGATAATACATGAATATATTATAGTATAAAATTGATTTATATTGATAATAAATCAAATTTAAAATAAATTGTTCGCATTTGACTCTCTCAAGCCTAATATTTTATTTTTTTTAATATTTAAATTGAATCAACTTGATCCATACTAATAACTTTGAATACATTAAAAATTGAAAATTATAATTATCACATAGAACTCAAACAAAAATATTTATATTAGAAATAATTAGAATGAAAATTAGTAAGTTATATAACACTAATGATTAAATTAGGATATTTATGCACCATAAGTGAGTCAACTAATTTGTAATTTTCTAATATAATAGTGTGAATGGCTTACCATAGATAATTTATAGTATTACCTCATATCATACATTCAGTTATAATAAACATACATGTAATTTTTTAGTTTTAAGGTCAATTTTATAATTTTTTCAATTGTTCACAAAAAATTTTCTATCTACCTCTTAGATCAATCTTATATTATTTACAATTGTTTGTTGGGAATTCCCCTTCTAATTTTTAGAGCATCGCTCCATTACAATTCATAATTCTCAAAGTCATTACTCTAACACAATTCATAAGTTCCAATGCCATCCATGGCATAATTTGTAGATAATATATATACATGAGAATGGTAGATTTTATTAACAAAACCCTTATGATATAATTAATATTCTAATCATACCCTATGATATGCAATCATGATATGTATAGTTGATATCTATGGTGTCCCATTGTGGTGAATCCTATCATTATTCATTGGTATATGATTCATAATAAATACTCATCATGCATATGATTTGTGATGGGGGAGTTATATATTCTCAGTAAAGGAGGAAAGACATGTTTACTAGTAAAAGGAAAAGATTAGTGATCTTAGGTCTAGGTTGATAAGAGATAAGGCTATACTAAAAATATAAAGAGAAATCCTAGATATCAACTATAACTATTCAATAATTTTTTACTTAAAGCTACTAAAATCATTCTTTATATTGCTATGCATTGTGTTCTAATATTAATATCTGATTGACTTTGGATGTTTCTGTTTGATATGAATGTAATTAAGTTTTGTTAGTTATTTGAGTGATTGATGAATACCAAAGATGGGTTGTGTGTGAAATTAGTATTTGTGATAATGTTTGGTGAGTATGTGATTATGAGTTTATATTTTTATGAATGATTATTGTTGAACTTCAAAATGGAAATTACGAGAATAATTGGGAAGAAAATTAGTAAGTTATGTAACATTAATGATTAAATTAGGATGTTTACACACCATAAGTGAGTCAACTAATTTATAATTTTCTAACATAATAGTGTGAATAGCTTACCTAAGTTGTAAAACCATCAAAATTTATATGTTAATGAAGACATTATATATTTGATCTATGAAAATTATCAATAGAGATTTTTTTATAAAATAAATTGTAGTCCCATCAACATTTATATTTTAAATATTAGATGGATTGCAATCGTAATTAAACTTTTTTTAAAACTCAGTTGAAACTGGAAGATCTTAGATAAATATTATACTTTTAAGTATTAACATTCAAATATTGAAAGATAGTAAATAATTTATGATATAAAAATAGATTTACAAGTTATAATTCGTTGGTGCTTGAATGATAAGTAGGCATTGCTTAAACTTTTCTTATCTTAAATCTTTTGATTTAATTCTTTTGTGGTTATCTAATCTTATAAAACTCATTATGACATTTTTGGGAAAAAAATAGTGAAAACATTAAAAGGTACATGCATTTCAACTATCCACGTTAAAAGAGAATTAAGTACAACATATGTTGCGTAAGATTGGAATGCAGATAGCTTATAGTAAAGTTATTTTCCCTTTCTTTTTCTAAGTGAAAAGATTAGTGTGACAAGCTTCTTGTTAGATAAAAATTTAAAAATAGAAAGCATGTAAATTTCATAATTATGGAATTCCTATATTTTATTAGTCTATTTTTCTTCTGTTGAGCTAAGAATTTTCATTTTTCTCAAAGTAAGATATAGAATGTTTCAACGTAAAGGTTAAAGAGTCTCAAAAAGTGCAGAACACCGTTTAAGAGCATATATTTTAGTTGATTTGAACCAACAAAGTTACTATTTGAAGATTTTCTTTGTTTGGGAATATTTGGAAGAAAGAGATAATAGTAGACCCTATGGATAGCTTGTAAGCAGGGGGAATAATTTGAATTGTGAATAATTTGAATAGTAAAAATATTGTATACATCTTGAGAATATTTGGTAACTACTTTTTTTATTAATTTTTAGGTAACCAAGGCTACTTTAGTTGAATGACTTAATTAATTAGTTATTTTTAATATTTAATAAATAACTAATTGAATCAGATTATTAATTTTTTAATCAATTAATTTAAAAAAAAGTTAGTGAACTCAATATTTTTAAACAGTTGATTCATTATATATATATATATATGTATATATATATATATATATAAAGTTAAAACTACAATTAAATTTATAATAATAATAATAATTTTCTTCCATTATTTTTTAAAAAGTGCTATGTATAGGAATCGAAGACTAAAATCTTAACATAAGATAATTATGACTCAATCACTACAGGTTCTTTATAAATAAAAAAATAATATTTTAACTTTTTATTAATTAAATTTAAATAATAAAATTAATATTTTAACAAAATAATTATTATAATATGTTAAAGATATCATTATATAATTATTTAACAAATTTTAGTTCTTTTCATTTTAAAAGTAAAAATTAATAAAATTAATTTATACACATAAATAATAAATATATATACTCAAAAAAATTATATCCTTATATATTATTTTACATATAAACACCTAACAATGAATAATTAATTTTATCAAATATTTTTATTTAAATGGTTGATATTATTAACTAGTTAAATCAATTAATTCAATCACATATCAATTAATAGTTAATTGAATTAATTAACTAATAATATAATCAGTTAATTTTTATTGTATAAGAGTTACCCCTCGTAGGATGTTTATAAGTGGTCGAGCAATTAATCAAATAATTATTATAATTTATTATTATCTTTCGATACTAAAATAATTAACAAAACAGTTTATGAAACTTTAATGATTGATTCAATGGACAAACAACCAACAAATTAGTGCAATTAGCAATCGCAAAATGAGGAAAGCCACCTCATGATGATTATTAAGACCAGCACAGACAAGGATTGTAATACTTTACAACTCATTTCTCTTCAAGCTTAGGCACTTTCCCATCTTTTTAAGGCAAAGTCTTGGACACTTGATTTTATTCCTCGCCTCTCTTTTTTGAACAAAATATTTTTATTTAATAATTGCTACTTATGAGAAAGAGCACAACAAATTGGATTAGATAATTAAGTTCGTATTAACTGTCACAACATAATTAATTGTGGAATTTCTTTACTTTGTTATAAATGAGATGGACCATCTACTTTCCATAAAGGAGGAGAAAATTCTGGCTTTAGTTTATTTGAAAGGAAGGAATTAGAAAGGCGTGCATCATTCTCAAAAACTTTCAATATTAAGATGTTATTTGATATACCGTATAGTATAGTATAATAATATAAAGATAACTGAATAGTATAATATTTATAGGATAAAATATTATATTATACAACATTTGATTTATAATAGTATAAGAAATAGATTTATATAAAATTATCATATCTTATATTTGTTATCATATTTTATAAGAATATGTAAAATTAAAAAAATAAATAATTTAACAAAAATACCTTTATATATATGAAAAAGATGTATGAAAAAGGAGAGAGAAAAAAAAGATTTTTTATATAAACAAGAGAAACTTTTTTCTAATAAATAAAGGAGGTAAAGTCATAAAATAATTTTTTTTTAATTTTAACAATTCCTAATATTTGTCATAATACTATACTATTATCCTTTATTTTCTCCTTTAAAAAGTGGATAACCTTCTATGAAATTAGACGTATAAAAAGAGACTTTCAAAAAAGTTATACAATCCATTTAAAAATTTAAGATATTGTATAAACTCCTTTGATTGCATAGTTTATTTTATACTATCGAATCTTATATAATATATCAAATGGCACCTAAGGATTTTATGATAATATAGTATAAGATATCATAAATAAATATGATACACAATAAGTGATAATGATCAAAATGTTAAGCTAAACCACAATCAGTTAGTTTAGCCTAATAGACATGCCATCAAGTGTAATCTTAGCTCTTATGTCAATTTGACGTAGTTAGAATTGATTTATATGTCTATCATCCAATCAAAATCATACTTGATACTTGCTATTAGTCTTATGAAGGGCTTATAATGATCATTAAAGCTAATTATATCTCATTAACGCTTGTAACTTATCATTATATCACATTATGACTAATGTTCAACTACATGTAAATAACAATCATGAAAATTCATCATAACTCATGTCCACCTAAGTGTATAAACAATCAAGGTGTGCTCATCTAATATAATTAAATGACTCTTGATTATTACTATCCCAATCAAGTATAAACAATCAAGGTATGCTCATCTAATACAATTAAATGACTCTTGATTATTACTATATGAATCAAGTATTGATTTAAAAATTAAAGTACATATGGTAGGCTACTCCCATTGTATAGTTTTAACCACCTATTTGCTATCTTATATAGGTATCTTAGTAAATCAGCCATTTTTTAAAATTATCAATAAGATAATAAAAAGATAATATGATTATTGTATTTCTCAAATTTCATAATTAGAACTAGTAGTCATTTGTTTTACATTTATTATAATTATCCGTTCATCTTTCTATACATAATGCTAAAATAAATAATGAAATAAATTGAATATAACTAAAAACTAAACATGTACTTGAATTATCAAGGTGAGATTTAAAAATTAATTTTAATATTTTTATTTATTTTATTATAATGAATGAATAAAAGGACAAAAATTAGAACAAAAGTAAAAATAACAAAATAAATTTAAGTGATGTGATAATTACTATTTTTATAAATGAGAAATTAAATATTGTATTTACTGTTGATATATAATTGTATAAGCAATTTGATAGTATGAATCATTTCTTTATTATCAAACATGTTTACACAACATGGTATCAAACGTAGGCTAAAGATAAAGGGAATGTGAAAATGATAAATTTTATCATAATTCTATCTTATCGTAACGGATTCACAAAAAGATGATTAATTTGTTTTGCATTTATTCTAATAAATAAGTGGGTTGGATAATGTTATGTTAACGTGGGTAAAGTTTAAGCACTCACTTAAGAAACAAGATACCATTTAGCTATATTTTTTTTGGGCCATAATTTAGCTATATTTTCATTTCATATGAATAGAATGTACTGACAACCTAAAGATTCACCTAATAAACATGTAATGCGACTTGAGTAGAAGTTTTTACATATAAAAATGTTATGGACTAAAAACTTCCTTAGATTAAAGATTTAAATTAAGGATGTGTTTGAATATATTTTTATTTTGGTATTTTTAAAAATTATTTTTAAATTAAAGAAAAATTAAAATTAGAGAGTGATTAATATTGTAAATAAAGAAATATTTTATTTAATTACAAAAATAATATTTAAAATAATAAAATAAGTTCAAAAAATAATTAAAAGTCATTTTTATTTTCTTATTTTTAAGTTACATATTTAGAAAAAAAATTTAAAAATAGATTCTGAAAATAGGTTGCTAAATAGGTTCTTTTATTTTTAAAAATAAAAACAAAAAATTATTTTTAAAAATAGAAAATAAATAGATCCTAAATTTTTATCAAATTTATTTTTAATTAAAAGTTTTTACTAATTTTATCCTTATAAACTTAAAATTTCTTAATTTTTAATTATTTCATATAATAATTCAATATTTTATCTTATATATGGAAGGATTAAAATTTGAAAATTTTTAACTTAGGATTAAATTAATACAGTTTTTTAGTTAGGGAAGAAATTAGTAAAAACTCAATGTCATAGAAATCAAAATAGATTGTTAGTCAAATGTTATACATATAAAAAATGAGATTCAAATTTTTTATATTCATTAAATTGAATTTTATTAATTCATTATATTATTTTATATTTAATGGCATTCCATAATTTTCATTCAAAATTCAATTTTTATTTTCAATGTATATATAATCATTGCTATTTTACAATATACTTTAATAATTTTTTAATGTAAACAAACATCATAAGAATGACTGATAAAATTCCTTCTTGTGTTGAAACCTTATCCTATATTTGCAAATTATAAAAATGTTAAGCCACATGTACACTTAATTTTATATTATTCACACACAATAAAAGAATCAAAGGAGGACAAAGCGCGTATCAAACCTTTTTTATTCATAAATGATTACCCTGATTACTTAATGTAAAATTAAAGTTGAAATGGGATTTGAAATTCTATTTATAATATTAACGTAACTGTATCAATTCATAAGTATGAATTTGATACACACAAAAATAGTGCACTATGTATCAATTCATTGAATTTCAAAGGGTAAAAACAATGCATAAGTAATTATATCATATTTTGTTAGATGTACAAAGTGCAACAAAATCCAATATGACATGAATTTGCAGTTAGAGTATTACGGGTATTTTAAAAAATTTGCCACTCTCTTCAAAAATTTCAATAGATTATTTTATGGTGGTAGTGATGAATTCACTAAATTTATACATTCAAAAATTTAGAATCAAATTCAAAATGTAAAGACAAGATAAAAAAAATTAAACGTATCAAAAATTAAATTTTAAATATTTTATATTTATTAGATTTAATTTTGGATAATATTATAGAGAACTTAACCTCTTAAAAGATTCAATATTTTACTATTAAATTATTTTTTAATATTAAAATAAGCAAATTAAATTTAACAATATAAAATTTAACCTATTAAATATAACTCATCAATAAAAATACTCAATTTTTTTAAAAATTGAACTCTGCATTACTTTGAATTTTATAAATTTATCAATCATTTAATTTTTAATGATAATTCTTAATTTATATTTAAAATTTAATTTTAAATTTATTTTTTACATATAATATTATTGTAAGATGAAATCTTTAATAAAATGCCAAATGCCATTAGAATTATAAATGCTCACAGCTAAAAAATGTTTCAGTAGATGATATTTGTTAAAAAAAATTAAGTGAATATAACGTTATTTGAACAATAATCCTTTTAGAAAATAAAATCAAAAGTCAAATACCACCAACTTTGCTGTTCTATGCTCGATCAGGAAGATGAATAAAATACAAAGCGACATGATTGAGATTTCTACGGTCTACAGATCATCTTAAGGGACCCACTTTTGAGGGACAGGCAATATAGGCTGGACCCCGCGTGAAGCGCCGTCGTTCAGCAACTTCTTAAATGATACGCGGTCGTGTAATAATATCAAGCAGGCAGCTTGCTGTACACGTGGCACCGCCTCCACTCGGCGTTACCTGTATTACCTGTCGGCAATATCGGGCAATTATATTCTACGCTAATCCCAACTTACTCTCAGTACACCCATCCCATAAAAACTGTCGGATAGTTTATCATCTCAAATATTTCCAATAATACCCGCGATCAACGGGTCTCTAAAGCATATTGCCGACACGGATTAGTAGTACGACGTCGTTTAAGACCGTTGGCTTTGTATAAGAGACGCAGCTTGTTCAGCTCGAAATGAACGTCGCAGATAAAACCGGAACTTTTGACTCTGAAGTGTAACTAAAGCGGAAAGCAATGGCTGAGCTGCAAAAGAAGACGGAATCCGATGTGGCTCCGGCTCCCGTTGCGGCGGTGCCAGAGCCTACTGTGGTGGAAGGGCCACCGGTTGAGAAGAAAGCACCAGAACCAAAAGCAGCAGATGATTCCAAAGCTCTTGCTCTGGTTGATAGTAAGTTTTATTATTCATATGACCTTTTCCCTATTGGTGGCATTCCGGGAAAATGTTATAGGTTTCTTGGAAAATCGAAATCCCTTCACGACTGTTTAGTGTGTTTTTGAGGATAGTGTTTTACTTTTGCTGACTGGTTGTTTGGTTCCTGGGAAAGGGTTGGGAAATGATCGGAGAGTAAAGTTTTCTTTTTCTTTTCTTCTTTTTTTTTTTTTGGTTATTTATTTGTCTAAAATTTAATAGTTAGCTTTGAGATTTATCGAAATACAAAAGGGAGAAATATTAAGAATTTTAATACTAAGTAAAAATTTTTACAGAAATTAAATGGTAAGTTGTCATTTTCTCTCTCGTTTTTTTTTTAATTATGATTTTTCTCTCTTGTTTTATATTTTTGAGATTTGGTTAATTCATAGCTCTCTAATTAGTGATCTTTGAGAAGGTTCATATATCTGCAAGTCTGTGTAATATTTTCTCAGTCCGGTAATCATTCAATAATCTTTATAAAAAATCTATGCTTTTTGGTCTGCAGAAGTTGGCTTGATAATCCTTTCTCTTGATGGATTGTTATTTGTTAGAGACGTAAATTATACGTACAATAGTTCCTTCTAATATAGACTATATGCAGGTCAACAACTGTAGGAATTTATTTTGTGTGTGAAAAAAAAAAAAAAAAACTATAGGTTCGTTTTTAATTATTCCAATTACACAGAAGTACATAGGCCCTGGTTCAGCTGTAATTCTTTTTCTAAATAATGCATATATTATCATAATTTTTTCTATATATCCAAGAAATAATTTCTCCATTTTTTTTTGTTAATTAAATATTTTCTCCACCTTGCCCACGATAGATGTTGTCATTGGGCCCTCAACGTGACCTTGAAAAATAATTGTGCCCCCATGTTTTGAGCAAAATATCTGTATAGTCCAAACCATATCACTAACACGACTTTTTACTTTTGTCCAATAAAAAAATGACTTACAATTCTGAATATTTTAAAATTATAAAATATAATTTTTAATACGTGTGAATTTCATAAAATTAATATATAAATAATTAATTTGACAATTAATTTATTCGGAAGAAATGAGAACATGTGTTAGAAATGAAGTATACAAATATATATATAGAGAGAGAGATAGATAGATATATATATATTTTTTTCAAAGATGCTTCAATTTATATGGAAGGTATTTCTAAACTTTATCCATGCCAACCTGGCTTGGCTGTGTGTGTTTAATTTGTTCAAAGACAAAAAAAGACAGTTGGCATCCTACTTAGAATTCAAGCATTATGAGTGATATCCCACATTCTTTCATATATTAATTACTTTGCTTACAAATTATTTTCATCGTGGCAATTGTATCATTCATATCTGCATCTATTTTATTTCTTTCTACTCTTTTTCTCTTGGAAATGCCTTGTGCACATAACAAAATCTCACAAAGGCCATACACTGTCCCTCTGAACTATATTATTCTGAATTATATTATTGTTGTTTGTAATAGGGTCTGATGGTTAAGAATATTCTTCTTCCCTTTTAGAAATGTTATTTACAAATAGCCCAATCTCACACAGGCTCATGCACAATCACTATGAAATATATTACTGTACAATCACTATGAAATATATTACTGTCATTTATAAGAAAAATAGTGTAGACATAGAAAATAAATTTTAAAATTAAGTTTCAAATATTTTATATTCATAAGATTGATTTTTATAAATTTATTTTACCATGCTATATTTAATAATAATCATTGATTTCGATTTAGAATTTAATTTTGAATTCTATTTTTAATATATATAGCATTACTATATTTATAATCCTCAGGGTTAAAAGTAAATGTGTAAGAATTGTGTGAGAGGTTTTTGTATGTCCACATTATTCCATTCCTTTTGAAGATTTGTTTTTTTTTTTTTTGGACTAAATTATATTGATTTTATTTGAGATTTGACTTGTTTACATTGATATCCCTTACTCTTTCAAAATTTACACATTCATCCCTTGGAACATTTCTACTGTTGTGAATTGCAATGATATTAAATTTTTAAACTGTAATTCCTTCTGTAAAGTTATCTCTGTGATTAGAAGATCATTTTCTTATATTTTTATATATAACTATGTTGAAATATTTATATGTAAAAGTATAGAAAAATAGTCTTTTAACTATGAAAGATGACATTAGAGAAATGATTGGAGTTAAAAAAGTTAATGTTGTTATATACCGTAATAGTGGAAATACTTAAAAGAAAATCGAAGTGAATAATTGTAAGAAATAAGGATTGTTGGGTGTAATTAAATTAAATTTCAAATAAGATCAATGTAATTTGTCCTGTACTTCTACTCTTCTTTATAACAGGGGCAGATATGAAAATTTGCACAAGTCATTGATTTTTGTTCTTTAGCATAATGTCATCCTATTTTAATGCATGGTTGCCTATGCCTCTCTTTTATGTAGGATCAGTTTTATGTATATCGCTGGCTCTTGTTTTGGCAATTTCATATCCTTTTTAACTGTGTTTCTTTTGGATTAACAGAGACACCAGATCCTGTGAAAAAACAAAGCTCAGGAGGATCAATTGATAGGGGTGAGTGTTGAGTTTTAGATGTCTTGCTGCTTTTTTTTTTTATATAATTTTTGGTGATCGTATAGTATTTTTCTCTTAAATTTTGAAATTCTGATTCATTTCATAACCACTTGGATGAGTCAAATCTAGAACCACATATCCTCTTAGGTTTTTGAATGACTTCTTTTGAAGTAAGAAAAAGACGAAGAAGAGGAGAAAACTGATTATTTATTCATTTTCAGTTTATTTTATTTTTAGGATGGTGATTGTGGTACTTTCCTTTTTCTCTATTTTCACTCGCACACCATTAATATTTGATATATATTATTTGTCCATAACGATAGTTTGAGTAAGAAATCCCGAAGGAAAGAAAAGGTAATTGGGGATCATTTTTGCATTATTATTAAGGTAGTTCCCAAGGAGCTCAAATTCTGAAGAAATCGGACATTTTATTGGTTGGATGATTTTTTTTTATATTAAAATATATACTTTTTATTTCATTTATTTACTTTAAAATTTAAAAAGAAGATAATTTAACAGTAAAAATATTCAACTTTAAGAGTCTAATCTCCTGTTGAACATTATTATTTGGAAATAACCTTCCCTTCTTGATCCTTTTACTTCTTCCTAATCCGAACCGGACATAGCTATAATAATTTTGTTTGGAAGTGAGGGAAAGGAAAGAAAAGGAAAAAAGAGTTAGATTTCCATGTTTTTATTTTTTTTTAATTTTCATATATTAATAGATTTGAATCTTCTCCTTTTTTTGGTTATTTTTTGTCATTTTCAAATAGACAAAAATATAGTTTTTATTTTGAGATCTATTACTTTTTTTTAATTGGGATTGACAATTTCAAACAAAAAAAAATTATATTTATTTCTTTCCAAAATTTATCCTGTGCATTTTTTAGAAAATACACCAGATCCAAATCTATTTCAATATCTTGTGTAAAGATGCAGGTTCACTGCTCGCTTTCTATAGCAAGCATATTTCTTCCCGAGCAAGTAATTAACTTGTACCCTTCAATGTTGCGCACAGATGTTGCTCTTGCTGAAGTGGAGAAAGAGAAAAAGTTGTCCTATGTAAAGGCATGGGAAGAAAGTGAGAAGAGCAAAGCAGAAAACAAGTGAGACTTCATCTTAATTTCCTTTTATAGCAAGTGTCTCCTTTCTTAGTATTCGTAGCTGAAACTTAAAACAAAACTGCTTTGATCTGTTGACAGAGCCCAGAAAAAGCTCTCTGCTGTTACTGCTTGGGAAAATAGCAAGAAAGCAGCTATTGAAGCTAAGCTAAAGAAGATTGAGGTAACACTTGCTATAATGTTTCAATTATGAACATGTAATTGCTTAGCACCTAGATCAAACAAGGAACACATGACCCTTGACGTAATGGCTAGGAACTACAAATCCAAAAACACAATGGTTCTAAATTCAAAAGTCTATAGTGGTCTAATATTTTTATCATTTTTAGAATTTCCTTTACTTAAACTTTTATCTATTTGACTCCTGCGCCGCATAACATGATAAAATTCAAAGATGTATGGATGTGATTTAATATGTATAATCACATAGATACATAATTATTAGTATAACTAAGTAGGAGAGTATCATGAAATACACTTAATTAAAGTATGGTTAATCTTTGCTAAAAAAAGACAGATTTAATGTTTGACACTTTAAATATTGTATATGTATTTAAACATCTCAAATGTATCTCAAGTATATTGAGGATTGCTATTCTCCACTCTTTTATTTGGATGGAAAATCCATACTACTTGTTTAATGGTATTAAAATAATAAAGGGTATTTAAATAATTTCAATAAGAAATTAATTTAAAATATTTAAGTTAACTTTACTCATTCTCTTATATTTTCACAATAAATATATTTATTAAATTAAGAAATTAATGGTGATGATAAATTGGTTATAATATTCTTCATTATTTTATTATCATTAAATTAATAATATGATTTTTTCATTCAAATGAAAAAGTAAAAATTGCTAGTGGAGATGAGAGGAAAATAGTGAAGTTAACTTAAATATTTTAAATTAATATTTCTCTATTAAAATTATTTAAAAGCCCTTTATTATATTTTATTACAATGAAATAAGTAATATGATTTTTTTTGTTTGAATTAAAAAGTAGTAGTTGCTAATGGTTAGCAATCCCTATATATATATATATATATATATATATATATCAACCTCTTTTAAAGTGTGGCCTATGTATACTTTGATACATCTTATTTTTTAAAAATATACATATCCTTCTAGTGAAGCATTTCCAATTGTTAGTAAATGTAATAACGTTAAAATTTTAAATTATAATATCTTTTTTAATATTGTTCTTGGTGATTGAAAAATCATTTTCCTATATTTTTTAGATGTATAAATGTGATGTTTCTTTTGAAGAATGAAATTGCTCTCTCTTTTTTATAAATAATTGTGTTATAACATTTATACATAAAAATGTAAAAAAAAAAAAATTGCCTTTGAGTTTTGAGAAATGACATTATAGATGAAATTGCAGGTGAAGAATTAACTTGTTACGTTTCATAATGATGAAATTGTATGATCTCCGAACAAATGTTGAGAGTGTAATTGCCTCGGAGAGATGAATGCGCGCGCACACACCTTTTTATGTACATGCACACGTTGTGTTTCTTGTTTTCGAATTTTAATATATTCGCGCATCAGTGGTCATGCTTCCTTGATATATGAACTCAGTTTAGAAATCCCTCAAATTCGAGCAGGAAGAATTGGAAAGGAAGAAAGCAGAATACTGCGAGAAAATGAAGAATAAGATTGCCTCAGTTCACAAGGAAGCAGAGGAGAAAAGGGCAATGGTTGAAGCCAAACGTGGTGAAGAAATGCTGAAGGCAGAGGAATTGGCTGCAAAATACCGTGCGACTGGAACAACTCCAAAGAAGACTTTTGGTTGCTTTTAATGTCAACTTTTCTTTTTTTTTTTTTTTTGACTTTTGTGTCTGATGTCTGATGCTAATAAATTTTGAGTATAATTTTCTTGTTAATTTGTCTTAATTATATATGCTTTTGTGTAAGAAAAACAATTCATTAAAGAAATATATGTAAGTTCAAGTTTTTGACATGCCTCTAGCAAATTATTTTGATGACCATATTAAATACTCTACACGTTATTGAATAAATATAATTAATTAAGTTATAAGCATGTACGATACAAAGGCTGTAAATTATTTTCATCTAATTAAATTAAAATTTATTTATTCATAAATAAATTTTATGTTATAAAAAATAATAAAAATGACAGATTGTAATTTGTTATATTTATTTTATAATTATATACTAAACTTTATAAATAATAAATTTTCAATACATACATTATTTTTAACAAAATAAAAGTATGCAATTAAATAAATAATTTTTTTATGGCGAATCCAAGGGACCTAGGCTCAGGAAGGAAAAAGACAAACAAAAACAAACTCAATTTCTAACGACCGGAATCACATTAACCCTCATCCTATAAGCTAGAACTAGAACTTAAAGATCAGCAGGTAGATTTGGGAACATCCCATCTCATTTTGAAGAGTGACTCCAAAATCAGCAAGCCATTCTGTACATCTGTTTCCTTTCCTGTAGGTGTGGCAAACTTGGACATTCCATTCCCTTTTCAACAGAAAGCTAATAGCACTATAAAAAACAGGGTCCCTCCCTGTGCTTTTACAGTTATATTGAAGGTATTGCCCCAAAGCATAAGAATCGCTTTCAAGGAGCACACTGCAAAAATTAAGAGACCAGGCTAATTTGAGTCCCTCATAGACACCCTAGAGTTTAGCTTAATCACATTGCATTTACGCAGATTTTTGGCAATCCATGATGTCATTCACCACAGCTTCCTTTCAAGAGACCCCCGCAACCTGCTCTAAGCAAATCAAGTTTAAAAGCTCCATATGTATTGAGCTTAATCCCCTGCTCCGTTGGAGGTCTCCATGCAATTTCCAAGTGACGTTGCTATCTCATATCGTTAATAGCATAATTTAACAGGACAATTTCAATGTTCCTTGCTTTGGATTTAATGCAGTGCACATGACAGTAAGGCAGTTGACAGCCACTATCGAAGGCAACCTTAATCAGTTGACAGCCGCGGCCCACAACAAACTCCACCTTATTCCCTCCTCCATCCCAAGTTCAGAGATTAGGTTCTGTTTAAACCAGTCCTTGTGATCCCAGGAAAAGAAAAAACATCAAGGAATCTGATGCAACAATTTGACGCCAAACCTGCACAGCGACTGTGCAATCCCGCAGCACATGAAATGCTGTCTCCACGTACTGATTGAATCGCTTACAATAGCGGGTATCATCAAAAAATTTTTCTCAAATCTTTTTCTGAAAAGCTCTCCAGATAAAGAATCTCATTCCCTTCGACCCTTCTAATTCCATATCGATTTTCCATACGCCATCCACAGGATCACACACTTGATTTGAAAACCGACCTTGTAAAGGAGGCTAGTTCCAATCTCCCCCACAAGAAATAAGCTGACCAACGGCCAAGTCATTTGGCGCCTGGGCTACTTTAGCATCAACATAGCCTTTTTAAACCCGAGAACCATCAACAATCACCCATTGATGATTATTAAAACAATGCGAGTGCAAATGGGCTATATTCTTCCATAGAGCAGAATCTGAAGGTTTGCTAAAAATTTATTTTTAACTCACTCTCTTTCATATTTACCAGTCAAAATTTGACTCCAAAGTTGATCCTTCCCCTTGCATAATTTCGCATTCCATTGAAGGAGACAAGCATCATTCATAGAGCTCATCCTTCTAAAACCCAGCCCACCACAAGATTTTGGTTGACAAATACTACTCCCAATTATGGTATGGTGTTTATTAATTTCCACATCATGACCCCATAGAATGACCTGTTGCATTCTTTCCATCTTGTAACGTATATTTTGTGGAATTTTTTCCACTGGTATAGTATAAACTGTAAGACCGAAGTTACAGATGAAATAAAGGTTGCTCTTCTATCCATTAACAGACAATTCCGCTTCCAACCAGCGAGACGTTTTTCCATATTGGTGATAATTTCCTGAAAATTATGCCTCTCCCTACCACCATATCTCAGTTTAACACCCAAGTACTTCCCCTACATCATAGATTTTTTCAAAACCACTCATCTCTAGAAAAGCCATGGCATTTTCTTCTATCATAGAATTAGAGAAAAAATAGAAGATTTAGACGTATTCACCTTTTCACTAGAGATTAAGCAAAAAACCTTCAAACAACCCCTAATACATTGCATCTGCTGAATAGACGCTTCAACAAAGAGCAAAATATTATCAATAAAAAGAAGATGAGACATTTTTGGACCCTGCCACCCAACCTTCATGGCTTTCCAATCACCATTATCCACTATCTTTGAGATAACATGAGACGAGGTATCCATGCAAAGAACAAAAGGATATGGAGATAGGGATCACTCTATCTTATAACTCCAGGGGGAAGGAAAGTAGCACCCTTATTACCATTCCAAAGAACCCTTACAGAGATTGAAGTAACACACCCCATAATAATCCGAGTAATGTTCTAAGGCATCATCACACTCTCCAAAACCATATAAATAAAACACCATTTAAGGTGATTATAGGCTTTTTCTAAATCAATCTTAATTAACATAAAACTTGTAAAATTCTGGGATAGTTTCATTAAGTGAAGAATCTCATTAAGAATAACGATGTTATGTTGAAGACACCTTCTTGGGGCAAAACTAGCCTAAGATTGGGAGATAAGAGATGCCAGGGAAGGCCTAATACGATTAACCAAGACCTTTGAAATAATTTTATAGCTCACATTTCATACAGAAATAGGTCTAAATGAAGACATAAATTTAGGCTTTTCAACCTTTAGAATTAGGACTAATAAAGTAGTGTTAATATCAGCGACATTCCTCTATCCAGAAAAGACATCGTTAACGAACTTGCATAAAGAAGGCTCCAATAAATCCCAATTAACTTAATAGAAAAGACTTGATAGACCATCAGTTCCTGAAGCTTTAGAAAACCCAATATCAAAAACTGCTCTTCTAATCTCCGAATCTAGGACTGGTTTAAGAAGTCCTTTCATATGATCCTCCAGGATAATGGGATGACAGAGTATCTACTTCCCAACTAAATTAGCTTGCCCCTCCTCTGTAAATAGGTTTTGCCACCATCTCTCTAATTTCATTCTGATTTTCCCCCTAGTTTCCATCCATATTTCTCAACATAGTAATTCTGTTTTTATGCCTTTTGATGATAGTTTTTGTTTGATAATATTTAGTGTTCTTGTCTCCGTCCTTAATCCATTTCACCCTAGCTTTTTGATGCCAAAAAATCTCCTCTTGACACAATACTTCCTGCAATTCTTTTTGTAACTTCTTTTATAATGCATCAAGATCCAAGAAATCTTTTTTCCATAGCTCTCTGAACATCCTTAATTTTAGGTATCAAAAATTTTTTTCTTCTTTTTGATATGATTGAAAATATTAACGTTTCATTCTTTAATTTATGAAATAAAGTCGTCAATTGCAACATCAATATCACAATTAATTAACCAAGCATTCCGTAAAAAATCATTATAATTACCATGTTTAATTAGGCTACCTCAAATATGAAAGGATGATCTTCTTTCCTCGCTTAACCTCCTGAATATAACTGAGGAAGAATCTGCATGCTATAAAGCACTCTCCAATCCACATTATAGAACATGCAATCCAGTCTCTTGAAAACTCGAGCGTAAGAAGGAAGCTTTGGACCTCATCAAGTAAATTTCGATCCTTGATATCCCACATCAATCCAGCTACAGTCATTAATAAGATCATTAAATTTTGTGCAACTCTCCAAACTATAAGGAGAGCCCCTTTTTTCTCACTTTCATTTTTATGTCATTAAAATAACTGGCAATCAACCATGGTTTATTAATTGTAGCCGCCAATCATTTTAAATTCTCATGAACCTCCATCTTCAGATCAGAATTTGGATCAATATATACTGGCGTGAAGATCCAAGATGTCCGACCTATCCATATACCTCTAACTCCACCCTTCGCTTCCACTGTTTTCGAATATGGTAATCCAGTGCTTTCAAGAATGGTTCCTGCTCTACTCTCTGCCACTTTTGTTTCAATTAGCACTTTTACATCTGGGCTATTAGGAGCCAAAAGTTGACAAGCATGAGTAACAAGATCTTTATCACTCACCCCTTGGAAATTCCACACAAAGATTTTTTTTTTTTATCATCGTAAACACATATAAAACGGGGGAAGAAAAAAAACCACGAAACGCACACAGGAATACCTTATAAGCTCTATGATTCCATCACATCATCCCCCGTAGTGCCCACTGTATTACCCAAATCCACCGAGTCTTCTATCATTGAGTCAGAAGAAACCCTTCAATCTACTTGTACATTTATACAAATCAGGAGGGTCAGGCAGTTTGTTTTGCAACATATCTTCACTTATCTGCACCTGCCTAACCCCTCAATCTACTTATATTTCTATACAAATCAGGAGGGTCAGGCAGTTTGATTTGCAACATATCTTCACTTTCTGCACCTGCCCAACTGCCTTATCCTTGAAGTTAATTTCCCCCATATTATTGCCTTCTAGACCAACGTTGGTACTGGGTTGAATCATAGCCTTACTTTTCCTAGACTCCTTAGTTGTATTCAATTTATGTACTAGGTCAGCACGTGGTCTTACATGGGTGGTTATAAGAGCTAACGGCTCATGGTGTGGGGTCTCTATTAAAGATTTCTCTACGTGTCTTCTGGTTTGCGCTGGGTTTGTTCCCCATTTCCATTAACTGCCCTCCCTACTGAATTGTCTATATTATTATATTCATTAACTTTTTCTTGCAACACTACATCTATATCCTTACCTTCAATTGGCAAGTCTTTAAAGCTGCATAACGAGAACCTGAGTCAACCTTTGATGAAACAACTTCCACCTGCTCCCCTTTGCTGCCTCCTAGAATCTTATTATCAACAATTGCCTTGCCCTTCCCCTTACGTGGCTTCTGCCCTATCATCCTTGGACCATACCCCCTTGACACTTCCATTCCTGTACCTTCACAATCCCCATTTCTAGTCTGCATTCTAGGTTCTGGAATGCGTACCCAAGCAGCCACTGAATCAATGCTTGCAGTGCTAGAATTAAAATCTGGTGTCTATCTCCTTACCATTAAGTAATGGTGAAATATAATCCAAGGTCCCTCAGTCATCCAAAATTCTAAATCAGAGGCCTTGGAAAACTTAATTAAATTGAAACATTCACCCAGATCAATTATCGTCATACATCTACTAATTCTACTTCGATTCCATAAACCTTGCAATTTCTGATTCAGTAGTTTGTAACCTGTCTTACGTCCCATTAGCTCGACAATGATAGCACTCTTCCAAGGTTTCTACAGTTTAGCTTCCTCTTCCTTCAGGATCACTAAAGTAGGACTACTAGGATTTCCCTCCACTGCTCCTTTAACCACTGTAATGCCCTTTATCTCTCCCGTGTTGGTCACCTCCTTTGCTCTCCCTGTATATCACAACTTATCCCTCGTAGTATCACCCTTTTCTTCCATCTCTATATCTTCCTGCTCATAGTTACGCTTTTCACTTTCATCATCCAGCACATCTTCCATCTTTCCATCAACACCCAATAGCATTTCTTTATAAGATCTGCTCACCACTTTCTGCTGCTGATCCATCCAGTTTCGCTCCTCCAAAAGTGGATCATCATATGCCCTTCAATATGCACTTTCTTCTGACTCCGTTGGAGGAGGTCGTTCTTTTCTGAAGACCACGGAAGATTGGCAGAAGCTTCCATCATGCACGTTCGAGAAACACTAGCAGAAAAATTTTAAAATTAGCAGAACTTTTTTTTTTATCACCCCTTATTTTTATTATTTAAATGTGTTTAAAAATTTACGTAAGTATTTATTCTTAGTCCTAAATATGGATGAATACATACATGATTTATCGTTAAGTATAGGTTGTCCACAATTTGAATTTATTACTAAATAAAAATCCTTAACTAAAAGAGGGGTATAATTGAGAGGAAAAAGAAATTAAATAAATAGAAACTTTTACAAATTATTTTACATCTCATCTATTATTTGTGAATTTTATTTAAAGAAGAATTTGATTTAAAGGGGTTTTTCCCGATGAACGAAGAAAGGTAATTTATAACATTGATATATAATTTGATAAAAGAAAATTACATATGAGGAAATATTACAATAATTTTAAACTACTTAAATCATGTCTAATAGAAAAAATATTTGCACTTGCAAATAAAAATTATTTTTATGAATATTTGACTGGGAAACCAAATTCAAACTCATTAAAACTTTTAGATTATTTTTTTATGTTCCTCAAACTAATTAAAAATTTTAAGTACAACACTTAGATCATGAACTTCTTGAGTAACAACGTGATATAACCGAATATAACTTTTATTTATATTCAAACATAAGAATATTATACGTATGACATTTTGTATAATAAAAATTTAAAAGGAATGACAGCATTTGTGTTACTCAAGTAGCATATAATATTTCATGAAGACTTTATCTTTTTTCATATCCTTGGTTCAATACTAAAATTTTGTCTATGTACATTTAATAGTTTAACTAGTAATGCAATCACAAGAAAAAAAATTAAAAAGAATGATACATACATATATATATATATATATATATATATATATATATATATATATATATATATATATATATATATAAATATAACACATACTAATCGCACATTAAAACATATTTAATTATTTGTAACTCTTCTTAGAAGTTTTGTTTTGAAACTTCTATTTAAAACTTTGTACGTGAACCTGAGAAAAAAATATTACATTTGAACTTTAAAGTCTAAAAAAATCTGCAAAATGTAAAGAAAAAAAGAAAGTCGATCTCAATTTTAGATTATTTTAATTAAAATAATGAAATTTGACTTATTTTTTGAGATGTATCGAATAAAAACAATTTAATACTTTTTATATTAAAACATTGAAAAATTACTAGTTAATCACCATATATTTAATTTAAAATATATCATTTGAAAATTGATTTACAAATATTGAAAAAATAAATAAATAAAATTTTAATTTTCAATTATTTTATTAAAAATAAAATGGGATATTAATTGATTGAATTCAATTAAAATTTTTATTTATTTAAAATACTTTTATTATGAAAAAAATTATTATATTATTTATATACTACTTAGTAATATTAATATTTGAATTGTAAATAATATAATGGATATAAAAGAAATATATGAAACGGAATATATAAAAGAAAAAGAAAAATTTTGTGATTTTTAAATTATTTAAAAAATTTTATAATATATATTGTGTATTTACCAATATTTATATTTAAGCTGTGAATAATAAGAATAAATTAAAAAAAAGGAGGAAAAACATTCAAGTAAGCAATTAAGAAGAAGAAAATTTGGGAGTGTGTTATAAAATAATGAGTTAAAAATTGAATATATAATAAATTAATTCAATCAAATAAAATCCTTATCTTAGTTAGAATAGTTTCACAATAAGTATAAAATATATTTTTCTATTTATACTATTTAGTGGTATATGAACTAATAATAACGTGAGTGAATAAGAGAAAAAAAATAAAACATGTAATGAAGTTGATAAAGGAAATGGAAACAACAATGTTATATGCATTGAAATTAGGATCTGAATATAAATTAAAGGTTATCAATTAATACAGGATGTTGAAGCAATTTTGTAAAGCCTAATTAATGGATATAAAAAATTTGTAATCCAATTTTAAATTTCACTTTTGGTGCATATAACATTTTTAAAATAGAAATAGTGCATAAGTCTTAAAGTGTTAGTAATAGCCTAATTGATGTATATTTAACTTGGGATACTGTACTTGAGACTTGATATCAAAAAATGTTAATGAAATTTAAATTAATATAATTCCAATTCTAAAATATTTTATGAAAAAATTATACTTTATTTACATATAATTTTACTTTTTTTTTAACTTGAACCATCTATGATTTTAAGTGTTATAATTCTCCCACCTGTACTCTCAAATTTTTAATACTTTACCTACATAAATTAATTTTTGTTCAAAATTTAGTAGAAAAGTTGTATATATTGTTTGTGATCTTTACTATCTAAAATTTTATCTAAATTTGATGCTCACTTAAAATTATATTATCTTAAAAATCCTTAATTTTATTGAATATTTGTCTTTCATAATTTGATTCATGATTGCTGAATGAAAAGGGTTATATAGGATTTTTAAGGGTAAGTTAGTTTTGAATATGCTTCAAATTAAGTTAAAATTTAAGAAAGTAAAGATCACAAATAATATATATATAAATTTTTTTTGTCAAATTTTAGATAGAAAATAGTTTAAATAAGTAAAGTATTAATAATTTGAAAGTATATGTGGATGTATTATCATACTTAAAATCATAAGTGGGTTAAGTAAAAACAAAGGGGAACAAACTAAAGGTAAGTAAAGCCTAATTTTTCCTTTTTTTATCAAAAACAAAATATGCAATTAATTGCTTCAATTCATCCTTTTTATGTTAAACTTTTAATTTTTTTAATATGTTATATTTTAAATAAAAACAAAATATGTTGTGTAACATCTAAATTACCCAATTATATTAGCATTTAGATTATAAAATGTCAAAAAAAATTGTTGAGTAAATAAAAAGAAGAGAATCACTACATATGAACTATCAAATGATAAAAGTTTAAAATGGAATAGGTGATAAATTAGTTCAATTAAATCAAATATTTAATTTATTTAAAGTATATTTGTAATGAAAATAAAATATATTTTATTCTATTTATACTACTTAGTACTCAGTGATGTTTGAATTATAGATAGTAGGATTGAATATGGGAAAAAAGAAAACACGTGCAATAGATTTTATAAGTCAATGAATAATAGTGTCTAAGTTACTAAGTCTTGACAATATCCTGATTAATGTATATCTAATTTAATTTGAAATATAACACTTGAAACTTTATAATAACAAATTATTGATAAAATTTAAATAAATAAATACAATTTTAATTTTAAAATATTTTTATTAAAAATAGAATGTGTAATTAATTTATTCAATTAATACTTTTTGTATTAACATTTTTTTGCTTTTATGTCTAATGTATTGTCTAATGTTTATAAACTTTGTGTATAGTTTTCTTGTTTGTCTTAATTATATATGCCTTGTGTGTAAGAAAAACATTTCATTGAAGGAAAAAAAAAAGTGTAAGTTCAAGTTTTTGATATTAAGTACCCTACACCTTACTGCATAAATAGAATCAATTCGATTTTAATATCTAAATAAAACTGTTTTGTATGATTAAGGATGTTACATGAAGTATTGGAAAGTTAGAGCGAAAAACAACGTGCTAAATTTCAAAACACAAGGAGGGTGTTTTACAAATGATTTATCACATAATTTTTAGTTAATTCAATTAAATTAGTTAATTAACTTATTTTAATAATTTATTTTTTATATTTGATAATTAACTAATTGAATAAGTTAATTACTCTTAAATAAGCTAATTTTAAAATGTTAAGAGTTAATATTTTGAAATAATAACATTTTGAAATAATTATTTCATAAAATGGTTATATTACTTCTAACTGTTTTATGAAATGATTATATTATTTTTAATTAATTTTTATATTTTTAATTTTATCCTTCTTATATAAATTATAATATTATTTCTACATAAAAATTAAATAATTAGAATTACTGATTTCTTACAAAAATTATTAACTATAAAAATTATATTACTTTAATTTTAAAAAATATTTAATATATAATAATTTATAATAATATATTATTTATAAGAAAATTTAATTTACTAAATAATATATAAATTTTAAAATATTAAAATAAGAGAATACTTAAATACTTTATAAAATATATTTATATCCTTATTTATCATTTTATATAAATAATTAATTTTATTAAATATTTTTATTTAAACAATGAATACAATTAATCAATTTAATATAATTAATTATTAGTTAATATCTAATTAAACGTTATAACTATCAAATAAGGTAAGATATAAATAATTAATACAGGAACCTCTTCGACTCTGAATTTTCAACCACGAAAATCAACAATTACCAGGATGCTAGTTTCATTATCTTGGCTCTTCCACATTTCTGAAGGGTCTTGTAAGTCTAGTGGTTTTTCTTCTATCTCCCAGTGAGTAGTTATACGATTGATGCTGCATTCTTTAAATTTTATATTCGCCTTCATTGCTACAATTGCACTTTTGGAGACCGGTTCACTGGTGTTTTTAAAATTTTCAGAGATTGTGTTTGCTCCAATTTTGTTACCAATGGATATCTGGACCTTATTTGTGTGGAGATTAGGTTATCTGTACTACTAGATATTTCTCTAATTCTTATCATTATTATGGATCAAATGAGATTAAGAAAAGGCTTCTCAGCTCAAAGTTTCTTTGCGAAGATTGATAAAGAGGAATAATTGAGGAAAAGAAAAAAAAGGAGAAAAAAAAAAAAACTAAAACGGCTTGTTGATCTGGAATTGGAGTGGATTAATTTTACCATCCCGGAATATGTGCAAATGAAATTTGCATTAGAGCTGTATCAATTTGAGAACGAGTACATTGAAAAGCTTGCTCCAGAGTTGACAATATGCAGAGATATGGTGGAAGATGAACAAGTAACTTGAGCAAGGAAAGGATTAACTGTTATCACCTTGACATGATTGAGTTTACCGATGGTCTTTCAAATCTTTTAGGCATACCAGTGTTTTTAGCTGGGAAAATCATGGAAAAACTAACACTAAAAAAGGCTTGATGTCAAAGATAGGAAATGGCTCATAGTGAAAAGAAGATTCACACCATCACAGGTAAAATTAATTAAATCCTAAACTTAACCATATCTCTACCATAGACATAATTGACATGGTGATGTTGCTGGGCATCGTATATAATACGGTCTTTCCATTAAAGGATTTGATTTAATTCACACACAAGGTGTTCGATGAAATGCCTAAATATAGCTAGAACTTTGCATGAATTATTCTTACTAGACTAATAATAGTACATATCATGACTAAGCTCAAGCCTGGGTTTGGGTTGTTAAGTAGTTCTTAGATAAGACAATATGGGTTCTAAGCTATTTTGCTCAGTCGAATCCCTAGACACAGAGTGGTCAACCCCTAGCTTTGATGATCATAAGATCTAGGAGAAAGAAACAAACAAGAACCCTAAACTTGTCCATTGGGACTGTATCGAAGACTGGCATGTGAACAAGTCCTAGACTACTGCATTTAGTGCCTTTCCTACCCCATCAAAACCTATCACAACTAATAACTTACTAGCCAAAGGTGAAACTGACCCAACTTTACCATTTTAAATCCTATAAAAAGAGTATTATTATTAAGGGAAAGACTTCGGTGCACCAGTTGTATGGTGCACCAATCTGTTTTGAAGGTCTAGATTTTTTGGATTGTACAGTACTGCGCAGGCTGGATGAAATCTAATAATTTTCAGACACTGGTGCGTCTTAAAATTTTCCTATTATTAAAGCTTCTTAAAAAGAGTCCTAACTTGCGAATGAATAATGAGCCAATTGTGAAATGAGTGCAGAGAAATATCTCAACCCTTCTTCATTAGTTGCAATGGCTCCCAGATAATTAACAAGGTAGCCTGTTAATTTTCCATCCTATGGTCTCTTGATCGTATAACTAAAATTCCTATTGCTTGTGAAAGTTTTCCAAGTAAACTATTTTCCTATTAAAAGTTACACAGCCAACCCAATCTAAAAGAGTTATTAAGTAACATGAAAATTGGTTAGCCATCCTATTATCTTTCTTCCTTCCAAGGTAGTGGACTAATAATCACACAGGAACAAAAGAGAGGTGCCCACATCCAAGCTTATGTCTGTTTGCGGGCAGAATCTATAAACTGTGTATGGAAGGGTCACTTTGGCTTGGCACGCTTTCATAGATAAATAAATAATCAATGAATAATCAAAGTTATAAGAGAAGTGACTTCATATGATTTCATATAGTTTTAAAGTAAAGTAAGCCATCTTCACGTGATTTCACATTCCACCAATACTCAAGCATCTTTATATGATTTGAATTGTCATATTTACAAAGAAATAAGTTATGTATTTTATCCACTATTGTGACTTTTGCCTTGTACCGGTACAAATCCAGAATACTCTTATAGCTCACTTACGAATGGGTATATGATTTCCTTATAAAACAAGATCAAGGGAAGTTAAAAGTTTGACATGGCACTCATTTACTGTCTTTTTTTTTTTTTTTCTTGGGAAGGAGGGAGTAAGACACTCCTCTTGAAGATTATTTGTTACTTATCCATGCTATGCAGTTCACTTTTGAAAAAATAATTTACCAATACATATTTTTATTCATAATTTTTTATATTTTTTTATTGTGAGGTAACAAAATATAAGTGATTGATCCAGAATTGATTGTAATAAATAAGCCCATTCACCATCCAACCCACAAAAAGAGGACAAAAACCCATAAAATAAATGTCTTCCCTCATTCTTGAAAATACGTACATTAATTTGTATTTCTCTTGAATGATCACTAGCTTTAACATTGAAGCATGCTCTGCGAGCATACCACCATTCACAACTACCTCTATTTATTATGTGAGATCTATTGGCAATGACCAATCAACTAACTTAAGCAAGAATAATGAGCTGACTAAATAAATAATTATGTAAAAGAGTTATTATGTAACATGAAAAATGGAAAAATGGTTAGCCATCTTTTTATCTTTCTTCCTTTCAAGGTAGTGGGCTAATAATCACATAGGAAGAAAAGAGCGGTAATCACATCCAAGCTTATGTGTGTTTGGGGGTCAGCATCTATAAACTACGTGTATGGAAGGGTCACTTTGGCTTGGTACGCTTTCATAGATAAATAAATAATTAATGAATAACCGAAGTTGCAAGAGACGTGACTTCAGATGATTTCATATAATTTTAAAGTAAAGTAAGCCATCTTCACGTGATTTCACATGCCACCAATACTCAAGCATCTTTATATGATTTGAATTGTCATATTGACAAAGAAATAAGTTATGTATTGTATCCACTATTATGGTTTTTTCCTTGTAACGATACATGTCCAGAATACTCGTATAGCTCACTTAAGAATGGATGTGTGATTTCCTTATAAAACAAAATCAAGGTAAGTTAAAAGTTTGACATGGCACTCATTTAGTGTCTTTTTTTTTTTTTTTGAAGAAGGGAGTAAGACACCCCTCTTGTAGACTATTTGTTACTTGTCCATGCTACGCGGTTATTCTTTGAAAAAAAATAATTTAATAGTAAGCATTTTTATACATAATTATTGATATCTTTTTTACTACGAGATAACATGCAAAACAGGTGATTGATCTAGAGAATTGACTGTCATAAATAAGTCCATCAACCATCCAACCCACAAGGAAAGGATGAAAAGCCCATTAAATAAATATCTTCTCTCATTTTTGGAAATACATTAATTTATGCTTTTCTGGTATGATTACTAACTTTGGCATTGAAGCATGCTCTGTAAACACACCACCATATACAACTGCCTCTATTTACTATGTAGGATCTATTGGCAATGACCAACCAACTAATTTGAGTAAGAAAATAAAATAGGTATTATTCCTTAATCTCAAGTACACGTTGGTTTAAACTTTTCTTAAATGACCACTAACTTTGCTATTAGAGCATGCTTGATCTTTTGGTGATGACCGACTAACTTAGCCAAAGTTAAAAAAGTTAAATAGAAAAAAATAATCTAAGATTTAAATAATGGAGCCATGAGCTATAATCCCAAGCATAAGACTCAATCCATTGGCACTTACACCAAGCAGTCTCCTCAGTTATCTAAAGCTCAAGACTTGTTTCCTTAATACAAAAGCTTGAAACTTGGTCTTTTAAAACTTACAATGTGCAATCCTTTTGGTTATCTAAAGCTTGAGACTCAATCCCTTAACACTAAACCTTGAAACTTGGTCCCTTGGCACTTACATCAAATAATCCCCTCAATTATCTCAACTCAAGTTGTGATGCATTAAGGTCTACTAATCAAAGATAACTATTAGGCCTAATTCACTAGCTTGAAAAACTAGCCTAAGTTATTTAAGTAGTCAAGTCTAATATTTTATATACCATAGTGAAGTTTTAAATTTAACAAATAAGGAGCTTTACAATGTCCCCACTTAAGTGACCTAACATTCTTGTTAGACCTATCAAATCACATGACCCAATATCTTTACTAAGTGAAGTATAAAACTAGTGAGTGTTTTGATACAAGTTGACATGCCTCAAGCCTAACTAACACAAATCCTTTTCTTTTTTTTTCCCCACAATAACTAGTTATTGTTTAGCCCCACATTTATTAGATTTGAAGCTTAAGTATAAGACACTAAGTTTGACTAGTTATAAAACTTAAACCAATCTTTTAGGATAGTGGATTAGGCTTAGTAATTGTATTAGTGCCAGTTCAGCTTAAGGTGTGCAAATGATATCATGATACCTGATAGGCCTAACAAGAACATTAGGCTATTTGAATGAAAGAGATTGTAAAACCCCACATCTATTAAATTAAAGATTTAAGTATGATAAAGAAGGCATAAGCCTTGACTATTTTGATAACTCAAATTAATTTTTTAAGCCAGCGGACTAGGCCTAGCAATTGTCTTGGACCAATTAAGCTTAGGTGTGAGAAGTAGCTCCTTCAACCTTAAATCAAAGTCAAACAACTAGTAATGCTATATTATCTTAAAACAAATCTTCTAAAAAAATTCAAGTAAACCTTTCCAAGCATAAATTATTAGCTAATTTGTAGCACTTATTCACATGTTTTAATTATAAGGACAATTCTAGCAAACTAGGATCCTCTAGTTAACTAAATGGCCTGAGAAGAAGTAGGTTGACTTGATCTAAAAATAATTTGTTAGTTAACCTTTAAGCTATGTAAATCAAATTGTTTTCTCTAAACATATATAATTATGGTCTAAGTTACCTAACATCATTTAGCTTAGGCATTACCTCATTATACTTATTATTTAAACACAAATATGCACTTTGAATAAGAGTCTTAACATTGACATCCACCTTCATTCATTACTTTGTGCTTTGCACTTTATGCTTCTCTTTCATGATACATACTAACTTAATGGAGATCTCTTCAAAGCCCTATCTTTAGCTACTTGTTTCATATTTCACAAATATTGGAACCTCTTTTTTAAAACAACATGATAAAAAGAAGGTAAATGACAATGATATCCCAAATGGACTCTAAACACCTAACCAGATATAACAACTACATAAACATGAGTACCTCTATCTGCATGAACATCCAACTCTCATTCATATCCTTTAACACTACACCCACATTTATAAATAAGTGTCCTTCATAACTCTAAGTTAGCCCTCTCATATTCTTTACTTTCTCATACTCTTTATTGACTTAAATATTGGAATATACTTGGTATTGTTTCCACCACCTTATATGACTAATGCCCTCCCTATTTTGCAAGCTACCTAGTATTTCAATCAACATTTGGTTCTTCAAGAATTTATTAATTTTTATTAATTATATATGTAGAAATTATATCTAAAAAAATATCATAATAAATTAATATTCATTATTATTGTGATACTTGTTTAAAAAATTTATGAAAATTAAATATAATTATATAAATAGTTAATTAAAGATGAATGGTATTAGTTTTAAGATTTTATAGTTAAAGACTTTAATCAAAAGCTTTCAAAGTCTCAAGGGAAAATAAAATTATTTTAAAATTGAAGGAATGTTTTACATTTTTTTCTTAATAATAAGGGTAAATTATTATGGCCTCTCCTAATATTCAACCTAATTACACTCCGTTCCCTTTTATTTGAAAATTTTACCTTACCTCTCTTATTTTATACAATACATATTACACTCCGCTCCTTTGAAACTTGACATTTGTTAGAATTTCTTTCAGAAACACTTGGAAAGGTTGAAAATTATGGGCCCCATTATCAGTAAAAAATTTTGATCATATGCTTGGACAATTATACCCTTCATGATGGATTTATACAACCACATATATATTAATTATAAAAATTATATAAGACTTAATAAACATCGTCTACTTTCTTGTATTATTATTATTATTATTTTAGCTGTTTATTTTGTAACTTATCAATTTATTAAAATTAATATTTTTTTATAAATAAATGCAGCATAAGTCTAGGAAAAAAAAGGAAATTACATATGAACTATCTACAAGGTAAAAATTCTAAAGATATCTCCAAGTAATAAACTATTAAAACTTGGTAGAGGACTCTTAAGAACTTATATAATCCAAGTTCATATTTTAAGTCAAACGAAGCAAATTAATTTTTACATTGATTATCTTTTCTATAAATATGAGTAACCAATACCATCCAATTCTTCTCAAGAATATCCATGGGACTTATTGGAGAGGAGGTTTACCAATTGTTGAGAACCTAATTCCAATATCACTTTTTTACGTCCAGTTTACCACGCTAAATGAAATCTATAAAAAGCACCTCGCAGCTCAGCATCATGGGATGAACAAATACCACGATTACAAAGGCAATCCCTCACCCATCTGTTATCCTCAAATTGAATAAGGCCTTCACAGCTAGCTAAGCCCAAGTTCACTTTTGAAGAACCGTCGATATTAAACCAATCCTTCGGCGGAGGAGACCAAGATATCTCCAGCTTCATCTTGTCCGAACCCATACTACCCCTACCAATAGAGTCAAAGGCTTTCACAATACTACGTGTAAGATAAACTTTATGGCAATTTTTGGCCCCTGTTGTGCATTGAAAACCTTTAACTTTGGGTAATTTATTTTATACGTTTAAAGGAAATCATATAAATTACAAACATCAAGAATAAAAACTAATCAAGTTACAACCTCATGACAAAATTTCATTTTTATTATTTTACACTAATAGTAATTTGAAATGACTAATTTATTAAGAGGGTAATCCTCATTTAAATGATGTGAGTATCATTTTGTCGACAAAATCAAATTTCCCCCGGGATATTTATTCTTAAGTAAAAGGATTATCAACTTTATTAATAAAAACTAAAACAATTAAAATAAAATAGAAGAAAATATAATAAAATATATTTGAGAAATGGAAAAAAATGAAAGAAATTAAATGGATAAAGAAGGAATAAGTAGATATCAATTTCTAATTATAAAGCTAATTTTCGTTGAAAAATTAGAATGAAACTAAATGAATATTAATTTCTAATTAAAAATTAATTTTAGTCAAAAAATCATAATAATACTAATATCAATTTTTAATCCATTTCCCTATCATGGTAATTATCTTTAAGTAAGAATTATCATCCTCATTAATACAAAGTAAAATAATTAAAATTAAAGAGGAAAAGATAAAAAGAAAGAATAAATAGATATCAATTTCTAATTATTATATTAACATTACTTAAAAAAATTAAAAACACTATTATGCACAGATATGATGACAAAAGCTTAGAAGTAAAGCAGTTGATGCGTGAGGAAATTCATATTAATGATAATAGATTAAATATGATGATAAAGGTCTTCCCTATGATGAAGATGATTACTTGCAAAAAGAAAACAAGCTTGACAGTACGCCGAAATGGGAGATTTATTGGTAAGTTCTTCTTAAAGGTGTACATGGGGTGGACCGAATTACATGAAATTCAATGTTCGAATCCAGCTTGACCTATTTACATTTTAAAAAAATTTGGCCTGACTCAGTCCAATTTTTTAAACAAAAGGCTTAAAGGCTCGGCTCAAAGGCTTGGCTCAAAGGCTCAACAATTGATTCTCAAGTTCCAAAAAGTTTTGCAAATGGAAATCAATCGATTTTCGAATTGATTCATGTTTTCAAAAGTTTGATCTCTCTTTCCAATGAATCGATTGCTCAACCCATTCTTTATGTCCTATTTTGTTCTCAGTCTTGTTTCGAAAAAGTCTGAATCGATTCCTAAATCAATTCAGCTCATCTAGAGCTGATTTAGAGTTAAAGTGAATCGATTCTGCAATCGATTCACTAAGGAGTTTTTCAAGTATAAATCAATTTTCAGATCAATTCATCAACCTTTTTCAAATTTTTTGCAGGGTCCCTGAATCAATTCCAAAATCGATTCACAAGGTGCTAACAATTCCATAATGGCTATATTTTACTGAGTAACGACTTTTTGACTCTTCTAACTCCTATATAAAGGTTTCTCTTCAAATTATTTAATAAGAGATAGAGCTTACACTGTTACATAGACACAAGAAATATTCTTTCATCCTTTCATAACCTGAAATCCCTTGAGCTTACTTGATTGAAAAACTCCTCTCATTAAGCTTCATCTTTTAATCCACTTTCTAGAGTTTTATGAGCTGCATTCTTATATTACTTTCTTTCATTTGTTTGATATCGGGGTGAGGTATCCCCAGAGACTTTAAGAGTAGTGAATCTCTTAGGATTTGTTGAGTGCTTTGAGAGAGGATTCTCAAAGGGATAGTGAAGAAAAAAATAGAGCCTGTACTAAAGCTTCTTCAAGTGCCCTCAAACTTGAAAGGATTGTGGATTAGACTTCAAATCTAAGTCAGAGAGGTTTGGTAATGGATGTACACCTTGGAGTGTTGGATCTTCAAGACTGAAACTACTATAGATAGCAGTGTTTGATATCTTTTTTCCCTATTTCTTTACTTGCTTGATATATTGCTTTGTTTTTTACATTCTTCATCAGATTGTTATATTATCTTGCATTCACTTTCACATTAACACTTATTCCTTATTCACATTATCTTCAAAAGAGGCATAACTGTAAAAATTTTTAAAAACCTAATTCACCCTCTCTTGGGTAAAATCTTGGTTAACAATAATAACATGTTACTGTTTATTCTCTAGGGAATAACATATTACTATTTCATTTCAAAATAACAACACTAACTAAAAATTTCAAATAAATGGATAAATCAAGTCTAATTAATAATCAAATTACTAAATAATAATATATCACTGTTTGTTCTCTAAACAGTAACATATTACTATTTCATTCTAAAATAATAACACCAAGCAAAAAATCTAAATAAATGGATAAATTAAGTCTAATTAACAACTAAATTACTAAATAATAGCATGTTAATGTCTATTCTCTAGATAGTAATATATTACTATTTTGTTCTAAACCTAATTAATAACCAAACTGTCAAAGAAAAGGATGTTACTGTTTCATTCCAAAATAGTAACACTAAGCAAAAACTCTAAATAAATGAATAAATTAAGTTTAATTAATAATCAAATTACTAAATAATAGCATGTTACTATTTATTCTTTAGACAATAATATATTATCATTTCATTCTAAAATAGTAGTATCAAGCAAAAATTTTAAAGAAATGGATAATAGTATATTATTATTTATTCTCTAGATAGTAACATATTACTGTTTCATTTTAAAATAGTAATACCAAGCAAAAACTCCAAATAGATGGATAAATCAAGTCTAATTAACAACTAAATTACTAAATAATAGCATGTTATTATCTATTCTCTAGATAGTAATATGTTACTATTTTATTCTGAGCCTAATTAATAATTAAACTATTAAAGAAAAAAATATTATTATTTTATTCTAAAATAGTAACATTAAGCAAAGATCCCAAATAAATGGATAAATTAAATCTAATTAATAATTAAATTATCAAATAATACCATATTACTATTTATTCTCTAAATAGTAACATATTATTATTTCATTTCAAAATAGTAACACTAACTAAAAGTCGCAAATAAATGAATAAATTAAGTCTAATTAACAATCAAATTACTAAATAATAGTATGTTACTGTCTATTCTCTAAACAGTAATATGTTACTATTTTATTCCAAGTCTAATTAATAATCAAACTGCTAAATAATAGCATATTCTAATTACTATTTTGAAATAAAATAGTAACACTAAATAAAAATATTAAAGAAATGGATAATAGTATGTTACTGTTAGTTCTCTAAATAGTAATATATTACTGTTTCATTCCAAAATAGTAACATTAACTCAAAATCTTAAATAAATGGATAAATTAAGTTTAATTAATAACTAAATTAGTAAATAATAGTATGTTATTATCTGTTCTCTAAATAATAATATGTTATTATTTTACTCTAAAATAGTAATATCAAATTTTAATTTTATAAATTTTTTATTTTTAATTTATATTAGATTTGCTTGACTGGGGCTATACGGTGATGGAATGTGATTTCTCTATTTCTTTTTCTGTGCTTTTATTCTTCGCGAAACACACTTCAAGTATGTCGTTTAGATTTATGGCCATTTTAGTAAATCGTGCTCGATGGGTACACTTAAATAAAAGAAAATCTTCTTTGGATACCTCACTATAATAAATTGTTGCAATTGGTACTGGCCCAATTTTTTTCCTTTAATTTTTATATAAATTTAAAGTAAGATTAATCCAAGTGGATAGATTTAACTTTACTTTCTTATAAATTTTAAATATATTTAAGTTTATACCAAATTGTACACTTTCACTACTATTATTTAAGGGTAAATTAATTTTTAATGGACTTAAAATCAAGTCAAAATTAGGTGAAGTAAAAATCATATATAGTACAAATGAATTTTTTATTTAATTTTAGATAAAAATAATTTAGATGGATAAAATGTTATTGAAAGAACAAGTAAATAAATTGTAACATTTAAAATTACATTTAAATTAAGAGAAAAAAAGATGAAATCCTAAGTGAATAAAATATAATTTCAAATAATTACTTAATCCAATCTGCAATTCATCATTTGTTACATGCCAAATGAAAAAAATGAAGAAGGCATGATTTGCATCCTTATGATTGATAATGTGCATTCTTTACCTAGAGAAGAAATTCTAACAGAGTATGCATAGCTATAGATTTCATGCATCCTGAATTCTCAATCACACTATCTTACATCGCTACTTTATTCTCTTGAAAAAGGGGGTAGGATAGAGTACTTTTTCTTTCAAGGATTTTTTTCCAGGATTCAAAGTAATTTTCAACAACTTGCTAATAATGGGATTTATATATGGTTTTGATGATATTATTCCATGCTATATGTCAAGTCCCTTTTAGTAATAGGGTACGACTTAGCGTGTATATATTTATAATCACATAAATACATAATTATTAATAGAATTATTTAGAAGAGTATCATCTTTGACGTAAGAGCACTCGATCAATGAGCTATTACATAAAATTATATCATAATTAAAATATTATTATTTTATGTGAAATTATATTTAGAAGGCATGATAAAATAATAAATTTAATTATTTGACCCTCTCGATACTTTATAATAATATATTTAAACATATATCAATTATTAAACATATCTCAGACATATTTAATTTTTTTTTAAATCTTTTCATATATATATATATTTATATAAAAAGAGAGAGACTATGTATTTATATTCATTTTTTTTATAACAAAAATTACACTTAGCCTAATGTGGCATGACCTTATTTTGCAAAATATCTACATATGGTTTAAAGTATAATAACAAGTTATGATATACTATTAACACTTTACCCACACCTATACTTATTTTTCCTTTAAATATAACGAATCTGACATATCAGGTGCTCTTCTTCTTCTTCAGGTATTAAACTAAAGTGAAACTCTAAAATTGTAATTTATATCATTAATTTCTCAATTTCTTTTTCAATTTCAAACCTCAATACCTCAATCTTAAGACAATAAATTGTTAACAAGTTAAATTAGGGATGAATTAGACTGAAGCATGTTAGATAAGGATTAATAAGATAATACATTACTTGCACATAATTATTTTTAATAGATTTGGACAAAAATATAATACAAGTGGGTAAAGTATTGAATGTGCAAATCACATTTTATCTTTTTCTTAACACTTTAAATCACATGTGAATAAGTTAAAAATAGGATCATATTACAAATAGGTAAAATGTGTTTTTTTTCATATATATATATATGCTCTGTCTTATGTTTTCAAATTTCAATATATTCATGCATGCTTCCTAAATACATGAATCAAGTTTAGAAACTATTAAATTTGAATACGAAGAAATAGAAAGGAAAAAAATAGAGTAAGGTGAGAAAATGAAGAATAAGATTACCTTAGTTCACAAGGAAGCGGAAGAGAAAAGAGCAATGGTTGAAGCCAAGCATGGTGAAGAAATGTTGAAGGTAGAGCAATTGTCTACAAAATACTGTGCAACTGGAAAAACTCCAAAGAAGACTTTTGGTTGCTTTTAATATTAACAATTTTCTTACTTTTGTGTCTAATGTCTTGTGTTAATAAATTTTATGCATAGTTTTCTTATTTGTTCTTAATTATATATGCTTTGTGTGTAAGAAAAATAGTTCATTAAAGAAAAGTCAATCAATAGTCTTAATGTAGTGGGGTGGATGACGTAGTAAATAGTGTCACGCTCCAAGTTATGGAATATGATTGTCATCATCTGTCTACTAGGATGATCACGCAACCACCCCTAGCATAAGCCACTACTTCAAAATTGTCAATCAATGTTTGACAAATTCTACATCAATTATAAATTGATATATATACAAGCATTGTTATATATCAAACTATTCCACATTGATTTCACAACTGATGTGAAAAAGATACAACAATGCCAATTACTATGTGTATAGGCAACATTTTGTTTCTTCATTTGAAAGCCCCTTTTTAAAAATGTACCATAACATTAAACATCCATTGTTTATCAAACAACTAACACTAAATATATATATATATATATATATATATATATATATATATATATATATATATATATATATATATATATATATATATATATATATATATATATATGTTCAACTACAATTTTTCTTAAATAACTAATATAGTATATCATACTTACTCCTTAAAACTAACCTACTAATTCCTCTTTGCCTAGTCTTTCATAGCACTAACCCCTTTTCACAATTTCTTCCTATCTAGTCTCTTCTAATCCTTAACATCTCTAATAACATGACAAGCTCCTAATTTTAATAATTTTAAAGATAATAATAAAGGAATAAAAATAGTGAAAATCTACATCCAATACCTATTAGTTAATATGTAAAGTTGACACTCTCTAAAAAGCACACTTAAGTTTAATATTTGCAAATGTAATGAATATTTATTAACATTTAATGTATAATATTACACATTTCATATAAATAAATAGTAGTTAATTTCATCAAATGTTAAAGAAGATAAATGTGATTAAGTTTCTTACCTATACAAATTTTTAAAATCTATACCAAAATGAAAGACAAAGAAATATAGTTGATTGTAAAACTAAAAGCTAAGCTACAAGAATAGACAAACACATAAAAAAAATTTTAAAAAAATCCTCATTTTATATTCTATACTGTTCTAGTGAGTGCACAACCTTACAAACGTAGTGATAGTTTACTAGATCTTCTTTATTACAAAATAATTAATTAACATAAATATAAAATTGAGGAGTATTATTTTAATATTAGAAGGTGAGCATATCCTAATAGAGAGAGTATCATTTTAGTGTTAGAAGAGTTTCATGAAGAAATTTGTAAATAATATCAAGAATTCACTCTTTTTATTTTCATTTGTGTCTTGATTCAAGTTTTCACATAGGTTAATTAATAAAAACATAATATTTATAATAAAATGAATTGTTATAGAATTTTACATGTTAGTTATTAATTAATAATTGATGTTTTGAACCAAATTTTGCTAGCCAACTTTTTCTATTATTTTTCAAGTAATAATTTTATAATTTTAGCATAAATTTTATAAGAACTAACATCATTTTATAAACTAATAAATTTTAATTTTAATTCAACTTAATCTAAAGTAAAGTCAGTAGTATTAAAATTATTTTTTACATTACAATATTTTTCTTATATGATTAAATAAAAATAAATAACAATAGATTGAACAACAAAAATAAATAAAAAATTATAATTTATAATGAATAATAAAATTTAAATAAAAAGAGAAGTAGGATACCTCTTATTTTAATTTTTTTATATTACTTGAGAGTTTCTAAATTGAAACATGTAAATGGTTGTAAACTAATAATAAATTATAATGAAAAAAAGTAACATAGGTATTTTTGCAATGAACTTATGTCTTGTAATGCAAAAATTGGCACCCTACATTTTTTTACTATAATTTCTTATTAATTTGCACATCTTTGTATTATCTCAACATCCTTTTTGAAATGAAACTTAAATACTATAATTTACAATAAATAACAAAGATAACTTTGGAGGGTACTGTAGATTGTTGAAAATTGATAATAAATTATAGTAAAAAGAAGTAATATAATCGATCTTATAATAAACGTAAAAGGTAAAGCCTTCCAATGCAAGAATGGTCATATTGTTTCTTTCCACTATAATTTCTCATTAGTTTGCATATCTTTACATTTCTCATAATGTTTATTGAGATGGAACTTAAATTTTGTAGTTTACAATGAATAACAAAAATGATTGTGAAGAATTTAGATGGTTGCAAATTGATGATAAATTAAAGTGAGAAGAAGTAGCATATTTATTTTTGTAATGAACTCAAGCACTAAAATGTAAAAATAAGTATATTACTTCTTTTCACTACAATTCATCATCAACTTTCCTGTCATAAGGCATGCTTAAAATGAAGACTATGAATGAAATTTATAGGTAATATACAAGCTTTTGGATGTTAATCATTAATCGAAACCAATTTAATACATATGTTTTATTTTATATAGCTTAACTATTTCTATATCTTGAAATATCATAAGATTTAGAAGTTTTCCAATTTATTATATAAGTAAATGCTTAGTATTCATTACACATTAAATATATACCAATTTTTTAATCTAACTCTCCATCTCATAACATAATTACAACTTTCACACCTTATAAATGCATCCTTGAACTACATTTAAATGTTAGTTCTTCCAAAAACTAGCATGTATCTACATCATCTAAACCATGTTGATTTTTAATAAATAACTGATGTAATTTTTTCTTATTTTTTTAAATATAATTTTTACATTGATTCTAACATTCGTCTCATAATAAGTATCTTTTTCTCAAATAATATTTTCAATTTTTTGCATTTTGACATTTAATAAAAACCACAAACTAAGAACACTATAGTATATTGCATAATTAGTATGTAATCTCAAATTAGAATCGTTATTGCAACTTCTTTTATGCAAAGTATTTCAAAAGATTCTGTGGATATTAACCATCTATTCCTTACAATAATAAGTGGAATATAGTGATAACATATTCATTAATGTTGTACATCTAAAAATATTTCAATCTTATGATCATGGCGATCATATTAAATTACAAATATCTTCTACTCATGACTATCTATTTAAGAGTTGAAGATAATCGTTGTTTAATGAGATGGTTATAACTATAAGATCAAAAGCTTTTCAAAATGTGTAGAAAAAATAGGTATTAGTCTCTTGTACCATTTAAACAAAAGATGGAGTGAGAGAGAAAAATATAAAAAAAAGTTACAAAATAGATATCGTTTTTGAAAAAAATTAACATGCAAAAATTTTATATCTCACTTTCAATGTTGAGCTATTAGTTTAATTGACTTCAAAAAGTTGACATTATAACTTTTTGCTATTCTTTCCCCCAAAAATACTATCCTTAATAAAAGCTTACCATTTATTATAAGTTAAGTAGCCGATATTATACTTTTATATGTCAGTTAGGTTAAAAAATAGACACAATTTATTACTTTTTTATTTTTAATCCAATTCTTTATCTTTCCTTCTAATTTCCTAAACCTACATTGGTTTTTGGTAAATAATTTACGTGTTTTATCCTTTTTTAACGCATTTTAATTAAATTTCTACATCTTGACATTTTTCTAACAACTCTTTTAATAATGGATAACAACTTTTAGTTTTGATCCAACTCTTTTTAACTTTTTCTTTAATTGAACTTTTGCATCCTAACTTTTTTATTTTTCATTTTTTCATCTTTCCCTCTAATTTTCTAAATTTGCATTGATTTTTATGAAAAAAAAACCTACGTGGTTTATTCTTTCTTACTTTTTTAATTGAAATTTTAAATCTTGACATTTTTCTAATAATAAAAATTAATTTTCTCAAATAATAATTAACTTTTTACATCCTGACATTTTTTAACAATATATACCAATTATAAATTATTTTTTTAACAATACTATCAACATTAACTAAAAAGTATTATATATGTACATTACAATTATTCATTTGATAAAATTTATAAATCATTATAAAATATATTTTTTATAAGATAATGACCTATAAAAAAATTATAATATATCATCAATGTAATTTACAGCATAATCACCTAATCTTTATGTTGAAAAAAATTAAAATCCTTATTACAAATTCTTGTTTATCAAAGAGATCTACTATATTTTCCTTATGTTAAAGTACTGCACTAGATTTTATAGATATTAGCAATTTATTCCTTTCAGTAAAGAGATGGAATGTAAGGACAACATACCTATATTTAAAAATTCTTTGAATTCATGAAAATACTTTATCTATGACTCCAATGTATCTTACTTTTACCCATTTATAACTCTCTTTATTGTTTTAAGCTATTTGAAAGCAAGAGATATTAGAATTATAGATGGGGTGCTTCCAATAAATTGGAAGTATTTGGAAAGAATGAGTAAGTTGTGTTTAAATTCACCTAAACATAAAGAAGAGAGTGCAAGTAAAATTTGTAAGTAAAGTAACATCAATTTTAATATCGATTGATATAAATACTGATATTGTAAATAATAATGCATTTTAATTAAGTAGATTATTGAAATATAAATAATCTTTATAATTTTCAATAATATAATAGATATAAACATTAATTGATTATAAATAACTTTTAGATGTTAATTTTCATGTACAATTGACATCTAAAATGCTAATGTTCTTTATAATTTTTAGTAATATCATAAATAAAAATATTAATTTATTATTGACATTCTTTTAAATGTCAATTTATGGTATAATGAATGTCTAATATTCCACATATTCAAGATTTGATATTCCTTTAAATGATTGGTATTTCAAGATTGATGTGTAAGAGAAAATAGACATCAATTGTAAATAATAATCATCATTTTTAAATTTTCTTAGGATAGACTTCTTATCTCCCATTAGAAAATAAGTTTTATAATATTGGTTTATTATGTTAATCAATGTGGTAAAAATTACCTTGTGTTTTCACCTATTAGTCCTATCCACACTTGACATGTGCTGCATTTTTATATTAAAAAAGAGCCCCCGGTTAACAAAGGGTAATTTTTGGAGGACATTACTTAGTAAGTTTGTCGCTGTTAGGAAAATGATTTAATAGGGGGCTACTTTGGGATCTTATCATATCATGTTATAAAAGAATTTCTAGTTGATCCAAAAAATATTTAATTTGATATTTAAGTAATTTAATGTAAAAATATAAATTAAAAATATTTAAATAAATTGTACTCATGCTCTTATCTCCATAATAAATATACTCATTAATTTAAAAAATATTATTAGTCATTATAAATTGACTTTAATTCTGATATCCTTTATTATTTTAATGCCATTAAAATAATAGTATGATTTTTTATTTCAATTTGAAAAAAAAAAGGTTGCTCCTAACTTCCGCCCATTGATATATATATATAAGAGTTTAAATTTAGTATACTAATAATATAAAATATTTTATATTATCAATAAATGGGAAGAAGATACGTTATTAAAAAAGTAAAAATAATTAAAAAAAATTTTATATTATCAATAAATGGGAAGAAGATACGTTATTAAAAAAGTAAAAATAATTAAAAAAAATTAATTACAATAAAAGAATTTTAATAATTTTTTTAATGAGATGATAACATATGAATGGATGATAATATAAAAATAATTTATATTGATATTTAATTAAATTTAAATCTTAAAACAAATGAAAAGATAAACATTTTATGATATGGTTACATAAATAATAAGCAACGAAAATCCTTAAAGCGGCGAAAGTCCTTAAAGCGGTATACTAGTGAAATAATTTCTAATGGCTAAAGGACATACTCAAATTTTGCTTCAAATTGACCAATAAGTTACTAAGGAATTTTTTATCAAGTGACGCAGCAATAAATCTATATTAAGTAAATTGAACATACCAACTTATAAATATGTAATTGATTAAGCAAATCAAACTACATGGAAAAGATTGCTCATGATGATTACTATTATTTATAACTTAGATACAAATATCATTAAGTAATATAGATATGCATTCTAAACTCATAAATATATAATTAATTAAATTAGTGCTAGAACTAAGATTTAAACATAAAGGAGCTATAATTAATTTGAACTCCCCTATATATAAATCTCACATTCTCTATAAACATAATATTGATATCTCACATTCTCTATAAACATAATATTGATAATCTGATAATAAATAAAATTAATTTATTAGAAATCAAAATTAATTTATATGAATCTCTTCACTCAAATTAATCAACAACTTTCAATGATTATTAATTGCACTTTGAAGTCACAAAAAATAAATTTTAATCAACAAAAAAATTAAAAATAAACAATCTAAATAATTTATATGAATCTCATCACTCAAATTAATCAACAAAACAACTCAATATGCATCACAAATTAACAATTTCACTATCTAATTATCAATTTCACTTTGAAATCTTCAAAAATCAATTTTAATCAACAAAAAAATCTAAAAGTAAAAAAAATACCAAAATTAGGACTATTTTGAAGTAACCCACCAATTAAAAGCAAGGGACAATGCCAATGAATCTTCTCGAGGCTACGAACAGCGTGGCGAGCAATAAGGAGGTTACCAAAGCTAGGTAGAGTTGCAACAATGATTATAGCAGCCAAGGAGAAGAAGAAAAAGGAAAAAGGAGAAATAATAGAGCCAATGTCACAACTTGGTTATATTTTCTTTTTAATAATAGATATATTCATTGTTAATGTTATATTATTTAGCAACGGATATTAAAATCTTTGTCATTAATTTTTTTTAAAATATATTATCATTGCACCAAAAAAATTTTCAAATTTTGAATAAAAATTTTGTTGCTAAAGTTTGTTGCTAAATTCTACTAAAATTTTAGAGATGAAATTAGAGATGAATTTTAAAACATCTATCATTACACTCAAAAATCACTACCAAATATTTCTAGGGGTTGCAGACCTATTTATCAATGAGTGAATTATGGCTATTTTCATTATTATATACATATTTTCTAGTAGTGTTGCTAATTATAAAATAAAATTATTATAAAATATATAAATGAATAATTCATTTTAAAAAATTATCTATAAGCATATATTATTTTTCCAATTAGAATGAAATAAACTATTTTTTATTTTAATAGTAAGATTTATACAAGTATTCAATTAAAATTTATCTTTAAATTTTATTTTTATATAATGTTATAGTAAGATTAATACAAGTGGATAGATTTTACCTTACCATTTTAGAAGAGAATCAAAACCATCATATATATATATAATATTTATTTCATATTATTAATTTAAATTTATCTAAATTAATGTTAAATTATAAAAATAATAATTGATTTTAACAAATTTTAAGTTTATGTAAAATTATAAATTTTTACTACTATTTAAAAGATAACACTAGTTTTTATTAATATTATACATATATATAAAATTTAATATCCCAAATTCAAACATTATCTCATCTTTATTGATGAAAGTTACAAAAGAAATTTAATATCAATTTTTTCTGATAATTTGAATTAAAAATTATATAAGTATAAAACTATTTGATAATATTTAAAGTTTTTAAAAACAATTTTTGAAAATAATTTTTAAGATATAAAAAAAATCTAAATATACCTAATAATTTCTCTCCTAATATTTCTCCTATCGTATCAGTTTTTATAATTTTTTAGAAAATTGTAGACCTAATGAATGGTTAGATTTTTTTCAGCGGTGGGTACCCTTCAGCTTATCATCACCCTCTTGATTAGCAATATCAGTTCAAAGTATAGCTATTTTTTCCTTAAAATAAGTGTAATCTTTCTCACTCATTTGAAAAATTGGACAAAAACTTTCAGAAGAATATAAACATTTGCAAGTGAATTCTTAAATCAAGTGGTAGATCATCCAATTTCTCTAAAAATTTAAAAAGTATAATTAACTTCAAAATTCAAATAAGATAAATAACACAATAAAAAAAATACGTACTCCCACTGATTTTTCTTCAAATACTCAACAAATTTCTAACATTTGCCAAAAGTCAATGGAAAGTGCGTCCACTGTGTCTTTTAAGTCTTTCGTATCATTTTTATAGCTTTCAACGGTGAACATGACATTTTTAATATTTATGCCATCAATATTATTATTCTTCTCATATGAGCTAGCATTTTGTTTAATAAGTTATCACCATTTTACATTAGGGAAAATGGGAACAGAGTTCAATGAAGGAGATAATTTAATTGTAATGAGAGAATTAATATGAATGATTTGAGAAAAAACTCATTTTGTATACTATTTTACAAAAGAAAAATACATAATTATAAGGATAACTACAATCTCTAAATAAGTTAATGCAATTTCAAATAATGATAGTGCTACCATTTCTAATCAAAATTGTATTTCATATGATCAAAGTCATTCTATTTCTTTTACTTGAGGATATCTTATCCTGTTTTCTTATACTATTCTTTCTTTTCTTAATAAAAAAATTTTCTTTATTTATATGAAGAAGAAAATGAATTATCAATTACCCCAAAGATCATTCCAGCGACTCATTGAATTTTTTGTGTAGATACTTTTTTTGACTCATAAGTAATGCCAACCAATTGAACACAACTTCACATATCTCTTTTAATTTAAGTGCCTAAAATTTAAAAATTATAAGTTGGGTGAAAAAATTGAACCTCAATAAAAAGTTAAAAAAAATTTTAAAAAATAATTGATTTAAGAAAAAAATTAATAAAAATATATGAAAATCCAAAAGACAAATGAAGTAATAGATTATAGCACAATTTTTTTTTTTACCTTGTCCTTCCTTGCTTGTACATCCCAACATGACATCTGTTGTTTTTCTTAGTTTCTAATAGCACATGCCAAAATAAGTAGAGTAAGAAGTATCACTCATGACAAGAATGGACCTATAATCAAATATTTTACTTTCACAAATTAGATAAAATGTATTTGAAAATTTCATGTTGTTTTCAAAGCATAAACAATGGTTAAAGAACTCGACTGAATTCAAACATAGCTACAATAAAAAAAAAATACTCAATTAACATTCGTTTTTATTTATCAAAAACCTCTAAAATCATCACTTAAGAACAAAATTACTCATAACAACTTTAACCATTAGTAAGCCCAATGTTTGAACTCATAATATCTTAATTTACATAAATTAATTTTCTAAATATAACAAAACTAAAGATAACCATATGACTTACAAGAATCAAAACGCAGATATGAACATTTATTGTAAACTAATTTTGAAATAAATTGTCACTGAAATTTAAATATGAATATAATTTAATATTCATTTACTTGAGAAAAAAATATTAAAATTGCAAGGTAGAGGTATCTACTCACCTCAAGATAAGTCCCAACTTGCTTTAAATCCAAGGAGGCAATTCAACACTTCAAGCCCCTAAATATCCATTATGAAATTCATTAATTTCGTAAACCCCATTGGCGTAAAATAAAACGAGCAACCAGAACCTTTCCTCTTCTTTCAATTAAAAATTGAAATATATAATAATAGCTTGGAAGGCTTTTTTTTTTTTTTTTTGCCGAATCAAGTAATAGACATTAGACATTAGACAAGTTGACTGGCTGAGATTGCCAACAAAAATAATTTCACTAATATCATCAGTGCCATGAAAAAAAAATGCATTAAATCTACATAGGAAATTCTTCAAAACTGGAGATGAACTCTTCCTCATAAACCCGATTTGCTGGTTCATGCAGAACAGAGAATAATTAATAAGGTAGAACTCATCAAAGACTAATTTACAGCATGCAATCTTATAGGTACAGCGGAGAAAACAAATATTAACCCAACTAGTCAGTAACTACTGCTAAGTCATAGCTAGATAATCAAAGCAATACACAAATTTGCCATTGAAAATGCAGCTCGAAATATTGAAGCAAATGGCAAATGCTGGTTAATCAATATATTTTTAAAATTCACTAACATCAAGTAAACTGAGATTTGCCATCGTCGCTTACAAACTCTTAAAACTAGAACTTATTTTTCACTTGGCTTGCTGTGGACTTTCATCCAATTATCTTTTTTTTTTATTGGAGGTGAAAACATAAATGTATAAATATCATGATTGATATGAGCAAGACAATCAACATTGCAGATGAGGTGTTTGATAAATTGTTTATATGAAATTTGAACAACCATCTCTGTAAATAGTTGCATACCACAAGTGAGTTGAGCTTATGACAATCAAATTGCTCAAATTTGCAGTTGGCAAAATACTCTTCTCTCTGCTTTAAACTCAAAATAAAATTATGTTAAACATGGGACAAATTTCTCATTAGGCAAAAAATAATTATTAAAGGAACATCATTTGCTTCTTCTTTATCACATTAGCAAAGAAGAATTTTCACCTGAAGTTGTCCAGAAAGCATTTCGTTAATAAATTAACTAAAGATAATTATATCTTACAAAAATAAAAATAATTTATGCAAAGAATGATTCAGAAAATGAAAATTAAAATCAACTAAAAGATAATTATATCGAAATGGAATTTCGAGAAGTGGAAAAGAGGGTATCATTTTGCTATTGGAAACGCCATTTTCTTCCGAGGAATGAAGAATGGAAAGGAGGGTATCAATGTAGCTGCATTCCATATTCTGCTGTGCGGTTTCTATGCAAGTTTTGACGGCCAAAGAGAGGTTGAAGTACTAAAATGCCCTCGGGTGATTTTTTCTTCTTTTATTTTTCCTTCCGACTAAATACCTATCTTCTATGGAATTAGAATCCTGTAAAATACAAAAAGCATTTTAAAAGATAAAGTATCAAAATCTATCATTAATTTTATTTATTTATTTTTATTTATAAAATTATGAATCAAAATTGATGGTAAATTTTGATATTTTACCTTCTAAAATGCATTTTACATTTTAGAAAATTCCAATCCATTTTTCTATGTATCATTTCGAGGATTTTTTTTTTAATTTTTTTACCAAAGTTTCAAAAGTGGCCCAAAAAAAATTATGTGCGACAATTTCAATTAATTAATCTTCAAATCAAAATTACATTTACACCTTCTATTTCTTTATCTCAAAATTTGGAGGCGCTTAGCAGAATGTTATTTATATAATTTAAATTTAAGCTCAGTTACTTATTATATTTTTAACAAAAAGATAATAATGAAAGGAAAAAAATATATTTTAAATCCTTGAAATTCCACCAAGTGACCCATGACTCCTTAACTTTAAAAATCTAGGGATTACACCCTTAAAAATGAAAACTTGTAAGTTCAAAAAAATTATGAAAATTTTAATTGATTATTAATTCTAATTCTAAATCAGCAAATGTATTTCTTATACTTTGTCAAAAAAAAATCTTTTCGAGACAAAAATCAAATCAAATCAAATATTTTATCTTATCACAAAAATATAAATTTCTATAATTTAAGTTTGGAAAAGAGTTAGAACCAATAATATGTTGGTGCCTATTTTGTACCTGCCTCGTAGGAAAAGAAATAAGACCTTTTATATAGAATATATTTATTTATATTTATTAGTTTGAAGTTAAAACGAATAGTCATTTAATGTTATTATAAATTTATTCAAATTTTATTTAAAATTTAAGAATATAATTTGTAAGTTTTTAATATGAGTGAGGGAAATGACCAGTTGATAAAACTTCAAGAGTAAAATGTATTCATTTTGCATTAATATTCTGCTTTAAAATTCTGCAGATTTCATATACGATGCTTTCATTAATATTCATTTTGCATTAATATATGCCTTGTATCATTCTCAAGGTTTTCCACTCATGGTCTCTACTCTGATACACTTATTTGTCTTCATCAACCTTCTCTAAATTTGATTCTATAAGAAAAAACCTAATTATTCTTAAATCATATGAATTCAAAGTTTAGATTGTTTTTGTACTGTTGCTTCATTCATCGAAGTTGAACTGAAATGTGGACAGCAGACTTGGGATTTCTGATATTATTGGTCCATAGTTCTGGAAAAAAAAATACAAAATAAGATTTCAACCCTCTGAAAAATTGAACTGAATGGAATTTGCAAACCCAGTAAGTGAAAGTAAGAAAGGAATTTGGCAAAGACATTGTCTTACCCATGGGTTATCGCATATCTCAAAGAAGGGCACAGCGAACAATTTGATATTTCTTGGTACTGCAAAATGCATCCCTTCATACAAATGAACCATGAAAATCTTTTTGCACTCGTGAATATTCAAAAGGAAAAAAAATGCCAGTCAACTACAGATAAAATGAAAAAAACTGTCCGATAACATAATTAAATATTTCACAAGCAATAATTTACCTTCGGTCCTGTGGTATGGGGAGGACAGTATGGGTACATCACATCTTCAAAATTTGGCCTCCAGCATTCTTTTGTTCAAATTGTACTGATGAGATTTTGGTCAGTGATCCCATACTTGAAATCACTATGTTTCCTTGAAGATTTTATAGATGCCAGAAAGCCGGTTCAAGAAACAGGGAGAACCCGTAAATTAAATTGCGAACTCAGGTTAGAAACTATGAAAAAAGCATGCCAAAAACAAAGAATCAGCTGTTTTGTTTAATTCCTTTATTATGAAACTTCGAAAAACATGTTCTAACTTGGATTAACATGTTGCCAGCATACAATGTGCCCTGAATCACAAAGATAAGTAACTTATAAACCTGCCAATTAGGTTTATCATCATCAGCCAGTCTTCTTGTCAATTTCCTCCTTAGACGCTCAACTTCTGGAATAATTGGTCAACACATAAGGTAGTCAGATATGTTTTTGTACGTCATGGAAAAAGACAGAGACATAGATTTTACCATCTTCTCGGGGCATTAGGCGCCCCCCTGCGAGTTTGTAATGGTCTCCTATTTTCATAAGAAGTATATGAGGATGAAGATGTTCATGTATCCAGATTTTGAAGCCAAAGGTTCAAGAAAAATAAAAAGGTATTAGTGCTTGAAATATAAGCAAGTATGCTTAGAGTATTGCAAATGAACTAGTTAAAATGATAACCTTGCAACAAAACATAGAATAACATTTCTGTTATGACCCCTGACAAAAAAATGATACTTTTTATACAATCTGAGATAGGATAATAGAATTCAAAGCAGGAAACTATAAGCACAATAAATACTGCATATATACTGTATGATGCGAAGCCAAGTACTATATTTAAAAATCATAACCTGAACTTATATTAAAAACTGACCAGCAGTAATCCTTCAACAGTACTCTTCATGCCTACTCTCCCGAAGCTGTAAAATTAAGAGAGGAAAAAAATCCAGTTGATCCATTATAAAAGGAATCTGTTGTTCCAAAACTTATGAATGAAGACGAGACATAGTCTTCCAACGAACAATTCTTCTCCATTGATTAATGTTAAGATGAACAGTCCTTAACCATATTGTCCCATGATTGGAAACAACAAAAAGAGAGAATTTTGAATAGCACATGTCAGCATTTCCCATAATATAATTTTCACCAAAAGATTCACAAAGTCACCCGCTTGATTTAGTTGCAGAAGCCTAAAATCCTGCGTTGTTGTTACCTAAAGGACAAAATTCAAATTCTTTGTTGGGTTATCATGGGTGATCAGAACCATCTTGATCATGAATACAAAGAAATTAATGCAGTTCTTAATAAATTACAAATATTTAAAAATGCTTTTTTTCTTAAAAAATTACAAACAAGAATATCACACTGGCAGCATCGATCCTGGACGAGGTGGTTGAGACATTGATGCAAGACAAAAATTTCTAAACATAGAAACTCAAATCCCACTGGGAGCATCAAAATTATGGGTTTAGCTGCAATGGGTGCTGAACACAACTGCCAGTGCTAGCCATTAGCCAAGAACGCAAGGTAAAACTGAAAAAGTTTTCTTTTTTATTCTACCTGTGGTTTTCTCAGCAACCAAACTAAGAGGGCAATAGCCATTTCGGGGAAAGAATGTTAGAAAAATACGTACTTTTCTCTCAGGCGAGCGAGACGAGCTTCAACAAAACCATGTTTCTCAAAATAGGGTGCTTTCTTAAAGAAGTTGAATCTTTCACGGCTGAAAAGGTATTCAACCATTCTCTCTCTCTCTGTCTCTCTTGCTTTCGATTTGAGGAAAGAGGATCACTGTATTCATCTTCGGCGAGGGTCGAGCGCCAAAATGAGCACGATGAAAGTGAAAGTACTAAAACGCTGCCCAATATGTTTGACTCTTCACGTTACTGATTTATAATTGGTATGGACAATTTAATAATCGCATTACTTTTCAAAATTGTAAGGGGTCGTTAATATTATATAAAAATTTGTTGTTAAAAAAAATATTAAATAGAAATAGGAGAAATTAATATGTTGTCCCAAAATAAAAGATTAAACCTTTTTAAAGAGTTTTTTATATGTTCATGGTGAAAAGAATTAGGTTATATATATTTATTTTGATAGAAAATATTTTTATAAAATATATAATAATAACAATAATAAAGTCTTATCCCACAAAATGAAATTAGTTGCATAGATCACATTACATCATTAGACTTTATCCGAAAGTATATTTTCGAAAATATTATTTATCAAGAAAATTTTTTTTATAATTTTTCTTAATGTCCTTTCTAACCTCTCTCTTTACCTTTTCATAAGCTTAAAGATCATGTATTCGACTATTTTCACTAATGACTCTAATGACCTTCTTTATACGTGACCAAATACCTTAATTGATTTTCTATTATCTTTTCTTTAATAAGTACCATACCAATAATCCATCGTATGCATTCATTTTATATCTCATATTTTCTTGTATGACCATATATCCATCTTAACATTTTCATTTCTGCTATTCTCATTTTTTGCTCTTGTTGTCCCTTCAAAACCCAACATTTACTATCATAAAATATAGCTAGTCATATAACGATCTGATAAAATTTTTCTTTAAACTTAGTATATTTTACATCACAAATAACCTATGATATTTTTCTCCATTTTAACCATCTAACTTGTATTCTGTATATAACATCTCCATCAATTTTTCAATCGCTTTGTAATATATATCCTAGATACTTAAATTTAGGCGCTTATGGTATGACATACTCTCTAATTCTTACCTCAAAATTATTTTTATTTTACTTCTTATTAAATTTGTAATGCATGTATTATATCTTACTCCTACTTAAGCAAAATCCTTTGATTGCAATACCTGTCTAGTTAACCTCTTTCCTTAATTCCTTAATCAGAACTATATTATTTGCAAACAACATACATTTAGGAATAATTTCTTATATATCCTTGGTAAGAACAAGCAAAATTAGATCAAATAAATAAAGACATAATGTTGAACCTTAATATAAACCTATCCTTATGGTAAAGTCTTTTGTCTTACCTTTAGGAGTTCTTACACTTGTAATTATTCCATCATATATGTCCTATATAGCCTAAATATATATTACACGAACTTCTTTCTTTTTTAGAACCTTCTACAACACTTCTCTTAGTACTTGATCATTGGTTTCTTCTAAGTTAATGAAAATCATACGTAAGTCTTTTTTTTTTAATTTAATACCTTTCCATCAACCATCGTAAAAGATAAATAGCTTCTATTGTAGACTTTCCTGGCATAAATCCAAATTGATTCTCTACAATCTTAGTCCTATCTTTTAATTTATGCTTAATCACTTTTTTCTATAATTTTATAGTGTGACTCATAAGGTTTATTCTTCAATAGTTTGCATAATTTTGGATATCTCCTTTGTTCTTATATATAAGCATTAAAATACTCCTTCTCCACTCATTTGGCATTTTCTTAGGCCTCAGAATCTCATTAAATACTTGTAAGCTAAAATATACCCTACTTTTCTAAACATTTTCAAACTTCAATAGGAATACTATTAGGGCCAACAACTTTACCATTATCTATCCTCTTAAGAGCTTCTTTTACCTCCTTAACTCGAATTCTGCAATATTAAGCCAAATTTCATTCGTCTTTTTAGATTTCTAATCCTTCCATATCCTTAACTAATCTTTACTCGTCATTGAAAAATTTATAAAAATACTTCTCCTATCTTTCCTTAATATATTCATCTGTGAGTAGAATTTGTCTTTTTTCATCCTTAATACACCTTACTTGATCCAAATTTTTTTATTTCCTTTCCCTATTTTTAGCTAGCTTATAAATTTTTTGTTCTCTATTCTTTCTCCCTAGATCTCGATTGAACTCTTCAAAAGCTTTAGATCATGCCTCACTCACTATTTTTTTAATCTTATTCCTAGTTGTCTGATACGTTTTCTAATTTTTGGCATTGTTGCACACATGTAAAGCCTTAAAACAATCCTTTTTGGTTTTAACCTTTTCTTGCTCATTTTCGTTCCATCATTAAAATTTTCTATCTTTTGGTCCAAAATCTTTTAATTCACCCAAGACTACTTTAACAATCATCCTAAACCTTTTAGCCATCACATCCCAAATATGGATTGGTACTTCCTTATTCTTCTTGATTATCTTCCTTCAATAATATTCTCTTAAAAGTTATTTATTTCTCACCCTTAAACTGCCACCATTTGATCCTTGGATTTATAACTTGTTGTCTTTTGTGGTTTCAAGTCTTAAAATGAACACTAAAGCTAGGACCTTATATTGTATAATAAGGCTCTCCCTCAAAATTACTTTACAATATTTATAAACTCTTCTATCTAAGTTCTTTACCAAAAAGAAATCAATTTGCAACCTTAAGGTTCCACTTTTATATGTAATTAAATGCTTCTCCCACTTCTTAAAACAAGTATTTGTAATTTTAAAATTATATGTTATTAAAAAATTAAGAATAGATTGTCCTTCCTTATTTAGTACTCCAAAACCAAATCCTCCATGCGTTCTCGAAAATTATCTTACCTCACTACCAACATATCTATTTAAAATAAAAATATTTTATTTATTTAATATTAATAAATATGAAGAGTTTGAAAAAATAAATTTCTATATCTTTCATTCATTACTATAATGTTGATAATAGTAAATTTAGGTATCTTTTTTCATTTTGATAAATAAGTATTTTTTTAAACACAAATATAAATGATATATCATTTTTATTAATATATATATGAAAATAATTTTTATGAAAAATATTTTCTAATAAATAGAGATATAAAAATTTTAGCATTCATCTTTTAAAAAAATTTATGATACCATCTAAATTCCACATTAGTGACTAAATCTCCTTTTCTCATCTCTATTAGCGACCTTTGGTGTTTAAGGTTTTCTTGAAAAAAGGTTGAAATGATTTCATTTTACTTATACATAAATTTTATTGTTTAAAAATTATATAAAAAATAATTATTTTAATTCATTTGTAAATAAATTTTTATTTTTTGAAACATATTAAAAAATTTATAAAGTTTAATTAAAAAATAAATTTTAACGATATCATAATAAATATAATGTTATTAAAAAAGGTAAACTTTTTATATAATAAGTATTTTAGATCATATAAAATGAATTCCAATAAAATTCTAGCTAAATGCTTTGACTCCATTTGTTTTGTTGAAAAATACTTTTTAATAAAAAATATCATTTACACATATATTAATAAAGTAATAATATTATATTTACATTAATAACTAAAAAACATAATACTTAGAAACTTGGAAATGGTGGAAACCAATTTTTTTAAAATAGGAACCAAACTCTTCATGTTTAATACTAAACAAGTAAAATACTTTCTCTCATTTTAATAATTTATAACTATATTTTATAAAAAAAATATTTTTTAATAAAATAAATAGATAACAAATTTTATAATGGTATAAATCTAAAAATAATGCTATGGGTTGAATTGTCTTTTTTTTATTTTCAATGTAAGTAAATTTCAAAATTAAAAATATAAATATTAATATATTAAATATAATTTAATGATAAAAATATTTAACATCTTACAAGGTATAACTCTTCATAGTATTATCCTAAATCTAATCAAAATAAGAATAGAAAATGAAATAAAATTTTTTATTTAAAGTAAAAAATATTTAAAAAAATATTAAAAATAAAATAAAATTCTTATTTTTTTTACTGATGGACAAATCATTAAGTCATTGTTTGAAGAATTGTTGATATCAAATCATTAGAGAAAGATTTTTCCACGTGAATTTAATATTAATTAGAAAAGTTTTGGTATTAATGTAAAATTTCCTAGAACATTTGGTTGTAAAAAAATGTAAAACAATTTTCCTAGATTATTTGGTAGTGAATAAATGTAAAACAATCTCTTAGTATTAATTTCGTATGAAAATTTTTAAATTAATATTCAATTGATGTAAAAAAAATTATTGCTAGTTTAATATCCATCCAATCTTTTATTTAGTGACTTGATAGTAGCTTAATGCCCACCCGGGTTATCATCCATCATACAACGATTTGGAAGTTTCTCTTGAAATTTTTCTTAAATTAAAGGCTTTCTTATACAAGAAAAATGGGTAATTGAGCATAACTTCACAAGACATACATTTGCGATATCTTAATAATACAAGTGATATTCTGAAAATACTAATGACGTAAAATAGATTTTTAACATAAAAAAATTAAACAATTTTTATTAATTTTTTATTACAAATTTATTATTAATTGATTGCTAGTAGAATAGTATTCATAAATTTACACTCCATTTTATATAAATAACTGATAAATTAACTAATAACTAACAAGTTAATTAATAACTATTAGTCTAATAACTTATAATTAATAGTTGATAAGTGATAAGTTAATTAAAGTATTTCACAAAATTAGTTATTAAGTTAATTGAAATTATAAAATAATATAAAAAATATTTTAATAGAAATATATATATAATTAAAATAATTTATATTTATTTAAAAATTATATTATATTAACACAATTAAGAAGTTTAAAATAAAAATATAATATTTAATATTTAATTAATTATATTTTATAAATTTGTATATTTATTTACTAAAATAATTTTTATTTTATTATTTATAATAAAATTATAATTATTTAAAATATAATTAATTATATTTTATGATATTATTTATATATATATATTTATAATTTACAATTAAGATATAATTATGTTAAAATTAAATTAATTATATTTTATAAATAAATTTAGAATTGTATTATAAAAGGACATGTGTTGTAAATTAATAAAAAGAGTAAGGATAGATTTAGAAAGAATTTAAGAAGATAGTAGTTTGTAAGTTATAAGTTACTTTAGATAACTTATAAAATTAGAACTTATTTTTTTAATAAATTAATATAAGAAATAATTTTAGAGGTTAGTATATAATTTATTGATTAAATTAATAAGTTATACGTTAATTTATTTATTGTATAAAATAAAATCTTAATTTTTTCTAAAATATATTAAATAATAGATCAATTGACATTGATATATATTGCACCTTACTCGTTGTTCTTTTTTAGTTTTACATTACTAATTTGAACATCAAAATATACTCAAAAACCCTACTTTGCAACTCTCTTTCTAGCTTGTAAAGGTGATAATTTGTGTCAGTTAGATCAACTTATTTATTAATCATATTATTCGTGTTGATCCACGGGTCACTTATTTAACTTATTTAATATTTTAATTAATAAAATATATATTATAAATTCATTTATTAAATTTAATTGCTTATTATTTTTTATAAAAATATTTTTAATTACTAATAAAATATTATTTTAAAATTTTATTATTATTTTATTAAATTAATAATTTTATATTTTTATTATATATATTTATTTATAATTAAAATATTTTTATTTTTTATATAATATTATTAAAATTTTAATATAAAATCTTAAAAGGAATGATATGTTAACCCGAATCTAAATAGTATCAAGTATCAGAAATTATTGCCCCTTGTAAGCAGTACATCGAGGAAAGAAGAAATTTTTTTTGGATGTCATCTGTAACTTTTCCACAATTTTTCCTTTCAACAAAGATGATCAAGGAAAATTAATTCTTATACTTTGCTATACTTCACAAGACATACATTCGCCGTATCTTAATAACACGAGTGATATTCTTGAAATACTAATTAAGTAAAATAGATTTTTAACATAAAATAAAAATTTTAAGCAAAATTTTTAATTTTTTGTTACAATTTTGTTATTAATTGATTGTTAGTGGAATAATATTCATAAATTTTAATTTTTGTTAAACTATATTAAATAATAGATCAATTATCACTGATGTACTGATATTTTAAAAGATATAATGATAAATATTTTATAATTATTTAATTATTTGATAACCACTTTATTCAAGTGATTCCTATATAAATCATGCATTCCACCTTACTACTCAAGTTATTCTTTCTTGATTATATATTACTATTTTAAATGTTAAAGTCTTCTCAAGAATCTTCTCTGCAACCATTTTTTTTGTCTTACAGGTACATCAAGAAAAAAGGAAATCTTTTATTAACGTCTTCTGTGATTTTTTTCATAATTTTCTCTATTAGCAAAGTTCCTTAACAAAAATTAATGTCTATACCCAATAAAATAAGCTATTTTTATTATTAACATAATTGATATTCTTGAAATACTAAAAATGTAAAAAAGATTTTTAACATTAAAAAATAAATAATTTTTATTATTTTGTTACAATTTTGTTATTAATTGATTGTTAGTGGAATAATATTCATAAATTATAATTTTGTTTTAAATTATATTAAATAATAAATGAATTGTCACTAATATACTAATATTTTAAAGATTATAATGGTAAATATTTTATAATTGTTTGACAACTTGATAAGTACTGCATTTAGGAAGCTCTTATATAAAATATATATTACACCGTATTAAATGGATTAACTTTTTCGACTACATATTACTGATTTGAATATCAAGGTCTTTACGAAAACGCTCCACAGCCCCCTTTCCATCTTGTAGATATATCGGGGAAAGAAGAAATCTTTCATTAGCCCTATCCATGTGACTTTTCTACAATTTTCTCTATCAACAAAATTCATCGCGAAAAATTAATTTCTATGCTTCATGAGAAAATAAGCTATTTTCTTAATTTTCTTTTTTTTTTGAAAAATTCATATGGAAAACAAAATATTGGAACTTCTCTTGATTTTTTTTCATTTATTTTCCGGAATGTTCACGAAAAAAAGAATAAAGGCTAAAAGTTAATGGAAGAAGAAATCTTTGGTTAGTACCGAATGTGACTTTTTCACAAGTTTTTCTGCTAGCAAAGTTTATCATGAAAAATTAATTTTTATACTTCGTTGAGAAAATAAGCTATTTTCTTAAAAAAATTTCATTGATTTTCCAGGAAAATCCATATGAAAAGCGAAAAATTGGAATTTTTCTTGACTTTTTCATTTATTTTCCCGAAAGTCCACCCAAAAAGAAAAAAAGTTTAAAAATTGGTATGGAGGTGAATCGATCACAATCCATGGATGAAAAGGGTCTAATGCCAAGCCGCAAGGTCTATGATATAGACCACGTATTCAACATTTGATATTCCTTCAAACAATTGGTAATTAAAAAATTGACGTATAAGAAAAAATAAACCTTGATTATAGATAACATTGTCGTCTTAATTTTTCATTAAAAAATAAGTTTTATAATATTAGTTTTTTATATTAACCAATGTCGTAAAAATTACCCTGTGCTAACGATTTGGTAAAAATAGACATGCATTTTCACCAATTAATCCTACCCCCGCTTGACATATGTTACATTTTTATATTAAAAAAAATAAAAAAACCTATCCAGTTAACAAAGGGTAATTTTTGGAAGACATTACTTAGAAAGTTTCTCACCGTTAAGAAAATGATTTAATATGGGGCTATTGGCATCTTATCTTATCATGTATTTAAAGAATTTTTAATTGATAAAAAAATTAATTTTAAAAAGTAATAGAATAATTAATAGTATTTAAGTAATTTTAATGTAAAAATATAAATTTAAAATATTTAAATAAATTGTAATTATGCTCTTATCTCTATAATAAATTTATTCATTAATTTAAAAAATTATTAATCATTATAAATTGACTTTGATTTTTATACTCTCTATTATTTTAAATGTCATTAAAATAGGAGAATGATTTTTTGTTTCAATTAAAAAAAAAAAGATGTTCCTAAGGTCCACACGTTGATATATATATATATATATATATATATATATATATATATATATAATAGTAATAATAAGAGTTTAAATTTAATTAATCGATAGTGTAAAATATTTTACACTATTAGTAAATAGGAAAAAGATATGTCATTAAAAAATAAATATATTAAAAAATTTTAATTACAATAAAAGAATTTTAATAATTTTTTAATAATATTGCAACATATAAGTGGGTGATAATATAAAAATAATTTGCACTAATATTAGATTAAATTTAAATCTTACAACAAATGAAGAAATAAACATTTTATGATATGGATACATAACTAGAAAGCACCAAAAGTCCATAAAGTGGTATATTAGTGAAATAATTTCTAATGACTGAAGGACATACTCAAATTCTGCATCAAATTGACCAGCAAGTTACTAAGGAATTTTTTATCAAGCGATGCAAATACCATTAAGTAATATAAACATGCATTCTTAACTCATAAATCCGTAATTGATTAAATTAGTGTCAAAACTAAGATTTAAACATAAAAGAACAATAGCTCATTTGAATTCTCCTATGAATCTTACATCCTCCTGATAATCTGACAATAAATAAAACTAATTTATTAAAAATAAAAATTAATTTATATGAATCTCATCATCTAAATTAATCAACAAGTTAGCAATTTTATTATCAATGACTATTAATTGCACTTTAAAATCATCAAAAATGAAATTTAATAAAAAATTTTTAAAATAAAAAACTTAAATAATTTATATGAATCTCACTACTCAAATTAATCAACAAAATAACTCAATAAGTATCATGAATTAGCAATTTTACTATCAATGATTATCAACTGCACTTTGATTAGAAATTAATTTTTATAAAAAAAAACCTAAAAATACAAACCTCCAAATAATTCATATAAATTTCATCATTCAAATTAATGAACAAAACAACTCAATAAGCATCAAAATTTAGTAATTTTACTATCAATTGTTATCAATTTTACTTTGAAATCATTAGAAACTAATATTAATCAACTAAAAAGAACTTTAAAAAAAATACAAAATCCGGCTAGTGACAATGCTAATGAATCTTTTAGACGTTATGTACGGCAGCTGCTGTAAGAAGGTCACCAAAGTTGGGTGGAGGTGCAATAGTGATTATAGCAGCTGAGGAATAAAAAAAAAAGAAAAAGAGAAAATAAAGGTGCCGATGTCACGACCTGAGTATATTTTTATTTTAGCAACAAATATATTCGTTGCTAGGTACTTTTAGTGAAATAGTATTTTAGTGATGGATATCGAAATTTTTATCATTAATTTTTTAAAATATTTTATCATTGCACTAAAAAAATTTCAAACTTTGGATAAAATATTTGTTGATAATTTTGATGAAATTTTAGCAACAAAATTAAAGATGAATTTTAAAACATCCATTGCAGCACTCAAAAATCATAATCAAATATTTTTTAGGGCTGCTGACTTATTTACTTACAGGTGAACCATTGCCATTTTTATTATTATATGCATATTTTCTTGTAGTGTTGGTAATCATAAAATATATAAATTTATTGGATATATAAAAACAAATAATTCATTTTTTAAAAGAATTATCTATAAATATATATCATCTCTTCGATTAGGATGAAATAAATTATTTCTTATTTTAATAGTAAGATTTATACAAATATTCAATAAAAATTTATCTTTAAATTTTATTTTTTTATAATGTTATAGTAAGATTAATACAAGTGGATAGATTTTGCTTCATTATTTTAGAAGAGAATCAATACCATAATAGTTTTTTGAAATTATAAATTTTAAATATAATTAATAATTAATTTTAAAAAATTTTAAGTTTATGTTAAATTATAAATTTTTACTATTATTTAAAAGATAACATTATTTTTATTAATATTATATATATTTAAATTTTAATATCCCAAATATTCAAACATTATCTCATCTCTATTGATGGAAGTTATAAAATAAAAAGGAAGAATTTAATATCAATTTCCTAATAATTTAAATTATAAGATTATATAAATATAAAACTATTTGATAATATTTGAAGTTTTTAAAAATAATTTTTAAAAATAACTTCTGAAAATATAAAAATAAAAATATATCTAAACACTTTTTCAATTCTTCATAGATCTCATGCATCGTTAGATTTTTCTCAACTGTAGGTACACTTGAGTTATCATTTTCTTGATTAGCAATATCATTTCAAATTATAATTAATTTTTTCTTAAAATAAGTGTAATCTGTCTCACTCATTTAAAAGTTCCCCAAAAACTTTGAAAAATGAATATGTATTTATAAGGTGATTATTAAACCCGGTGGCAGAACTATCATTTAATTTTTATAAAAATTTAAAAAGTATAATTAATTTTAGAATTTGGTAAATTAAATAATAAAAAATACATACTCTTATTCATTTTCCTTCAAATACTTTAATAAATGTCTATATCTACCAAAAGTTGACCATCAGAAAGTAACGGGGTCTCGATGCTTTTCAGAAATTAACATTCTCAATGTTTATGATACAAGCCGTATTCTTCTTATATAAGGCTAAGTTTCTATCATTTTATCTCTACCATTTTGTCTCAGAGAAAGTGGGAAGAGAGTTTACAAAAGGAAATAATTTAATTATAATGAAAGAATTAATATGAATGGCTTTAGAGAAAATTTAATCTATATATTATTTTATGAAAAGAAAAATATAATTATAAGACTAATCATGACCCCCAAATAAGTTAATACAATTCTAATTAGAATTATATCTCATATAATCAAAACTATTCTATTTCCTTTTCTTTGGGATATCTTATCCTCTTCAAAGTTGTATCTAAACATTTTAGGGCTTTAGGCAAAATTATTAAAGGGATTTAATATAGTATAAATTATTAAATTCTCATATTATTCTTCTAACTTTTTGAGCTACAAAATTATTTATCAAAGTTTTGTAATCAATTAATCCTAATATTTCACCCTCAATAAATAATATGGCTAATCCATTTAATCTATTTTATAACGTAGTTGATTTCAAATAGGATTTAATTAATTTTAAATTTGAAAAACTTTTTTTCAAAAGGTAGCAACCGTTACACGTATTATCAATAATAATCTATAATCATTTCTTCATCAATTGAACTAGTTGTTATATCCTTTTTATGAATAGTAATAAATTTATTAAAAGTACCACATTGAGATTGAATTAACTTTTCAACTTTTCTTTTTTTTCTTTATTTTTCAAAGCTAAATTCATACTATCTATTCAACATCTTCTATTGCTACAAAGTATAAAAATAAAATAAAATAACAACAATAATATAAATATAAATAAAATAGATGTGTAAAGTAAATAAGAAAAAAATGATGAAATGATAAAACTTGAAAACTTGGAAGCAAAAAGAATTACACGTCATACTATCTATTGCAACAATTTGATATCAATTTACTTTGAGAATTCACTTTAAAAGAGTACGAAAATAAAAGTGAGAAGAGAGAACAAAATGTGAGAGTTAAAAAATTTTAAAGAAAAAATGTTGAAATTTTGTGGTAAATATAGTTAAAAAATTACTATTATAAATTATAATATTAGAAATTATTAATTGGTAATAATATGCAAATATAACATTACCGTTGGGCTACTAACATATAACTCTTTAATAATACTGTCACGACCTAAATCTGATCTGATCGGCATGGAACCACTTTACCAATTTTTACTAGCCTAAGTGTATGTACTTAACTTAATGTTAACTTATCAATATGTGAGACATTCACAGAAGAGAATAGTATTTCAAAAATATCATTCATCAAAATTTTCTACAAAGATATGAAAGTTAGAAATACTTATAAACCTCCCAAAATGAGGATAACCAAGCCTAGCTAACTCTTAAAAAGTTAGTTCAACATTCTATCAATTAGTTCAACATTTTATCAATCTAACACTACAATGGACAAGAGGCCTAAAACATTCTATATACCGAATTGTGCTACCAAAATACCGTTAATGAGTTCCCACGAACTCTAACTCTAAGGAGGTGGAGGTGGAGGTGGAGACGGAGGCTCAACCTGTGAATCTGTAAAATAAAATATAGAGGAGTAAGTCTGGGACTCAGTGAGTAGATAATCTATAAGAATGACATCAATGTACAATAGCTTACCCACTGAACTATCCTTCTTCAACAAAACTATGTCATGAACAAACATATTAGTAAGCAAGAGCCAACAACACTAAGACTAACTCACACTCAACTCAAGTTTAATGTATCATATAACAATACTCATGAATATCATACTCAATATCATGTTTCATTGAATGAACAAATAATAAATGAAATACATTCATCCTTCTTTTGACTCCCAGGTCAACCTTATACCCTACCCGTCTATTCCATCCTTGTTCCTCCCGAGCTAACTTTATATCCTACCTGCCTTATTATTAGGAATTTCCCATCTGATATTTACAACATTACCCATATCATATTTCTCACCTTTAATGCCGCTCGTGGCATGATTCTCAATACAATTTAAACATTAGAGCTCAAGCTCCAATCAATATAATCACAATTCAATTCAATGTACCTTACAATATCTATCAAACATCATCATACTCTCTTGTGTAGTTATAAGCATTTACATATATCATAGCTCTCATGGTATAACTTGTCATAAACCAATACATTTTTAGTACTTATAGGTTAAATATCCATGATAGACCATTATAAGGTATGGAAACATAAAATAGATTGAAAATAGGTTATTTAAAGACCATAGTTCTGACCTATGAGCGATATCTTAGGAATAACTCATAAAACATAGATGTAATATGTATGAAACTCTTTTCATATGAAAGTAGGTTCAATAACCTTTATATAAACTACTTATTTGCCTAAATCAATTAAGTTTTAAAAGAATTATGTCCTCTTGAAGTTAGGCATAAAAGTTCACTTTTCTAAAATTTAGAGTTTCTGGCCTTTGCTCACTATTTTGATGATATCTCAAAATATATGCATGATTTTGATTTGAAACTAATTCTATTTGAAATTAGACTCAATTTTCTTTAAAATAATAGGTGGTTTATTTACAACAGATATAAGATAAAGGAGTTATGCCCCTTTTAAGTTAACATGAAAATCAACAGTCGATGAATCGATTGGTGAATCGATTCACTAATCCAATTTTTGCCTCTGAACCCCTGAAATTGATTGGCCACTCAATTCATCAGCCCCTGGGAGTGCTGAATTGCTTGGCCACTCGATTTTGAAGCCTAGTTTCGCCTCTGAATCCATTGAATCAATTAGCCACTCGATTCACACATGAAAAATTTAATTTTCTACAAAATTTTCACTGTGCAACCGATCCAAAACACCTCATAATCATATATAATGCACATTAAACTCAAATATGATCATCAATACACCTATATAACATCTCATATCATTTCTTTTTATAGTTTATTGCTTCCAAAACATAAGATTAAATCAAAATCAAGCAAGGTCACAAACTAACTCATAAGTCACATATATCTTCATATAACTTCAAAATCTATAGATTTAGCTAGATTATCCATTCACCTTGTATGGAAGAGGATGCTAGAAGATTAATTTGAAGATCTTTCAACCCTATTGACATCAAATCTATGGTTTCTAGAGTTAGGGTTTAAAATGCTCAACACACTCAAATAAGCTTTAAATTTTTTATCAATCAAGAAAAAGTAGAAGGGATTCTTGATGAAAACATTATTCTTACCTCAATTAAATAAAGAAATTTAGAAGATTGGAAAGTCTCCCTTGCTTGGTTAATGAAGTGGTGAGAGGATGTTTAAAGAGAGTGGAAGAAAATGGAAAAATGAGAGGGTGAAGGGCTTTAGGGCTGAAAAAAAAAAGGGAAAAGTAGGGCCTCAAAGGCATTTTTGAAAAAATGCTCCTACACATTTTTCATACTTATATATTCAATTATATTAGTAAATAACTTTACACCTCAAAATTTTAACAAACTTTTTCATAATAAATTTCACCCAAATTACATTCTCATACTCTTATTTTTATCAATTCTATTTTATTCCATAATTCACATATAAAATTCTTAATTCACCTGAATTTACCAGTTGCTTAAACTTCTCTCCCTCATAACAAAAATTTCTAATTTATTTATAACTAAGGAGGGTGTAACAAATACATCCAAATTTGCAATAAAATTATGCATGTATTTCATTAACTCATGATACGACATTCCTTAATTAATAAGGTGGACAAAAGCATAACTTTAAGCTTGATAGTGGTAGTGTTATAAGTTAGTGTCTTAAAATAAGAACAGTCACTCCTCTTATCCAATTATTAATATGTTGGCCATTGACTGATGACTGTATAAAATAAAAAAATTATAATGGGGCCTAAGAAAAATTGGGAGCCTAAGGCAAATGCCTTACTTGCCTATCCATAAACATGGCTCTAATCTTCTTTTTTTTTGTACTATTCTTTCTTCCTTTAATAAAATTTATTTATCTATATAAAAAAGAATTAATTATATATATCAATTACCTAAAAAGATTACGATCATTTATAGTAATCCGTTGAATTTTTTTTTAATATTTTTCCTAATTCATGAATAATGACAATCAATTAAACATAACTTTGCATATTTCTTTTGACTGATTTAAATACCTAAAATTCAAAAATTTTAAGTTAGGTGAGAAAATTGAACCTCAATAAAAAATTAAGAAAATTTTAAAAAATAATTGATTTAAGAAAAAACTTAATAAAAATGCTATGAAAATCGAAAAAACGAATGAAGTAATAGATCATAGCATATTTTTTACCTTGCCCTTCCTTGCCTGTACATTGCAACCTAATTTTTCATTTTTAATCTTTTTTAGTTCCTAAAAATACATGTCAAAACAAGTAGAGTAAGAAAGTGCATTTGAAAATTTATAGAGTATTTGAAAAATTCACATTGTTTTCAAAGCATAAACAATGGTTCAAGAAATTCAAACATAGCTATAATCACAAAATACTCATATTAACATTCATTTCTGTTTATCAAAAACCTTTAAAATCATTACTTAAGAGCAAAACAATGGTTCAAGAACTCAGCTGAATTCCAACATAGCTATAATTACAAAATACTCATATTAACATTCGTTTTTATTTATCAAAACCTTTTAAAATCATTACTTGAGAGGAAAACTACTCATAAGAACTTTAATCATAATTAAACCCAATATTTGAACTCATAATATCTTGATTTACATAAATTAATTTTCTAAACATAATAAAATTGAAGATAACCATATAACTTACAAGAATCAAAACGTAGATATGAACATTTATTGTAAAACAATTTTGAATTAAATCAACACTAAAACAGAAATATAAATATAATTTAATATTCTTTTACTTGAGAAAAAATATTAAAATTGCAAGTTGTAGCCATCTACTTACCACAAGACAAGTCTCGACTTGCTTTAAATCCAAAGAAGCAATTCAACACTTCAAACCACTAAATATCCATTATGAAATTTATTAGTTTCGTAAACCCCATCGGCATAAAATAAAAAGACGAACCATAATCTTTCCTCTTCTTTCAACTGAAAATTGAAATATATAATAATAGCTTGGAAGGTATTTTTTGCCTAATCAAGCATCAAGTAATAAACATTGGACATTAGACAAGTTGATTGGGTGAGATTGCCAACAAAAATAATTTCATTATACTGATAGGGCTTATAGACTAAGAGGAGGTGAATTCACCTTTAACAAAAAAATTTCAAATATATAAATCTAATGTTGATATAATAAAAACCATAAAATATAATAAAAATATTTTTGAAATTTAATGAATATATAATTTGAAAAATATGAAATATTTCAATAATGATTGAAAATATTTTTTCAAAGATAATTCAAAAAAGATATTTCTTTACTTAATGTCATAAAGAAAACTATAGACTTCTTTTTCTATGATCCAATACAATTTTCAAAATAAGATGTAAGTAAAGAAGTAGAGAGAAAACACAAAAAAAAATTATAGAGGTTCTATTATCCAAAAGAAACACTTTTTGGGCATTCATCTCTTCTTAAGTTACCAAGTATCATTTAAGATATTTATTAACTTTTCATCAAATTGCAATACTTAACTTTATAAGATTCTCTCAATCTCTATTAGATTTCCACAACCACCTAACTTTATATAAGATTCGCCAATTTCTACTAGGATTTCAATCACTACTTATCTTCAGAATATTGTTACGATCTCTATTAAAATTTCATTTACTACCTAACTTTACAAGATTCTCATAATCTTCATTAAGATTTTCACAATCACATATCTTTATAAAATTCACCAATCTCCACTAAGATTTCAAAATACAAGAAGGATCATTCTCACAATCTCTCAAAGATATTAGACAAACTTTCACTCACTAATACTCTTAGAGCGACTATATAAGTTTTGGATCTAGAGTGAGAAAAAAATGAGAACTAAGGTTTTTTTTTTTTAAATGAGAACTAAGTTATAGTGCAATGTTTCTATTTCTTATCTTCTTTCATCTTCAAATGTATGTAGTTTATTTACAAAGAAAATCAACTTGGGCTCCAAATTATCTTTTAACTTTAAGTTTGAATTTAGGCTTCAAATTTGAAATTTGAACTTTTGGCTCCAAACTTCTTTTAAGTTTCAATTTTAAGTTTCAAGAATTTGAAATTTAAAAAATAACTCTATAAAATATTGACTTGTCTTAGAAACTTCCTAATATATCACATAATCTGAAAATATCACGTATGTATTATGTATGCCATATTTTCTAACCACCTTTTTACTTTTTCTCGTTTTTTCACCTAAGATAGCAACAATGTTGCTATTTCGTTGAAACTATATTTTCTTCTAGAAATTGATCTAACAAACTTATACTGTATTTGTATTGCTCATAATTATTCATCTAATTGTAAAAGGGATATCATGACAACCTATATAATTTAATATTAATTTTAACATATATTAGGCAATTTAAAATTTAAAATTTCTTTTCACTTTGATTTTCTCATTCTTAATCAATCAAAGGCTTAAAATAATTAATAATTATTAACCATTAAATTTGTTATCTTTCCTTTAAAAAAATAAATACTATATTATAACCAATAAGATTCTTACTTGGTAAGTAAATTTGACATATTCAAAATAGAAATAAATGAAAAATTATAAAGCATTTTTCTCACATATGAAGAATATACTTTTAAGAGGTCAATTGAACTTTTACAAATATAAAAATATAATAGTCCAAAGTTCATAAAAAATTTGAAGGATTTGATAATCATAATCCATCAATTTTGAACCCAAATAAATTGAACAATAATAATAACTCATAAGCCTAAGTTCTAATAAAAAAATATTTAATAAATAAATCCAATTTATTTCTTATTTGTTTTCTAAAAAAAAAATGCTTTAACTTTACAAAGAAATTCTTCAAAACTACAGATGAACTCTCCCTCATACACCCGATTTGCTGGTTGCCGTCACAACTAGAACAGAGAATAACGTAGAACTCATCGAAGACTAATTTACAGCAGGCAATCTTATGGATACAGTGGAGAAAACAAATATTAACCCAACTGAAAATAGTCAGTAAACGCTGCTAAGTCATTGTTAGATAATCAGAACAACACACAAATTTGCCATTGAAAAAGCAGTCCGAATTATTGAAGCAAATGCAAGTTAATCAACATATTTTTAAAATTCATTAACATCAAGCAAACTGAGATTTGCCATCGTCGGTTTTAAACTTTAAAAGATAAAACTAATACTTAATTTCCATTTGGCTTACTGCGGACTTTCATCCAATTTTTTTTTTCCTTACCGGAGGTGAAAACATAAATCTATAAATATCACGATTGCTATGAGCAAGACAATCTACATTGCAGATGAGGTGTTTGATAAATTGTTTATATGAAATTTGAACAACCATCTCTGTGAGTAGTTGCTTACCACAAGTGAGTTGAGTTTATGACAATCAAATTGCTCAAATTTGCAGTTGGCAAAATACTCTTCTCTCTGTTTTAAACTCAAAATAAAATTATATTAAACATGGGACAAATTTCTTATTAGGCAAAAAATAATTATTAGAGGAACGTCATTCGCTTCTTCTTTATCCCATTGGCAAAGAAGAATTTTCAATTGAAGTTGTCCAGAAAGCATTTCGTTAATAAATTAACAAAAGATAATTATATCTTACAAAAATATAAATAATTTATACAAAGAATGATTCAGAAAATGAAATTTAGAATCAACTAAAAGATAATTATATTGAAATGGAATTTCGAGAAGTGGAAGAGAGGGTATCATCTTGCTATTGGAAACGCCATTTTCTTCTGAGGAATGAAGAATAGAACAGAGGGTATCAATGTAGCTGCGTTAGATATTCTGCTGTTCGGTTCCTATGCAAGTTTTGGGTGACAAGGAGAGGTTGAAGTACTAAAATGCCCTCGCGAGTTTTTTATTATTTTCTTCTTTTATTTTTTCCTTCTGAGTTCTGACTAAATACCTATTTTCTACGTATCATTTCGAGGATTTTTTTTTTAAGTTTTGACCAAAGTCTTAAAAGTGGCCCAAAGAAAATTATGTTCGACAGTTTCAATTAATTAATCTTCAAATCAAAATTACATTTACACCTTCTATTTCTTTATCTCAAAATTTGTAGACGATTTGGAGAACGCTATTTATATAATTTAAATTTAAACTCAGTTACTTATTATATTTTTAAGAAAAAGATAATAATGAAAGGAAAAAATATATTTTAAATCCTTGAAATTCCACCAAGTGACACTTGACTCCTTAACTCTAAAAATCTAGGAATTACACCCTTAAATTAAAAATGAAAACTTGTAAGTTCAAAAAAATTATGAAAACTTTAATTGATTATTAATTTTATTTCTAAACCAGTAAATGTATTTCTTATACTTTGTCAAAAAAAAATTCTTCTCTTTTAAGAAAAAACTCAAATAAAATATTTTATTTTATCACGAAAATATAAATTCTATAATAAGTTTGGAAAATAGTTAGAATCAATAATATGTTGGTGCCTATTTTGTACCTGCCTCGTAGGAAAAGAAATAAGACCTTTTATATAGAATATATTCATTTATATTTATTAGTTTGAATTTAAAACAAATAGTCATTTAATGTAATTATAAATTTATTCAAATTTTATTTAAAATTTAAGAATATAATTTGTAATTTTTTAATATGAGTGAGGGAAATGATCAATTGATAAAACTTCAAGAGTAAAATGTATTTTTATGTGATGAGAACTATGAAATATGCATATTGATATTGTTTTTTATTATATATTACAAGAACAAATTATATAAGTAATTAGGTAAAATACTAGACTGTCCCTTTCTTGTATGAAAAATAAATCACTTTTGGTTAGAATTGTAAAAGGAGAAAAGTATAAAGGAAAGCAAGTAATTTTCTTAATACCAACAACTCAGATTCATATTTTTTGTACAGATCGCTAATCCGTACAATCAGCTTCATGAGCAATATTTCTTTGTAAAATTCTTTTTACATAAAATTATAATATGTGAAAAGGCATTTTTAAGATGACAGGAGATGGGAGCTTAGTTCAAAAATTAAGATTGTGAATCCAAGAATCAAATTTTGGAAGGGCGTTAACTCAAATTATGAACCGTAGAATTCATAATTAAAACTTAAATAATTTAAATTTACTATTGAATATATAAAAATAATTAAATGGTTAAGAACTAAGAAAATTAACTTTAAAATAGATATTTAAATGATATTGGAATAATAAAATATAGAAATGTATAACAAAATAGTTAAATAGTGCTTTCTAACCATACAAATAATATTACTACAACAAAAATAAAAGGAAAGTTTTATAAAATTTAACTTAATCATATTACAACTTGATTTAAATCTAAGGTGTCATTTAATTTATGAAATGTTTTTAACATTTCTGAAAGTATTTTAAGGAAACATCACATTCTCATATTTGGTTCAAAGTTTGAAAAAAAAATCTGAAAATGTCACATTTTTAAGAATTTTTTTAATTCAATATTCCTCGCAAATATTCTCATAAGGAGAGGTAGGTATCTCAGATTCCCATATAATGGAAATGTGATATTAAAATATTTTTAAAAAAATTTATAATGAACTAAATATAGAAATATTATATTCTCATTAATTAAATTCTCAGGAATCACATTTTTAGGGGATTGTACACTTTCCTGAGAAGGTAAGATTCCATAAACTAAACGCCACTTAAAAGCTAAAATTTGCCAAATCACATGAATCATATAATTGAAATGGTAAATTGTAAGATTTATATAATTCTAATTAAAATTCTATGACACATTAATTTATATGGATGAACCAAATTCTTAAATACTCGACTCGAATTGAATGGGGGAAATGCAAGATTCTAATAACTATGCCCGAAATAATGACTGCTTTAAAATTCTGCAGATTTCATACACGACGCTTCATTAATCTTCATTTTGCATTAATAGATGCCTTGTACCATTGTCAAGGTTCTCCACTTATAGTCTCTACTCTGATACACTTGCTTGTCTTCATCAACCTTCTCTAAATTTGATTCTATAAGAAAAAAACCTATTTATTCTTAAATCATATGAATTCAAGGTTTAGATTGTTTTTGTGCTGTTGCTTAATTCATCGAAGTTGAACTGAAATGTGGACAGCAGACTTGGGATCTCTGATATTATCGGTACATAGTTCTGGAAAAACAAAATAAATAATGCAAAATAAGATTTCAAACCTCAGAAATACTGAACTGAATGGAATTTGCAAACCCAGTAATTAAAGTAAGAAAGGAATTTGGCAAAGACATTGTCTTACCCATGGGTTATCGTATGTCTCAAAGAAGGGCACAGCAAACAATTTAATATTTCTTGGTACTGCAAAACGCATCCCTTCATGCAAATTGTACTGATAATTTTGCAATTTGCTTTGATGAGATTTGGTCAGTGACTCTATACTTGAAATTACCCTGTTTCCTTGAAGATTTCATAGATGCCAGAAATGCGGTTCAAGAAACAAGGGAGAACCGGTATAGTAAATTGCAAACGCTAGTTAGAAACTATGAAAAAAGCATGCTAAAAACACAGAACTAGCTGTTTTGTTTGATTCCTTTATTATAAAACTTCGAAAAACATGTTCTAACTTGGATTAACTTGTTGCCAGCATACAATGTGCTCTGAATCATAAAGATAAGTAAGTTATGAACCTGCCAATTAGGTTGATCATCATCAGCCAGTCTTCTTGTCAATTTCCTCCTTAGACCCTCAACTTCTGGAATAATTGATCAACAAATCAGGTAGTTAGATAGGTTTTTGTATGTCATGGAAACAGACAGAGACATAAATTTTACCATCTTCCCGGGCATTAGGCGCCCCCCTGGGCGTTTGTAATGGTCTCCTATTCCCATAAGAAGAATGTGGGGATGTTGATGTTTGTGTATCCAGATTTTCAAGCCAAAGGTTCAAGAAAATAGAAAGAAACATCATTTCATCTACCGTATTAGTGCTTGAAATATAAGCACGTATGCTTAGAGCATTGCAAATGAACTCGTTAAAATGATAACCTGCTCTGCAACAAAACATAGAATAACATTTCTGTTATGACCCCTGACAAAAAAATGATACTTTTTTACACAATCTGAGATAGGATAATAGAATTCAAAGCAGGGAACTATAAAGCACAATAAATACTGTATATCTACTGTATGATGCAAGGCCAAGTACTATATTTAAAAATCATAACCTGAACTTGTATTTAAACTGAACGGCGATATTCCTTCAACTGTAGTCTTCATGCCTACTCTCCCTAAGCTGTAAAATTAAGAGAGGAAAAAAAATCTAGTTGATCCATAATAAAAGGAATCTGCTGTTCCAAAACCTACGAATGAAGACGAGACAGAGTCTTCCATTGAACAATTCTTCTCCATTGATTAATGTTAAGATAAACAATCCTTAACTAAGGGGTCCTATGACCTGAAACAACAAAAAGTGAGAATTTTGAATAGCACATGTCAGCATTTCACATGGTATAATTTTCACCAAAAGAGGCATAAAGTCACCCCCTTGATCTAGTTACAGAAACCTAAAATCATGCGTTGTTCTTACCTAAAGAACAAAACTCAAATCCTGTGTTGGGTTTTCATGAGTGATCAGAACCATCTTGATCATGAATACAAAGAAATTAATGCAGTGTTTCACAAATTACAAATATTAAAAATTCTTTCTTTCTTAAAAAATTACAAACAAGAATATCACACTGGCAGCATCAATTCTTGACGATGTGGTTGAGACAATGATGCAAGACAAAAATTTTCAAACATAGAAACACAAATCCCACTGGCAGCATCAAAATTATTGGTTTAGCTGCAATGGGTTCTGGAAACAACTGCCGTTGCTAGCCATTAGCCAAGAACGCAAAGTAAAAACTGAAAAAGTTTTCTTTTTTATTCTACCTGTGGTTTTCTCAGCAACCAAACAAGAACGAGGATCACAGTATGTAAGCGGGCTGAGGGTTTTATACTTTCGTATTTATCTTCTGCGAGGTTCGAGTGCCAAAAAGAGCATGATGAAAGTTAAAAGTACTGAAACGCCCCCGACTGTGTTGGCTTTTTCATGTCACTGATTTGTAATTGGTATGAATAATTTAGTAATCACATTACTTTTCAAAATTTTAACGGGTCGTTGACACCACATAGAAGAAATTAATGCGTTGTCCCAAAATAAAAGATTAAACCTTTTTGAAATTTTTTTTATATGTTCACGATGAAAAGACTTGAGTTATATTTATTTATTTTATTTTGATGAAAAATATTTTTTGTAAAATATAATTATAAAATATTAAAATAAAAAATATTTTATTTATTTAATATTAATAGATATGAAAATTTCTCTCTCTTTCATTACTATAACGTTGGTATTTTTTTTAAGTAAATCTCGGTATATTTTTTTTCTGATAAATAGGTATTTTTTAAACACAAATATAAATGACATATTATTTTTTATTAATATATATATATATATGAAAATAATTTTTTTAAGAAAAATACTTTCTAATAAAATAAATAAAGATATTAAAACTTTAACATTCACCTTAAAAAAAAAAAAAACTTTAGGATACTGTCTAAGTGACTAAATCTCCTTTTTATCATCTATGTTAACGATGTTCGGTGTTCAGGTTTTCTTAAAATAATGCTTGAAATGATTTCAATTTACTCATAAATAAATTTTATTGTTTAAAAATTATATCAAAAATAATTATTTTAGTTCATTTGTAAATAATTTTTTTAAACATATAAAAAAATGTATGAAGTTTAATTAAAAAGTAAATTTTAATGATATTATAATAAATACAATGTTATAAAAAATGGTAAATTTTTTATATAATGTGTATTTTAGATTATATGAAATGAATTTTAATAAAATCTTAATTAAATATTCTGGCTCCTTTTATTTCATTAAAAAGTATTTTTCATAAAAAAATTATATATATATATATATATATATATATATATATATATATATATATATATATATATATATATATATTAATGAAGGGATGATATAACATTTATATTAATGATTAAAAAATATAATACTTAAAAATTTAGAAATAGAAGAAAATAATTTTTTTTAAAATAAGGATTAAACTCTTCATATTCAATATTAAATAAGTAAAATATTTTCTTCTATTTTAATATTTTATAACTATATTTTACACAAAATATTTTTCAATAAAATAAACGGATAATGAATCTTATAATGGCATAAATCTAAAAGTAATGCTATAGGAGCTTCACTTTTATGAGATCAAATACTTCAATATTGAATTATCTTTTCTCAAATTTTAAAGTAAGTAAATTTTAAAATTAAAAATATAAATTTCAATATATTAAATACAATTCAATAATATAAATATTTAACTTCTTATAAAGTGTAGTTATTCATAGTATTGCCCTAAATCTAATTAAAATAAGAATAGAAAATGAAATAAATTTTTTATTTAAAGTCAAATAATATTTAAAAGTTATTTAAAAATAAAATAAAATTCTTATTTTCAACTATGCCAGTAATGATAGACAAATCATTAAGCCACTGTATGAAGAATTGTTGATATCAAATCATTGGAGAAAGATTTTTCCACAACAATTTAATATTAATTAGAAAAGTTTTGGTATTAATTTAATATTCCCAAGATCATTTGGTAGTGAATGAATGTAAAACAATCTCTCAGTATTAATTTAGTATGAATTTTTTTCTAGATTATTTGTTAGTGAATAAATGTAAAACAATCTCTCAGTATTAATTTCGTATGAAATTTTTGAAATTGATATAAAAAAGTTTATTGCTAATTTAATATCCATCCAATCTTTTATTTAATGATTTGATAGTAGTTTAATGCCCACCCAATCTATCATCCATCATACAATGATTTGGAAGTTTCTCTTGAATTTTTTTTAAATAAAATGCTTTTTTATATAAGAAAAATGGGCAATTGAGCATAACTTCACAAGACATACATTCGCCATATCTTAAATAACACAAGTGATATTCTGGAAATGCTAATTAATGCCGTAAAATAGATTTTTAACATAAATAAACAAAATTTTATTAATTTTTTATTTCAAAATCATTATTAATTGATTGTTAGTAGAATAATATTCACAAATTTAATTTTCGTTCTAAATTATATTAAATAATAGATCGATTGACATTGATATATTGATATTTCAGATGATGTAATAGTAGATACTTTACAATTTATAATTACTTAAGTTCTTGACAACAACTCTATTAAGGGGACTATATACATGCGCCTTACTACCTAGGTTATTTTCTTTTGATTATACACTACTAACTCGCGTTGAAATCTACTCAAAAACCCTACTCTGCAACTCTCTTTCTTTCTTGCAAGTACATCCAAAAAAGAATAAATCTTTTATTGAGGCCATCTATAACTTTTTCACAATTTTCCCTATCAACAAAGATGATTAAGAAAAATTAATTCTTATACTTTCCTATACTTCACAAGACATACATTTGCCATATCTTAATAACACAAGTGATATTCTTGAAATACTAATTAAGTAAAATGGATTTTTAAAAAGTTTAAACAATTTTTTTATTTTCTTGTTACAATTTTGTTATTAATTGATTGTTAGTAGAATAATATTCATGAATTTTAATTTTTTAAAATTATATTAAATAATAGATCAATTATCACTAATATACCAATACTGTAAGAACTTTAATGATAAATATCTTATAATTATTTAACTATTTAGCAAACATTTTATTCAAGAAATTTCTATGTAGAGTATATATTACACCTTACTACTTAAGTTATTCTTTCTTGATTATATATTATTGATTTGAACGTCAAAGTCTTCTTGAGATTCTATTCTACAACTCTCTTTCTATCTTGCAGGTACATCGAGAAAAGAGAAAAGAAATCTTTCATTAATGTTATCTATGACTTTTTCATAATTTTCTCTATGAGCAAAGTTCATTGGAAAAAATTAATATCTATACTCAAAAAATTAAGCTATTTTTATTATTAACACAGGTGATATTCTTGAAATACTAATGATGTAAAATAGATTTTTTAGGATAAAAAATATAAACAATTTTTATTATTTTGTTACAATTTTGTTATTAATTGATTGTTAGTGGAATAATATTCATAAATTTTAATTTTGTTCTAAATTATATTAAATAATAGAATAATTATCACTAATATACTGATATTTTAAGGATTATAATGATAAATATTTTATAATTTTTCAACGACTTGATAACTACTCCATTTAAAAAACTCCTATATAAAATATGCATTGCATCTTATTATTTACGCTATTCTCTCTTTAATTACATATTATTGATTTAAGCATCAAATCTTCCCAAAAGCCAGATCCATAACCCCTTTTTTTGTCTTGTAGATAAATCCATGAAAGAAGAAATTTTTCATTAGCACCATCCGTGTAACTATTCTATAATTTTCTCTATCAGCAAAATTCATTATGAAAAATTAATTTCTATACTTCCTGAGAAAATAAGCTATTTTCTTAATTTTTTTACTTGATTTTCTTGAAAAAATCATATGAAAAACAAAATACTGGAACTTCTCTTGAGTTTTTCATTTATTTTCCTAGAATGTTCATGAAAAAAAGAATAAAGGTTAAAAGTTAATGGAGGAGGAAATCTTTGATTAGTACCGAATGTGACTTTTTCACAATTTTCTCTTTTAGCAAAGTTTATCATGAAAATTTAATTTTTATACTTTGCTGAGAATATAAAGGTGTGTTTGAATATATTTTTATTTTTATATTTTTAAAAATTATTCTTAAAAATTATTTTTAAGAACTATTTTCTTCTTTTCAAAAATTATTCTTAGATTAAAAAAATTAAAACTAAAGGGTGATTAATATTATAAATAAAAAAATATTTCATTTAGTTATAAAATTGATATTTAAAATAAGAAAATAAATTTAGAAAATAATTAAAAATTATTTTTATATTTTTATTTTTAAATTATATATTTAAAAATTAATTTTTAAAAATATATTTTGAAAATAATTTATCAAACAGGTTCTTTTGTTTTAAAAAAATAGAAAATTATTTTTAAAAAACAGAAAACAAACAGACCCTAAACTATTTTCTTAAATTTTTTTCATTGATTTTCCCGGAAAATCCATATTGAAAACAAAAAATTGGAATTTTTCTTGACTTTTTCGTTTATTTTCACGAAAGTTCAGCCAAGAAAAAGAAATTTTAAGTTGTTTTCGAGGTGAATCGATCTCAATCCATCGATGAAAAAGGACAAATGCCAAGCCAGAAGGTCTTTGACGTGATGTAGTTTCTATTTATTTATTTATTTTCTTCCAAAAATTCACCTAAAGCATCAAAACAAAAATTTCAGATTCTTGGATCGAAGAAACCGTAACAGTGGATGTTGCATTGAATATTCAGAGAAAATCTATTGAATAGTTGGCAACCGGAGTTTTCTTGCATTTTCTCTCATCCCTGTAATGACAACTTCAATTAGTTGAAGAGCAATCGTTTGTGGCTCTGTTTTGTGGAAGTTCAAAGAAATCGCACCTTCGCTAATCCTCCATAGTCCAATAATCGCATCCACTCTGAAAATATGAATCAAGCATTTTGATCAATCACTTTTCTTTTCGACAACGATTGTGAACAATCACACAATCGGCAATCGCATTGGAAATTTACATCCACTGGAGTCCGTAATGGTAAGAAACCCTCAGGTACAATTTCCTGAATTTAAAACTCAAAAATATTGTATTTGAAAATCAATGAAGTTTTCTGTGGAAGCTACAGAATCATTTTGTTTCGATTTTCACGTATTGGAATTATCGGATTCTAAATATGAGAAATCCGAGATGCACATGAGATGTTTGATTAAATGGCTCCTTGATTAGTTGCAAAAAACAAAAAATTCACTTAATTAATTTATGAATCAATGAACTTATTCATTGATAATTTTTCATTGACTAATAGTTCTCCACAAAAATAACACTCTGCACTGGCAAGATGCCTATGTTGGAAAAGGAGTAAGACAAAATGGATCTTGTTTTGTTCATTGTGCGTAATTAGTAACGCTACCATTGCAAGAATAATCATATGGACAACCTACACCCAGTTACTTTCTAGGATTTAGTTGACTTTACCATGGAAAAGCACATCTTATTCTTATTAAGCAACAGGATATAAGCAACAGGATATATTGCTTTGAAATCTGAAAGCAGATTAAAGTAGTTTTCCTATGTCTCTCACTCTTAGCTTCCAAACTAACATTGTAACCTATTTTCACAAGGCGTGATTAGTGTTAGTATTTAGTTGAATTACTAAACCAAAGGTACAGACTGCGAAGGTTTCCTTGCCTTATCCAACTACTCTTAATGATTGAAAGTAGAAGCTATATATTAGATGATTTATAGTTGGAAGTTTGTTATATGCCTATCACGATCTTATGATATGTTGTCTATTAACTAAGGTATAATTTTAGATATTGGATTAGCGGTCTATTAGATGCTGGATTAGAGGTCTCTGATTCACTTTCTCACTTTCAAGCATGCTAGGAATATCTGATTGTGCCACTTTGCCTATGATGAATGTCCATATTTTGAATTTTACGTTGAGAACATATGATTTACATCATACCCACGGTGGTTGTCGAAATGCCTTTTAGCTCATTTTATTCTTCATTCCATGGATAGATTTGTCCTGTCTCTAGCCATATGACACCGTTGACGTCAAAACCAGTTGTGTTGGGCATAGTACCATACCAATCTAGTTGGACACTAGCTGAATCTATAATAGACTCTCCATCATTTTTGAAAACATGAATCTTGCAGCTATAACACTCGCTGCTCTTGCATACCCACTGGCTATGGACGTTTAAGAAACCACATTTATAAATGGTATTCTATCAAAAATCTGATCTTGCTTTATTAACTCCATTGCATTTTGCATGCATACAAACTAATGCAATGTCTAAGACAAGATCTTTTCTAAGTCTTCCAACTATCCTAATTATTATGTTACGGATCAAACTCAATTAGCTGATGTCTCTCTCTCTCTCTCTCTCTCTCACACACACACGCACGCACGCACGCACGCACGCACACACACATTCATATTAATATAATATATGGGTTTCAAATTATCAAGATTAAGTATCAATTATTCATATGTTTAGGGTTTAAATGTTCTAATTATCAAATTTAGGGTTCAAATGTTCTAGTTCAGATTATCAAAATTAAGTTAAATTATCAGATTTGGATCACTATTTCACTTTATAAATTTAGGGTATCAGAGTATATAAGTATGCAATATTGATATTTTGGGCAAATTATGATTAGTTTTTGTAAACACTCAACCAAGCCTTAAAAAAAATCACTTTCTAATACTAGAAAATTGAAAATACAAGATGGTAAAGTACAGAAAACACCAATTGTAGCACAAAATGATTGACTTATAAACTCAGAAGATGGCTGATCCTCTAGCCATATGTCCTAGGCTTCCAACATCACATGTAAAATGTGTAAACTGCACTATTCTTATATTGAACGCATTTTTTTAAAAAGTAACTGATCATATGGCCCTAAAAGTCAAAGGAACTTCTTAAGTTATGTATTGATAACATCAAACTCATTATATCTCATTCGAGCATCTTCAAGCTAATAAGTGCCAATCATATACCATTAACGATGAACACATTACAACTTCGTGTATTGATAACATCAAACACAACATAACTCATTTGATCATTTTCAAACTAATAAGCTTTCGTCATATACCATTAATGAAGGACACATCAGAGTTTGTGTACCACTAATGTTAACTATATCATAACTTTTTTTAAGCATTTTCAAGCTGATAAGTATTGAGTGTGTATCGATAATGTTGAACACATCATTGCTCTTTTGAGCTTCTCCAGGTCAATAAGCATTGATTGTGTACTAATAACATCGAACACATCATAACTCATTTGAGCATCTTTAGGTCATTAAGTTTTAGTCATGTGTCATTAACAATAAACACATTACAACTTTGTGTGCCCATAATATCAGACACATCTTTAAGCTTATAAGCATTGGCGATATGCCATTAATGATGAACACATCACACAACTTTATGTACGAATAAGGCTAGACACATCATAGCTTTTTTAAGTACCTTTAAGCTAAGAGGCATCAATTGTGTATTGATGACATTGAACACATCATTGCTCTTTCAAGCATCTTAGGGTTGATAAGTGTTGATTATATATTGATAACATCAAACACATTATAACTCATTTGAGCATCTTTAAGCTAATAAGCATTGGCCGTGTGTCATTAACCGTAGACACATTACAACTTCGTGTAACAATAATATCGAATACATCACAGCTCATTCGAACATCCATAAGTTAATAAGCATTATTCATATGTTGTTAATAATAGATACATCTTAACTTCATGTATTAATAACATCAAACACATCACAACTCATTCAAGCATCTTCATGCTAATAAGCGTCAATCATGTACAGATAATGTTGAACACATCATAATTCCTTCAAGCGTCTTCAAGTTAATAAGCATTGGTTGTTTACCAATAACATCAGACACATCATAACTCATTCAAGTATCTTTAGGCTAATAAACATCTATCATGTGTTGTTGATAGACATATCACAACCTTATGTATGGATAATGTTGAACATATCACATCTCATTTGAACTTCTTTAAGCCAATAAGTGTCGATCCTAATCAAGATATTTAGATTATCAAAATTCAGTATCACATGTTTCAAATTATCAATGGCTCAAATCATTAGAATTGGGCATCAGACACTTGTTCAAGCCTAATTCACTAATGTCGAGGGATTAATGATAAATATTGATATTTTAGTGATTATAATAATATGTATTTTATAAATGCTTAACTACTTAATAATCACTCTATTCAAAAGGATTCCTATATAATGTACATACTACCTTTTACTAACCAGATTACTCTTTCTTGACTGCACATTACTAGCTGAACCAATTGAGGCTTTCTTGGAAGCCTTACTTTGCTTCCCTTTTTCTATCTTATAGGTACATCAAGGAATGAAGAAAATTTTCAATCACTTGTCAAGGTTATTTATAGATGGTTAATTTAAACATAATTGTTCTTATACTTTTAAGATAAAATAATAATGAAATAAAAAAATATTTATTTTAAAAATTTAAATTTGACCTATTATTAATGTAAATTTGTTTACATTATTAATAAGTAAAAAGCTAACATGTCATTGAAAAAAAAGTTTCCGATTGAAATTTTTTTATCAATAGTAAAAGATTTTTAACAATATTTAAGGACCTGATAATATATGAATAAGTAGTAATATAAAATTAATTTATATTAATAGAAAATTAAATTTAAATTCTTAATTAAAAAATGGTGATTATGCAAATATAACAAGAATAACTATATTATTTTGTTTATAATAGTGATAGTAATTAAATCACTAAATGCATATATACATGCTCTTAGGAATGAACCTAAGATGTAAGGGAATGCAAAACCTTCAACCAATATTATATTCTACTTGAGTTAAATGCTTTCAATGACTATATAGTTTATTGAATAATAATAAATAGCCTGACATATTTAATTGACAGGAGATTTAAACTATTTTAATTTATTTTTTAAGTTAAAATGTTACCTATGCTTAAGGCTCTGTTTGTTTCAAAAAAAAAACATATTGCATAGAAATATAGTTATAAAATATCAAATTGGTGGGAAATGATTTACATCATTAGTATTAAATGTAAAGAATTTGATGGAAGGGAATTTTCTATTCTTTCAAAAAAGAAATTATTTTCCTTTGCAATTATGATTCTAAGTATCATTTTTTCATTTATAAGGTATAGATGTACATAGTACTCGTTTGTTTATATATAAAAAAATTATATTTTCTTATAATATCTAATTCCACATGTCCTGGGTATTGCTTAGGATTAACTCCAGAATCAATAAATTTTTTATTTTTCAATCAATTCATTTTTTAATTGTATTTATATTTAAATTAAAAAAATTTAATTCATTGAAAATATTTATATTTTAATTATATTTATGCTATTATAAAATCTTGAAATTTATATAAAAATCAATTTGAATTCATTTTATTTAATTTGGGCAAATGTCTTGTAAATAATTTTATCTTTATTCAACTTTTCATTCATTATGATATCATTAAAATATATCATTCAATTGAATTTTATACGTTTTTTTTACTATGTTTTAAGCAACAAACTTTATTTTTTTATCAATCAATTAAAATTATTATTTTTGACGATCAACTTTATGATCTTGGAATATTGTGTTAATGTTTTGGATTATAATATTTTTTTAACCAACTTACATGACATTTGGTACGAATAAAGAATGAGAGAGAGGAAATAAGTAAAAAAGAGAAAAATGGGAAATGCTTCATTTAATTTTGAAATAATTGAATTTTGTCTTCTTTAACTTTAGAAATATGATAATCATCTTCTAAATTTTACAAAACTTAAAATTAATACACATTATTCACTTAATTAATTATTTTATCAAATTATATTATGTTTAAGAAGTTTTCAAGAAAAAATTGCAATATCATAAAATGGTGGTTTATTTTGTGATTTTTTACATAAAATTTTGCACCTCACTCAGAAGAATTTAATTAAAAGTTTATATATATTTTAATTTGTATTAATTATATAACACAAGAATTATATGTGAAAAAATAATAAAAATTTAATATATTATAATATTATCCTTTTTATTAAAAAGTTTTATGAAAAAATTATATAATTTGATAAAATAACTAATTAATTAAATGATTGATATTAATTTTAAATTTTATAAAATTTATAAAAATAATTTTTAAAATTTTAAAATTGAAAGAAGTAAAATTTAATTATTTTAAAATTAAAAAATGTATTTTGTATTTTATAACAAAGAATGAAAGAAAAGGGACGGAAAAGTTGGTCAAAGAAGAAGAATGGAAGCCGAGATAGCAACCGAGAAACATAAGAGAAGGAGAGAAACTGAAGGGAAGTAAAAACTTAAAAAGGGATAGAAGGAGGGATAGGGGGAAAAGGGAGCAAAGTAGATTGATTTGGAGAAATGATGTTATTTATTTAATAAAAAAAGTTACTTTTTCTTGAATACACTATTGTTTTTTTAATCAGAATTTACTTTATATTAATAAAAATTTTGTAGTGCTTTCAAACTTAGGGAAATTAAGGGAAAAAAAAAATAAATTAAGAAAGCGGTTTCTAAAAACGCATTTTCCCTTTAAACGAAGTAATCCTTATTGTTTCTTTGCCATCCTCTCCTTCACTTCAAACTCTATTCATCTCTCTTCGTAATTTTCCCCCCTCATCTTTCATTTTGCTTTTATGTTTGTTGGTTTCTTCCTCTTTCATTTATCTTCCTTTTATTACAAAATTGTAAAATCTATAATAATATATTTTCTTTTCCAATGAAGTAAAAGAAGTTGAAACCGAAAAAAGAGTTTACATCACATAAAAAATATGAAATCATTTCTACAAGTATTATTTCAAATTAGATTATGCAATTCAACAAGAAGTTTAATAAAATACATTAAAACCATTAACATTTAAAAAGTCAGATCTTCTCAAACTTGAAAAACCAACTTTTAACTAGTCCATTCAAATTCTTATATCCTAAATTGAATTGGAAAATAAATAAATAAATTTTTTACCGATTAAATAGAGTAAAACAATCCAAGTTCATTCACAAAACCTAACATTCTAAAAAAATTGAAAATCGACTGAAAGTAAGAAATACATATATTCTTAAAAAACAAAGGAAAAAAAAAAGAAGAATCCTCCCCTTCAAATCCAAAATTCAATCTGGAAATATTGCTTGCTAATAATATATTATAAAAATAAGACAAGAATGATAGAGAAATAGGTAGAGAAAATAAAATAGCATAAGATCTCATAAATGTGTAGAATTCTTTTCACAATCATATATATATATATATATATATATATATGTTGCAAATGCTCAAGAAATTCTTTTAATTTATCTGTTAATTATTGTGAGTTATTTTGATTGAATTTGACACGATCTTTGTCCATAATCAATAAGTGACTTGGGACTTTTATATATATATATATATATATATATATATATATATATATATATATATATATATATATATAGACAAATACACATGCACATTTTATTAAACTGCGCTTCGTATCACAAATCAATGAATTAATTTTTTTTAATCATGAATCAAAATGAATCATAAATTAGTAAAATTCATAAATAAATATAAAAATAGTATGTTATATGTTATGTATAATAAAATTTAAACATAAATAATAAATGAATAAAAAAATCATAAATTTATAATTCCTATTTTTTCTTGGTTTTGTTTTTCATGGGTTTCTTGCGACTGTATAAGCCCCTACACTGGTCGTTATTAAGATTTGAAAATCTCTTGACTTCATGGTGGCATGTGTGTGACCCGGTGTGATAATTGAGACCTGAGTAGATAGGTAAAGAGGAAAAACTAATTTGAAAGCATTAGGCTTTGAAGGACAGCATATATAATAATTGTAATATTTTATGAAAAATGCATGTTGAAATTTTGGGTTCTTTTAAATCTCAACTTGCTATATTGGGTGTAGTAGCATAGGTTGGAATGAATTATGAAATTTAAGACATTAATATGATACATTTAAGATAGAAGGAGAAAGCATATTATTAAATATTAAAATCTATTTTGAGTTTCTTTAAAAAAAAATTGAGTTTTGAATCGATTTTCCTATCTGGATTGTGCAAAAACGAATCCGTTACAATTCATTATATATATATATATATATATATATATATATATATATATATATACATACACACTAGAATTATTTTTTAATTATTAACAAAAATTAATATATATATATATATAATAAAAGAATAAATTATAAATTTTAAATTAAGAAAAAATTAAGAATTAAGAAAATGCAAGAATTAATGAAGCGAAAGAAGTCGGCAACACTTATAGAAAGAAAGCAATAAATATAAGTATAAGATATATCGTAGAAAAATGGAAGAAATTAAAAAAAATTCTTTCCTTTAAAAATAAATTTGAATTTTCAAGTATTGTATTTAAAGATATAATATTTATGTACTAAACTTATAATTTATTTAAAATATTTATAAAAATTTAGATATATAATATATAATATTAAGAGTTAATAATAAAATATATAATATAATAAATTAACTTATTAAATAAAAATTTTAAGTAATTTGTAATTTAAAATATTTTATTCTAAAAAAATTATATTATATTAAATATAAAGATTCTGTAATAATAAAAATGAATTATATATATATATATATATATATATATATATATATATATATATATATATATATATATATATATATATATATATATAATCAAGTATGAGATTTTGAAACTTAACTTACCCCTTGTTTAGCACAATAAAAAATTAGAATTCATTTCATTCTCAAATGAATTCTATTAAAAAACATAAAATTATGTTTGGATTTTAAATTTTATTAGATTTCATTTCATTTTTGAAATCCTATTTTATTTATATTTTTGCCATTTTAAAATTCTATCAAATTATCTTGGATTTTATGAAATTTCATTTCATTTGTCATGCAAGATTTCCTCTGGACAACTTTACCCTTGATCTTTTAGTTTATTTACAAACCTACATTCTGCTTCAAACCTCACGCTCTTTCCATTTTCTGCTTCTACGATTCCACCGTCATCCTTCGGCTACCAAAGAGATTGTTCAATATTCATCCTGCTTGTCTTTCGGCTATCAAGAGAGGTAAAATCATCTGGATTTATTTTTCTAATTTCATTTTATTAATGCCCATTGTCTGATAGCTATTGTTGTTCCAATCTTTCCTGTTTCCTTGGCTGATTCGTTTTACCCATCTTCATTCGTTCTTCTGATCAATTTATTTATGGGTTTGTTTTTTAGCGTCATTGTATTGATGCCCATTATTTTGTTTTTATGCTTTTCTTAGATTTGGATTTGTTCTTGTAGATCTTCTGTTTGATGTTCTAGTTCTTGTAGCTATTCTTATTGATTATGAAATGAATTACCAGTGTCTGATATGTTTGTTTTAAGAGCTTTTTGATGACTATACCTAACTAGCTATGTATTTTAGTTGCTGTAATCTCTGGCTTTACGCTTGAAGCTTCTGTTCCATAATATCGGGTAGCTAGTTACAATATGTATTGGGTGTGCTTTATTATATCTAAGCAAAGGTTTATAGTTAAAATTAAAAAGGGTATTCTGTTTTCTTGTTCTCTTTCTTCTTAAACTCCTCTGTAGAATTGTTTTCTTTCTTCCTTTGTAAGGTGAAGCCATTTTTATTATACCTTTATATTTTCCGTTTTACTACTAGATTATATATATAAGGCTAACTAACTATTATGAAGCATAATTATAAATACCACAAATGTATTTTCCTAATTAGATCATAAGCATAACACCAAAGGGATGCAAGATAAACAATCCTGCTCCATTGAAGATTTTAACTTGTTTTTACTTTCCAATTTAATTGACCAATGTTAAAAGATGGGTGGAAAGTATAGCATTGAAAACTAGACAATTAACATTCATTATTTATTTTATGTATGTGGAATTGTCTTTGAGGCTCTGTGACTGAAAATAGGTCCTTTCAAAAGTTTCTGATTGTGCCCGGAGATTCTTCCTCACATGCCGTTTCATCATTCCAACTTAGAGTCCCTGTTTTCTATTCTCTTTTGTTAACTGCTAGCAATATTGAATCTTTGCGATTCAGTTTTATATTTAATTTGGCTGTGTTTCTCTTCAACCATAACGTAAGAATCAAGAGATATAAAAATATTTCTAAAGATAGATCAACTTTTGTGTTGTTTTATTTTGAAAATTCTAAAGCATATCAAAAGAGTTTAGCGTCATATGTGTTTCTATTTTGTCATCTGAAACTTGAACATGTTAGAATATCACCTTTGAGAATTTAAATAGAAGGTCATAACATAATGAAAGCCAGTTTTGAAATGTTTTGTTTCTTAGTAATTAGATATGATGGAACCAAGCAGAATTATACAGTATATCCCTTGTATCTCCATTGAAAAAGAAAACTCTTAGTTCTTGGAACTTGAGCAGAAATAGTTCCTGAACATAAGTGAGTTTCATATGCATCCTTTCCTAGGTATACTGTACTTTCAATTCACAACACTATGAAAACGTGTGGGCTTTTAAAGTTGGTTTAATGCATCCTTTTTAGGAATAAGAATTTCTTATTAATTATGCCTTGAAAATAGAAGAAACAAGGAATATTAAGTTGTCGTCATCTGAGTTCTTCTGGATAGGCAATGAAATTGTCCATATCTATGACATGCAATCTTTGTTTGCCTTGTCTTGTTATAATCTGTTTGATTGTTACATTGGATTTACAACCAGCCAATATATAATGCGGTGGACAGATGGTGATTGACATTGGTCAATTTTCATATTATTTTATTTACATTCATCTAACAGTCCAATTCATATATGCAAGGGATTTGACTTGTTCAGTTTTTTGATAATGTAAAATTGTTTATCTTGCATCCCTTTGGTGTTATGCTTATGATCTAATTAGAAAATCCTTTTATGGTATTTATAATTATGCTCCATAATAGTTAGTTAGTAAGTAGTGTATAACTTTTTGTAGGTAGTGTATAGAATAAGAACTGCTGACAATTGTCATCTATTTAATGTATCCTGGATTGCACTTAACCTGTATCTTTCTTATAGGAGCAAGCAGCCAAGGATGTAGCTACAGCTGCTGCTAAGGAAGCTTTTGAGGCTAGTATCCAAAACTGTTCTGAAGACTTGTTAGCAGCAAGAGAACTTGCGGCATTTACTACTGCAGCTGTGGCAAAATCTAGAAAGGTGATCTTTGAAATAATTATGAGCAGTACCACTTCTACCATGTTGTTCATGTTCCAATGTAAATGTGGATTTTCTTCTTTTTTTAAAAAATAAATTGCAATGAATCTGGGATTTAGTGGCTAATGGGTGGAGAAGAGATTTAAACTCAGTTTATCTAAGCTTTCTTGCATAGCTATCTGCATTTGATAGAATGATGCATATCTTTCATACCAAAACAATTTGATACCCAAAATAGCCTATGAATTCGGTCAGGTTTCCCATAGGCATTTTATTTTATGCTTTCAGATGTTGTGCCTGCAACTGGCATTGTTGAGAAATCCATGATGTAACAAATGGGTAAACATGGTTTAACATTATTCTTTCAACGATATGAGCCTCAGGATATAACGGTACTTCAGCAAGTTGAAAACAATTTTGGATATCCAATTATCCATTGTTTCACGAAAGAGAAACGTTGAATGATTGAAGCATGGAAAAAAATTTGGGCCCATTTATTCATAGTGTGAGAAATGTTGGATAATGAAACAGAAGCCAGATATATATGTGGAAAATATGATTTTCAGAACATGGTCACTGGAAAACCTTTGATTTTAATTGGTAGTTCTTTGAAGTGATGCAATATTATTCTGATAGCACTGTTATTTATAGACTTCCATCTTGCACAGTCCTTTTTATCTCTAAGCTAACTGGTTAAGTGATGCTGTATTATTCTAACAGCTAGAATCCTTTAAAATGCATATTGAATTTCATGCTTATGCTCATGTTTTATTATGAGCTAACTGGTTAAGGCTATTGCACAGTACTTGTTTAAGGCTTGGTGCTTGTGGCTTCAGTTCAGTTTGCAATCTAGTTTAAAAAGATCAGTTTATATATCTTTTGTCTTGATCTGATTGTGTGTGTGTGTGAGAGAGAGAGAGAGAGAAAGATTTGTCTTGGTCTGAATTTGAGAGAGAGAAAGAGAGAGAAGCAAATTATTATACAATATAAATAAAATATTATATTAGGGATAATATAATAAATATAAATATTTCAAATGAATTCCACATATTTTAATTAAAGTTCCCAATATAAAATTTCATTTTAAAATGAAATGAAATCATATTTTATATAATTTGTTCCAAACAAAAGAATTCATTTAAAAATAAAATGAAATTATTTTTTAAAATGAAATGAAATGAATTATTATTTTTGGGTATGCCAAACAAACCCTTAGTGTATCCCCCTATTCATATAATTTAAGTATGATTTAAGAGAGGAATTACTCTAGTTTAAAAGGAAATACAATTCATGCAAAATAATGTGGATTCAGACGAATCACACGACTCGAATTATGATGTGTGATTCCAAGTTTCATGATTTAGAACAAATGTCCTTTTTTTCGTACTGTTATTATTGATTTTCTCCAATATCCCACGTATGCTTAAATAAAAGACAACAAATCCATCACTCATACTAATATTTTCGTACTACATTTATTCACTACTGCCATCGCTGTCTTTATCACACAACCTTTTCAATTTGGGAGTTAAAATACTTCTATGAAAAAATCATTATTTAACTAGAAAAATATGAATAAAGCCGAAATCATACTTCAGATCAGCAACTAGGCCAACTCATCTGTTGGAATTTAATTTATAATTTAGAACTTGACACAACATTTTTTAAATTTTTTTAAAAAATATAGTTAGAAAATATTAATATGATAAAAAATATTCTATTTATTCAATGTTAAATATAAAAAATATATTCTATTTCAAAGAGGAAATCATATTCATTCATGATCATGACATTATATATCATAATTTTTTAGCCAAATTATACATGTGATGTGTCACTCTTTATCTATGTGTAAGCAAATGATATTTTCTTAAAAAAAACTTATCTATCATAATACCAACATAAACTAAGCTTTGCTTCTATGATCAAATCACAAACTTGCTTACTCTCTCTGAAAGAGCTTCAATACTTCCGATTTTTCTTTTTCTGCTTCAGTAAGTATGTCCAAATATAGATGAATTTATGATTATGTTTTAGTATTTACTAAAAATAATTCGTATCAATACCTTTTCTATAACCCTTTTTTTATATAATTTTCACTTTTTTAATAAAAATTTAACAATCAATGAAATTACAACATATTGTACAATTAACGTGTCAAATATTTATAAATCTTCTAACTTTGTATATTGAACAAATCAGAAATATAGAAAACTACAATTTTCGTGACAAAAATTTAAAAAAAAAAAGGAGGATTCTTTGGTACTCATGGCAAAAATATGAGTACCAGAAGAAAAAGTCATCTGGACCGTTGAAAAGGCTAAAATAGAGATCAGTCGTTGGACTAGAAAGACAGATATCCGAGTGAAGGAAGAGCAAAATATCGCATTTGCCCTTAGCCCTCCCATTTCCATGAAGAATTAAACGCCGAAGAAAACTGTGGTGGCTGGGGAACGCTGTTAGGGTTGGAAGGTGTAGGAACTGCTTCAGACTGCCGTGGACGGCCGAGAGCCTCCTCTTGGAATGCGTCGACGAGACTTGGAAGGAAATTTGGAATCGAAGATTAGTTTTGATTGCTCCATATTCTTTATTTGTTGTTGGCACGAGAAATGTACGGCTAGATTGTACGGAAATTCTGCTTGTTTGTTGCTTTTGTCCCAGGTGGTTGATTTAGTAAAGTTTATTGTGGGAGTTTCTTAAGGTTTCATTTTATTTTTGTGGCATTGAAATGTTAATGTTAATTTAATATATAAATAAATTAAAAGCAACCATTAAATGAGCTGGTGTCGATGATCATTGCTTCTCCTTCTGCGCATGCTGATTACATCTTTTTTCTTCAATGGAAGCATTTCACGTTTCTTTCCAACTCTTTCTTCTTTCTATGCGTAATAATAAAGAAGTCATTGTGCTCTGTGTTTCATGTATATTATTATAGTACGATGCAATGCCCTCATTAGATTCTAATTAATTTAATTAATGAATGCACAAACCAATTGTTGGGGTTATATTATTTCTTTACCTTGTCATAAATAGGGTTAACGTTAAGTTCGGGAATGGGACGGACCGGTGAGTGGTACGAGTATGCGTGATAAAAGATGTATGGGAGATTGGGTTCAGACTGGGGATCGGTACAAGTCTGAGTCTGTTTATAAAAATCTGGTATAGTCACCCTAGTTTTTCTCTTCCCTTATCTTGGATGACAAAATTTATGTCTCTATTCGCCCTAGTGTGGATCGCCCTTTTTGGGAAGAAACTTTTATACAGAAAATATCTATGATTCAGGAGATGGGGTATGAGAAAAATGAAGACTTATTATGGAGAATTGTATGCTACAGTTTGGCATCCGCCAAAAAAACAAGTTGTAGAAAAGTATCTCTTATGTCCAATTTATATAGGGTATGATTATTGTGTATTTCATTGTTCATTTGAAGGGTGCTGAAGACTTGTTTCGTTTCCATTTTTGCAGATCCTAGAGATTATTGAGCTGGTGAAGTGGCTGTAAGGCTGCCGAAGGAGATCTTTATTATCCAACTCTAGTTCAACAGCCTTCACAACTTAGACGCACAGAATCACCATCTCCGATGGTAAGGATTTTGTTTATCATCATTATGATTTTTCTTCTAATTGTTTTTAGAACTCTGTGTTTTGACTTAGCATTCAGACTGTATGTTTATGAATCTCTGTTACTAAATTCAGTGACAGATTTGATATATGATTTATTTCCTGTTTTGTAATTTATTTTATTACTCCTCTCATGTTGCACAAACTTTCTTGCCCATATCTTTTTACTATAGCCACAGCATTACAAACAATTGATATTCATGTTGCAATGAGTGGAAATCTTAAGCCATAGTTGCACTTCTAAATGTTGGATGGTGATAGCTTTATTCCTCATGACGGCCAGAGCAGTTTTGTGAGTGTTGTTATATCATTAGTTTCCCATTCAATTCGAGGATCATGTTATTCAATCGTAAACACATATGTGAGCTTCAGAAAAATGGCAACTCTTGATTTTGTTGGCTTTTGTGCATATGACTATGTTGGAGAGTAAAGCTTATGTTTAATTGTTTGGATATATCATTTGCATTTAAAGGATTATGTTGGATTGAATAAATATATCATTTGTAATTATCTTGTATTTTTTTACAGTCAACAGATGAAGGAAGCAGACATGACTGCTTAATGTCAGAAGCAGGACCTTCTTATTTTGCAATTCACAACCTGTCCCAACTTCAGGATGGTGCAAATGGTGAAATTTAAATGAGGAATATATTATTATTTTGAAGGTTTGGATTGTAAATGTTGATGTTCAAAGTTTTATTATTAGATTGAGTTGAATTACTATGCAAGGTTATCGAGATTGATAAATTTCATAATGGATATCTAGGGACTTGAAGCGTTGAAGTGCTTCTTTGGATTGAAAGTAAGTCGGGACTTGTCTTGAGGTAAGTGGATACATATAACTTGCAATTTTAATATTTTTTTCATGGGCAAATGAGTATTAAATTATATTTATATTTACATTTTAGTGACAATTTAATTTCAAATTGTTTTACAATAAATGTTCATATCTACATTTTGATTCTTGCAAGTCATATGGTTGTCTTTAATTTTGTTATAGATTTAGAAAATTAATTTGTATTTTTGTTCTTAATTGATGATTTATAGAAGTTTTTCATAAATAGAAACGAATGCGGATGAGTATTTAGTGATTATAGCTTTGGTTGAGTTTTTAATCATTGTTTATTTTTTGAAAACGACATGAAATTTTCAAAGACGCTTTACTAATGAGTTAGAATACAATCTAGAGAAAGATTTGAACGGCTCACTATGCATGTATATATAACTAATTCTTTTTTTTATTAATTTTTTTTATTAATAAAAGAAAGAATAGTATAAGCAAGAGGATAAGGTATTTTTAAGACGAAGAAATATAGGGTGTATTTAGATATATTTTTATTTTTATGTTTTAAGAAAGTGTTTTTTAAAAAATAATCTTTAAAGATTATTTTTTTATTCTTAGAATTATTTTTAAATTAAAAGAAAATAAATAATAGGCAGTGGTTAGTGTTGCGAATAAGAAAATATTTCATTTAATTATAAAATTAACATCAAGAATAAAAGAGTAATTAAGAAAATAATTAAAAATTATTTCTGTATTTATGTTTTTTAACTTATGTATTTGGAGTTTCGATTTTTAAAAATGGATTTTAAAAATAAATTTCTAAATATATTTTTTTGTTTTTAAAAATTAAAAAAACTATTTTTAAAGATGGTAAACAAATAGACCCATAATAGTTTTGATTATATGAAATATGAATTTGATATTGAGTAGAAAAGATAGTGTTATCATAATTTGTAATTGTATTAGCTTATTTAGGGATTATAATTATCCTTGTGATTATGTTTATCCTCATATAAAATACTTATCACAATTATGTTTTTCCACTAAACTCATTTTCCTACTTTCCCCATGACAATATGGCAAAAACTTATTAAACAAAATGGTAGCCTCTTACAAAAGGAAAAAGGCTTGTGTCATAAACATTGATTTTTTATTTTTTTGGGAAAAAAGTTTTGAACCAAAAAAGCCATCTACCTCTTATAGCTACAAAGAAGGCAGAGAAGTTCTGAACCAAAGGAATCTTAATTTTCAAAGGGCAAAAAGAATTTGGGTTATGTGAATTGTTGGCATCCAATTTAATTTGATAACCCAACATATTATGGAAATTAGTTAAGGATTGTTTATCTTAACAACAGTTTACAAAAAAAAAAAAGAAAAGAAAAGGAAAGTCATTATCAATGAATATTAGTTGTTAATTGGCTAATAAATAATGTCTTATGTTTGTTTTATTATGATGCACTACTGAAATATGCATGCCATTCTGTGAAAGCATTCTACTATCTATGTGTTATGAGTTAAGGTATGTGGTGGGGGGAATCTCATTTTATATGGTTTTAACGGGTTTGTTCAATTTCTAACTTACCTAATTAATCATGCTAATTTACTTAACAATTAGCATATGTGTGTAACTTATTGCATTTTGAGCAATTCTTGACCATTGATTTTGTGTTATGCACGTCTCTCTTGTTTTATGGTCAATTTCCCCAATTTTAGTATAGTTGCAATAGGTTTTATAGGGCTTTCCTGCCTTTTAATGGGTTCTGGTCTTTCTTATCAAAATGGTGATTTTTTTTTTTGCATATATTGACTCGACCGAATGCCAATACCTAAGTCTATTCGGTAGCATTAGATTAGGTTAGTTGGGCAGTTAGGCTTGATTTAGTTTTTTGGGCCAATGGTTTAGTTTAGTCGGTTGGGTTGGCGCCCACTAACTAACCCAAACCAATTGACCACCTGATGTGCATGTCATAATGCACCAAAATTATATTAAAATTGATGTGCTGAAGATAATGTAGAATAGTGGCATAATCAAGTTGTACCCTTTGTGATCATTTGATTTTATCTTTCCTAAATGATTTTCTAATAATATATACATAGTTTTTGAATTATTTATGTAGTGAAAATGTGAAGAACTAATGCAATAACAAATAGAATGCAATGCAATGAAATAGAATACTGTCATAGAAAAAAACAGAATGCAATGCTGTAAGCTGTATATATAACTATGCAATAACAAAATGTAGAATTAGGGGTGGGGGAGGTTGCATGAAATTAAGCACAAGACAGAAGCAAAATAGAAATAAAATTGAAAAGAATTTAATGGAATTAAACAGCTAAGTCAAGGAAATTAGAAGCCTTAAGTTGGATTTAATCATAGATCAATTAGGATTTGACTTTTTCTAATTAATTCTTTAATCTTAAATTATGTGGAATCCTTGTAATAATTTGTGAATCTATGCTAGACAATTGCTTAAAATTTAATCAATTTAAATTAGCTGAATTAAACAATCGCTATAATATTTATGATAGAATGAAATTGATTTACAAATAGAATTTAATTGATTTGAGAAACCAAATTAAAAATTTTCAATTAATCCTTTAACCCTTTGTCCTTATGTATAAAATTATAATTTTTATACCATAATTTCACATTAAAGTAGCAAAGAAATTAGAAATCACAAGGGTGGATATCAATTATATCAAATCAATATGCAACATAAGGAATTTCGAAAAGACTTCTAGCACAAGTAAATAAAGAAAGAAGAAAATTAATTAAGAAAAATTAATATTACAAATCATGATTTCATAATTCTCAAGAAGAGAGCCTCAATTCCTCAATTCTTTGAATCAACCACGAATTTAGGCTTCCATTAATGAAGAATAAAGTGAGCAAAGAGAAGAAGAAGACTGTCTGCTGAGTTTTTGTGTGTAGTTTAAATATCTTCTTCTCTTTAGCTCTTTTGCCTATTTATATAACCTAATTAGCATATAACCCTATTGTGCTAGGATTAGATGACTCTTAGGATTACAATAATAAGACTTTCCTAATTTTTAGAAGTCTAGATTTATTTTTTACAAATCAATTAAGTCTAATAGATACATTAGTAAATTCTCGGCCTAGGTTTCAAGCAAAATAAGATCACGAAGTCGATGAAATTTGGAAGATTCATCAACATGAAAGTTGTAGGCTGTGTCTTTCGAGAATTTGGGTATTAGTTTTAGGTTAATCGGACTATTATAACTCAATATATGACTCAAATATAGAAACGATTTCGGCTTTAATAAAGACAGAGCTTTAACTTCTCGGCCAAGGAAAGGCTTGAAGGAGTTGGAACTGAGCTTTGACCAAAACATAGAAGTTATAATTTTTGTTTTAGCTTTCTAACAATATGAAATTTGCCTCAATCCAACATTTAGAGCCTAAGATATAATTGAAAAATATAAATAATGTTAAAATCTAGCATTTATTGAATAAATTTACAAACTTGTAAAATCAATCCAAAATTATTAAACAAAGTCTATTTTGTAAAATTAAGCACATGTAATACCTAAGAGATATAAAATAAGGAAAAAAAATAATAAATATTTTTTCATCACCACTTTTATGGATTATATGTGCATTTGTGAAAAATATTGTGCAATGATAATTTTAAAAATATTATAAATTTTAAAATTATTTCATAGTTTTATACTATCATGAATTATTGTTATATATTTTATTATACATGATATGCAAATATTTCTCCCCAAATTAGTTTAATTTTATATATGATAATTGAAACTAATTTGTATAAAGACATAAAGGTAAATTTATGTGTATGCCTTTCAGACTTGTTTTCTAGTAAAATCAAGTTCTATATTCATATTGATTAGCTTAACTCAACATAAAAAATTTGCAAAACTAATACTATTTATGCTCGCCCTATGTAAACAATATTGTATAATATTATTTTATGTCTTTATGATTCATATTTATAATATCGTAGTGTGTGTATATATAGATATATACATATATATATGGTTGCAATGATTGTCTAAATTTATATAAAATTATGAAAATATTTTTCAAATATGGTCTTTGTGGGTTATGTTTTTTTTTTATTAATATTGGTGTTACATATGTGTTTATGTATGTATTTTGGTATTGTGTTTTGTTTGATACTACATTAAAAGCATGGTTTATTCATGTGTTTTAAAGTTTTTATTGGGATTATATGAAGCTTGAGATATAAACTTTATTATAAAGTAAACTAAATAATTATTTAATAATAAAAATATACTATACATCAAAATTTTTAAAAATAATAAATAATTTATTTATTTTTCTATGTGTTTATTGTTGATATTATGAAAATATTTAATTTTTTTAAGATAATAAGTAACCTTTATATAAAAATTAAAATTTTATAGTACAAGTTTTATCAATATATATATTTTTTATATTTGTAACATGCAAAATGTATAAAAGATTATAAAATTTTCACAATGTTTCATCTTTTATCCAAATATTTTAAATATTTTGAAAATACATATTAAAACATCATTTTGTAAGCCATCTTAAAGGAATTATGATTTTAATTAACTTTATTAATTTAAATTGTTTTTTAGCAATAATTTATAATATTGTAATTCTTAAAAGGGCAAAATTAGTATAAAATAAGGGAAAAAAGTCAACATGTCTTAACTTTTAAGTGGGGTTTGTGTAGTCCTTAAAAATAAAGAAGAGA